>BPTQ01000007.1:17246752-17718933 GCA_019973895.1 Chrysanthemum seticuspe | reverse complement strand
TCTTCTTACAAACTCTCTCATATATTCTTATTTTTTTGGGTAAAAGGGCCATAAAACCCCGGTAAATATATCCAAAAATCAATGAAGTACAATTAACATGAGCGTACACCCCATGTCCTCTTGCCCGTTACATAGGCGATATGACTCAACCTAGATAACAAAGCTACCTACATCTGCTAAACGCAGAATGAACATTACATTTAAATTACAATAAACATTACAATCTAAATGTAAACAGAATCCGGTTCAAAAGAACCACTTCCATAGTGAGCACCCTGTCTTCAATGTCTTCATTGCTTGACCCGCGAGTGACACCAACTTCCAGCTGCAACCGCAGCAAAACACGTCAAGAGTGACACTACAACTCGATCCAATACCTCAACTACTTCAAGTTTCAATAGGAAACTCAAGCTAAGAAAATGTATCTTGATCAGTCGTAGACAAACATAGGGCTCAACGACCCTAACTTACATCAAATAGACCACCATTGAACACATGATCAAATAGTTAATGCCATGTCCATAAACGATGATAAACAAGGTTTTGAATAAGCCCCTTAAACTTAACTTACATCACTTATTCGAGCAGCAGCAGATTCGATAAGAAGTTACCATGAACAAAAACTCAATCCACTAGAAACACGAATAGCAAACAAACCATTGAACACCCAAAGCTCGTACCATAGCGTTATCACCTAGCTTCAGACGTACTATAATAACATCATACCACCAAGTCGACAAGACATAGTTCTGAATAGCAAGGACCATATAACGCATGCACGAGCAGAAAATAGGGTCACAACCCTAACCTACAGATACCATCACTTAAGATCTCTCCCTTTACCCACTTACCACTACAACCATCATCAGAACGCACAACCAACAATCAAGCCCAAATCAATCAATTAAATCCATCAGCGAACTATAAAACCCTAAACCGATAGTAAATAATAAATCGTTAAGGATAAACCACTAACGATCTACAATATATTTGAGACAGAGTCGGTTAGGGTTAATAAAGAATCGAATAAAAACCCAAAGAAAGAGTCGGCTAAGAAACCAACCTAATAGATCGATCTTTAACCGACTGAACAATAACGATTAGGGTTTAATAATGAGGCGAAATCCGATAATATATAAACAAAACAGCGTTGCCAACCACCCTAATAATAAGATCTAACCAAAAAAACGTATTGCATACCCTTGAATCAAGGATAGAGAGGACGATTTAGTGTAGAAATTGGCCGGAAAAGGTTTGTAGGGTGGCGGCCGGATTTCCCCTAGGGGAGAGAGAATTTTAGGGTTGTTAATTTCTTTCTTTATCATTGGGTGAAAGAGTTCTAATTTCATATATGTTTGAATTATTTATCATATTTATTACGGAGTAGTAAAGTGTCTGTTTTTTCAATTCAAAATAAATATAAGTATGTAAAAAGACAAATTAAGGTACATAGTTTCAGAAATGCGTAGGTGTAAATGCAAGTACCAATACCAACACGTGAAGAAAAAAAAAAACTAATTTAATTACCTGTGGTCACCTAGGGTACAAGAGGGCAAAAAAGGTAGATCATGTTTTGCTTTCCAAATATAAATACACACGCCACAATATTGATCTACATTAACAAGCTGCTAATGTAATATTTACTGTATCATCTTCTGTTTTAGGTGAAACTCCCAATCAATGGCGATATCATCAACATTTGTTCCCATGTTATCCTTATTAGTGATGTTAATGACTTGTACATTGCATGCTAACGGGTGCTATACGTCGATCATAAGCTTTGGTGACTCGTTAGCTGATACTGGAAACCTGAAAGAATCTGTCTATAGGTCGAAGAGTGATCCACCCCATTTCTTGTTTTTACCCTACGGCGAAACCTTCTTCCATGAAGCCACCGGTCGGTGCTCTAATGGTCGCCTCATCATTGATTTCGTTGGTACACATTCTTTTTCTAATTTGATCTTTATACAAATTGTATTGACACACTTAGCTTACATAAAAGCGTATCTTGTTAGTTTAACAAGTTTGGTTTAGTTTGCTTGAGTGAACATATTTTGAAGTTTCGAGATCCAATATAGTATGATTGCAGCAAGAGTCCTCTAGTCCAGCGGTACGGAGGTTTTACTTTTTTAGGCAAGGTCTTAAGTTCGAGTCTTGTCTAGGGCGACAGGGTTTCCTCCCGCGTGCGTAAAAAGGAAGGGTGTCATCGCCTTCTGGGCTGGACCCAACTTAGTTGTGTGGACTCGCTACGCCTTCTGAGCTAGGGGCTATGTAGCCACAATTGATGTTCAAAAAAAAATATATATACATACTATGATTGCATTCAGTTTAATGAATCAATACAAATATATATGATATATAGATGTTCTATTTCATTGCATGCTCTATGTTTTTTGTGATATTTGGGGGACTAAAACAAAAAGGCTAGGATACACGGAAACGCCGCCGAGATGCCGTATCACGTACCTGAATACGCCGAGAAACACGGGGAAACGCCCGAGAAACGTCCCCTGGAAAAGTGGAAGGGTTTCTTCAGTTGGGGTACGGGTACGCCGATCCTTATCTCAGAAACGTTTCAGCCCAAAAAGTCATGTTTCCTACCGTGATAAGTTTACATGCTACTGTATTTTTTTTTTCCGGCAAGATTTATGATTAAACAAGGAACACTAAGATTTTGATTGGTTCAAAAGTGAGGAGAGGTTTTTGCTTTTGCACATTTCAATTTGTCACATGGGAATTTTTGAAAACCAAACCTTATTATTTTTTTATTAATTTTCTTGTACCACCAATTTATCAAAAAAGTTTATTTAGATAGTCTTATATCTTACGTGATAAAATATAGGCAAGTGTTTTTGTAAAATTTATTTAGATAGAAACAATAAGTTAGACATGAGTAGTTAATTTTTATTGCAATATATTCTAAATATTTGATGGCGTTTATTTTTTATACAGTTTTTGAAATAAAAAATAAAAACTATAATGTGGTTACAAAATCGTTTTAACCGGTTGAACCACTGAGAAGGTCGGTTCAAAATGTTGTCCATTCTTATGAGTTAAGAATAGATGGATGGGGCGATTTTGAAAGAAGTCATAGAATATTTTTTAGGAAGACAATTTGATGGTTAAGAGTTTTTAATTGATGATTACGAGTAATATTTGTTTGGATTTTTGAATGTAGTGTAATTTTTTAGAAGACAATTTGCCATATATTAAAATATTATAAAACACATAGACGTTTCCCCGCCGTACTCGTTTATTGAATTTTAGGATGTTGCCGTTTCCCAGTACCCCGTCCCCGTCCCCGTTTCCGTCTCCGTGCAACTTAGCAAAAAGGCACTTGATGCATTTTATTGATATTAAACAAGACTGATAACATAAAAATTGAGATTTTTCACAGTATAGTTTAGACTACGCAAGATAAATCCTTGTGGTTCTCATGAACACCTTACCGCTCCTGAGTTGATGTTGAGCTAAGTTCTCAGTGTGACAGAATTTGAGATACGAGATTTTCTTGAATCTCAAATGCACATGTATATTGATCAGTGATGACTGGTAGATATGGGACTTTCTTAAGGTTTATAAAATTATCACCATTAAAAGGTAATTCGGCAATGTTGTTTCTTTTTGGTCATAAGGTAAATACTGTGACGGATGAAAAGTGATCAAAGCTATAGTTTCCATGATACAACTATATCTTCAGACTTTAATACTTTTATCATAAAAGTATATGGTTTTCAAGCAAGCAATTTAAGTGAACTATACTTTATGTTGCATGTAGTAGTTAGGAAGTGCTAACTGAATGAATTATGGCGTAGTCATTAATGGTCTTATTCATTTCAAGTCATTACTAATTTATCTTTCATTAATCGTTCTTTTTGCAAGCCGAGAGTCTTGGAAAGCTAAAGATTTCGCTATCTGAGGAAATGATGCGGACGAATAATTTGGAGGAGATAGGCCAAGGAGTGAACTTCGCCGTGGTTGGTGCTACTGCGTTGGATTCATCGTTCCATCAAGCACGAGGGGTCTATAATCCATATACAAATGCGTATTTGGGTGTGCAGTTAAATTGGTTCAAAAAAAAATTTAGCATCTATTTGCGGTCCCGTATCTACAGGTAACTCAGTCCAACCTACAACCACCAATTATCAATTATCAATTATCAACCATCTCTTAATAAATATATTGATTAATTTGGTTTCCACTAGCGATAATATAATTTTGTTTCAAAAACAAATTTCAAGACTAGTATATAGAAAGATTAGCAACTTGTGTGCGTGATCCACAAGACTAATATTAAATGAGATTGCGGATCAACTTAAATATTACTGTAGTTTATTAATATAGTAGTATTACTTAATATCATAGTTAAGTGTTAACATCAGATTTAAATAAGATCGTTGAAAAAAAAGACACTAAATATAAAAAAAAACGTAAAATAAATAGACAAAAATATAAAAAAATATAACGTAAGATAACGTAATAAAACGTATAATAAAGTACAAAAAACTTATAAAATCATTTGAAAACGGATGAAAACGTAAAATAAATAGACAAAAATATAAAAAAAGAACTAAAAAGTAAACAATTGAAGAAAACGTAAAAAATGGACGAAAACGTAAAAAGCGGACGAAAACGTTAAAAGCGGAGGAAAGCGTAAAAAAGCGGACGAAAACGTAAGAAAACGGACGAAAACGTAAAAAACGGACGAAAACATAAAAAACAGGCGAAAACGTAAAAAAACAGAATAAAACGTAAAAAAAACAGGTGAAAACGTACGAAAACGGACAAAAACGTAAGAAAACGGATGACTGTAAAAAAACAGATGAAAACGTAAATAAACGGACGAAAACGTAAAAAACGGATGAATACGTAAAAAACAGACGAAAACGTAAAAAACGAACGAAAACATAAAAGACCGAACGTAAACGTAATAAAGCGGACGGATACTTAGGAAAACGGGCGAAAATGTAAGAAAAATGACGAAAACGTAAAAAAATGGATGAAAACGTAAAATACGGGTGAAAATGTAAAAAAAGGGGCGAAAACGTAAAAAAGGGACAAAAACTTAAAAAAATAAATGAAAATGTAAAAAAACAGACGAAACGTAAAAGAGATGTAGGGTTTGTGAAAGAAGAGGTAAGAAGTGAAAAATAATGTCTGAAATTTAGAAGAGAAAAAAAGTGAAAAGAAACACTTATGTCTGAAAAAAAAACAAACAAAAAACCTCTGCCCTCTTGCAAACAAAAAAAATAAAAAGAAAAAAAAAGTTTATTGAGAAAAAACAAACGACACCTAAAATATAATTGCTAACCCTCTTAAATTATAACAAGTTATCACCCCTCCATATAAAGGAGGGTTTGTTCAAATCACTCATCCCCCAAAATTCTATAAAAATGACACCTGGCATTTATTTCTCCCAAAATTCCTTGCACCGTCCGATCAAAAGTATTCCCGCCCACAGTGTATTCCACGAACCGTTTCCCCCAAATCCCCCAAATCACTCCTGATCCTCATTAAAACCGAAATCAATCACATTAAAGGCTTTGACCTAATTATTCATATCAAATCACAAATCTGTTACATTCACAAATCTGTTACCAAAATTGTTCATATCATTTTTCAAAAACTATAACCCTCCCTTTAATCAATCGATCATATAACCTTATCGATCAAAAACGAATATCAACCTTCCAGTAAATCATCATTTTAATCACAATACGAAAAAATCATGGAGCTTAACTGGGTATTAATCAATAATTATGAAAAATATTATATGGATCGTTTTGTTGTTTGGGGTTATTGTTTTTATGATTCTTCATCATCATACTATAAACACTCTGATTTTTTATACATCACTCGGTCATTCCATTGATTTTGTTGATACAGGTTAGTTTCCTTCATTTATTTTAGATTACGATTTTTGTTATGATATATGTATATGTTTTGTCCTTTTTTTGTTACTCCGAATTTTTTTATATGGAGATTTGATATTTGATATTTTGGTGTTTGGGATATGTATATGTTTCTGCTCAGGAGATTAGTCATGCGTAAAGGGCCATGAATTTTAATCTGGAGGTAAGTTAAGGGGTGTTTGGTAAAGGGGTGTTTTGTAAGCTTATTTTAGGTGTAAAGGGCATGCTAGGTAATCAGTCAAAAGACATTACATGTTTCAGTCTCTATTACTATTATGTAATAAACTGGTTGACTTACTTTACGAAAAACTAACTTTATGATTTAAAGATCTAATACTATTTTAAGATTATAGGTAATCAGTCTTATGTTTTCTGTATATGTTACGTGAGTGAACTCTCCTTGGACTTATCTTTTACAAATGCAAACAGTAATGAATTCTTATTGTGCTGGAATACAGAGTTGGACCCATGGGGTGTAGAAAATGATTATGAAGGTGGAATAATGGAGAACGATGTACCAGTCTCAAACCACGTGCCACTGCACCAACCCGGTCCACTTCCTTTGCAGGGTGCTTCTATGTTTGGGTAATTTGGAGACAAAGAAAGACAAGTCAACAATTACCGCAAGTTCCAAATGAGGGATGGTTTACTTACCAAACAGCCTATTGCGCTCTTTGGAATTTATGTTTTTAGGTGCTAAAAGAGGTTATCGCATCCACTGAATTTTGCTTGATGCACATGTTGTAGCGAATTTTGAGTTGCTTTATAACTCAATATTTTATCAGGTTATGCATGGAGCCGATTCGGGATATTATATGGCTGCAACATGACTTTGGTATATATGTTTGTAATATGTTCGATACCGGACATGTTATCTTTCACTTCCACTCAACATCTCATTTTGAGCTTTGATGTGTTCATTTTGTATGTAGCTTAAATAATGAGCGTGAATTATAAATCATACAAGCCTCAAAGGTGCTGAAACTGGAAAGAAATTCTCTTGAGTATCTGTTGCGATACTATTGTGAGGTTGCTGCAAATAAAGAGTATGTATTTTTTATTTTTATAACTACACACATATTACAATAGTTTTTTTTCTTTATATGTCTGCTAAGATTCTTTTGTGTTAATATAGCATGTGTTATTTTGACATGGTCTTTTGTATATCTTTAGCTTGGAGCAGGATCTTTTGTAATAGATTACTTCTCAAAAGTTATCAATTCACTTCTTTTAAAATTCGGGATAAGTCAAGAAATCCAGAACCCGGTAAGCCCTACCTTTCCGCATTGTTACCTACTTTGCAATAAAATGTGTTATCTTGCTTACTTTCTGTATAACGCCATAGTTTGATACTAAACTTTGTTAATAGCAGGGTATGTTTTTTTGCTTATACTTGGAGCTTTGTTTAAGCTGAATCGATAGGCATTAGTTGGGGCATTTGGGTGGGAAAGCATATCACTTGGGCTATAATATAGGGGTGCGGTTCAGGGATGTGGTGTGTTTCAGGGGTGTGGTTAGGGGGATGTAGTTCAGGGGTGTGGTTCAAAGATGTGGTACAAAGGGTGTGGTTCAAAGATGTGGTACAAAGGGTGTGGTTCAGAGGATATGGTTCTTGGAAAGAGTATTGGCGAAGTCGAAAGCATTGATGCGGCACTAAAGGTTCTGTGTAAATATGAATCGGGAGCTGAAAGGGTACAGTGAAATTGCTGAATGGGTCATGTAGATTGAGTCACACATCATTTGGGGTTGAAGTTCTTGGTGCATCAGAAGAGTACAGGCTTTACCTGTTCACAGGATCGGATTGGGTCGGGAACAGGTTACAAAATACAAATACCACCTGATAAGATCAGGATGGGTCGGGAACAGGTAATTGTTTATGCCCTTATGGAATATGCTCATCTGTGTGAGTATGGTTTTCTTGACTGAAAAATAGTGCCCTAAGATTTCTTACGAAACTGTAGGTTGACAGTTATTTATAGATATAAATAATGCCTTAGGTTACTTTCGAAACTATTGGTTACGTTTATCTTCATTGTTCATTTAATCTTTATGTATAAAAAAACAAAAAACCTCAATGATTTCATATAAAACACCTATAGGGAAAGGATGCGGTTTTGTTAGATTTGCAAACAGGTACTTATTTGTTGTGTCGTTTGTATTTATATCTAATGGAGTTGTTTTTGTTAACTTATACATGATATTTTGTTTGTTTATAATTATACAGAATCAGCGTCCAGGATGAAATTCAGACATGTATGGCACGGTGATCTGCAAGCAGACAGTTCATATATCGCGAGGTAAAACTCCAGCTGGCAGACATGTTTGCAATCTTTGGTTTCTTTATTATATGACTATACTCTTCAGTTTGTAATTGATGTTAACAGTGAAGTTGATAAAATATTTTTCAGTTGCTATATGGCTTTTAAAATTGCAATGTTTGGTTTTAAATGTGGTTCCATAACTGAACTTAGTTGTTAGTGAAAAGTTTAAAGTACTCTTTAGTAGTCATACAAGTAGGGACAAGAAAAGGACGATGGGAGTTGGAGCGTTATCTTAGGGTAAAAAATGATTCAAGGACAACAAAGGTGTGCCAGCAACAAAGGTGCTCATTTTCGCAGAACTTCAAAACAACCAATTACATACGACCTTCTAAAGGACTTTTGTTATTAAGGTCACCATTTGTTTGAACTGAACAAGCCACATGAGGTTAACCACCTAACTTATATTGCTTTTATATAAAAATTTTGCAAACAATTGATATACAAATTATGGTTTATAATAAAAAGGATCCAGTAGGGAAAAAAGTTAACGGTGTGTTTTGATTAGGTTATTTTACCGGCTTACGGGCACATTTGTATTTGGAAAAGCTCATGAGGTCACTTCTTTTTGTTTATGAGGGTATTAGGTTGAGCTTTTGTACTTGAATAAGTACATAAGCTAAATTTGATAAGCTCTTTCATAACCGAAAAAGGTGATTTTATGAGCTTTTACTGATTCAAATAAGAGAGTAAGCTGGTAACAAATCAAGTTCGAGCGTAGCCTAGCATGCTCAACTTAAGGACTTGGCTTGTGGTCAACCCAGTAGCAGATAAGAGAGTAAGCTGGTTATGAGTCTTTTTTGCCTTATAGAAACCAAGTTTGTTTATAATTGACTAAGGATCAACTTTTGAAGTAATCAGGTTAGTAGTTCCTTATTCAATAACATTAACGAAAAAAAGGCTAAGGTTGGTTTATAATCGACTAAGGATCACCTTTTTTTTACCATCATTCAAGGCATGTATTTTACTTCATCAGTAACGAAAAAAAGAGTAGAGGTCGTTCGTTTAAAGAAAGTTCTCCATCTGTACCGAAATAAGTCTAAAATTTTTCTATTTGTTAGCTAACTATCGATTGTATGCATAGAGGAAATTAAGTGGTAGTGTAACGGGTCAAAATGGATAACTGGGTTGGACTGCCCAACAAAACTATCTAATTTCTGTAAATAGTTAATTCCATTTTTTTAAAATATGATTGAAAACATGTTCTGCAATTTATGACACGTTTAACTCAGCTAATGAAACACGTTTAAGAGAAAAAATGGATCAGAATGGAAAGAGAAAGAAAAATAAGGAAGAAGATCAACGATACTTAAAAGGATGTTGACGTGGGCGTAGAAACTGCAGAAGAGAAGCACATCACAGAAGCGCCTAATTAGTGGTCATAATGATGTAAGCAACCAACTATTGATAAAGGGGTGTTTGGGTTTGTGTTTGCAAAATAAGCTTTTGACTAAATAAATGATGGTGTATGTTATACAGGTTTTGGAATTAGTTGGAAACTCAGCAAGAGACAATAAGAAAGACGAGAATTATCCCAAGGCATGTTCTATTGGCAAATGATGACGAGGTTGGAAAGTTGTATAAAGTGGCTGGTTGTTGTGAATTCCAGTTGCTCGACGTGTTATTATGGTTACGTCTTTGTAAGCTTATTGGTAGGTCCACGTCATTAGATTTTTCTAAAGTCTACTATAGAATAGTATATATCTTATGACTTATGTGTTATTATTTCATAAGAATGACATCCTACACGAAAGAATTGCTTTTATAGTCAGACATTATGGTTTTGGTATTAAGATTGCTGCTAAAAAGGTCTGATATGATCAACATGCAGATACAAAGTGTCCTCAAGCTAGATTGCTGTTAACATGGTTGTTAATGGTATTAGCATGATGTATAGAAAGGTTTCTGATTACAAGTTTTTGGTTCTGACAACAAGATTGTTGTTTTCTTCAGCTTGCTAATTGTTAGTATTGTCAAGGTTGCCTGATATGTTATCATCATGCTAATTAAGGTTGATGCTATTGATAATTTGTTCAAGGTTGCTGAATAAAGTTTCTGCTGTAATCAACATGCTATTTAAAGTAGTTGTTGATAATAAGGTTTTGGTTGCTAAATTATTCAGTTTTCTTATAATAAGGTTTTGATGAAAAGTTCTCTGATATGATTAGCATTCTCATACATATTGTCATCAAGATTGCTGATAAATTGGTTGTTGGTGGTATTAGAATGATGTCTATTGTCTAAAGTGGTCTGTTTACAAGTGTCCGTACTGATAAGTGTTTAAATAATGATAAGTATCTAAAACCATCATATATTTGAAGTTGTTAAAATTTCATATATTTGAACCAGAAAAAATACAATAGTTAAGATGTACAACGTATGTTAAACTTATTCAAATATTGAAACCACATGCAAATACAAATTACAATGCTATTTGTTTACAGACATTTATCAACACATACACGTAATAATGATATCATGTCTTTTATTAATTAGATATTTGACAAAACCCAAAACTATATATACTAAGACGGACCCAAAAAATAAAAATGTGAGGGACAAAATTTTTTTTTTCTACTATAGCAATAAATTGTGAAAGAAAAAACTAAGTTCGTAATGATAAATCGTGTACTTTTACTTAGAGATGAAGGATTTATAAGGCTTTAGAGTGTTGAATGTTGGATTTTAGTATGTGGGTGGGGGGCAATTTGAGTTTTTGGTGGGGGTCACTTTCGAAAAAAGGTTAAAATTAAAAAAAACTTACATTATAATCTCAACTTTTTCGGCTAGCCATGGGGGGCAACGGCCCCCATACTTCTAACATAGGTCCGTCCTGCTAATCTCCATGCGAAGTTTTAAATGATACACGATTTTATCAGTAGTAGCCCACAAGTAAACGAAAGGAGTGTGACATGAACTTGAAGTAAAGTGCAATATAATTTAGAAAAAAGAAAGCATCACTAACAAATTTTTACTAACATTCTATTCCATTGTTGATTGGTTGGAGGTTTGAAAGACACATTAATGCTAAAGTATTATTGAATTGTACTAATGTCAAGAATATACGGTATCATACAAGTTGAGCAAAGTGATAGTAGTCATGAAAATACGTTAAGCAAAAATCTATCCCAAAACCCTATGTATGCACGGGGATTTAAAAAGTTCAAGTTAAAATATACAATTTTGCAAACATAATTAGGCAATGTATGACTAACCCAAAACTAATCTAACAAAATTAAATCCAGAGCACCGTGTGTGTACAGGGTCTAAAACTATGATGCTATCATTCTTCATAGAGACAAACTATCTCACCCTAAACGTCTTCTCTCTTCCCATCTGAACTCAGTCAAGGTATAATAAATATTTTCTCTATCCCTTACCGTAAAGGTTTTATTAAGAACTTAAACCTCGTGAAATATGCAAAACAAGGAGCTCTTATCCGACACATTTACTACACAGTGAAGCTTGTGGTACAGGGAAATGCAAGCAAGAGTTTTCAGCCATTTTTGTTGACTAACGGTGTGAATGGTAGCACTAAAAATCTATGTGATCAGATATATCTGAACTTTGGTCCATTGACATGCTATGTCAAAGATTTGGAGGCACATTAACTAATCAACCTCTTTACTTCGTATTGTGTTTAATGTATATTATGTTTTTCATATGGTGTACACTTTGAACTTTAAGTTCTTTTTTTTGAAAGTTGAGGTTGTGCTATTGGTCTAATATTAAACTAAAGAAGTTTTCCAACACCATTGACTATTTTGATGACTTTAGTGATGACCAAGCTGTAGTTATGAGTAGTATACTTATATGTTTTGTTTACAATCATATAAAGACCAAGCTGTAGTTATGACTTTAGTGATGACCATTGACTATTTTGATGACTTTAGTAACGCCCGGTTTTCTCACATGAACAACTTTATATGGTTGTTTCAAGAGTAAAGAGCAAAAAATGTCATAAGGTGTTGTGTTGTGACAAAGATGATAACTACACCAATGCTATAACAAACGTCGTGTATAAAGATGTTCTTCACAGATTATGAGTATCTTTCTTCATTACCATTATGCGCTACTATAATAGATATGCATCTTTTTTCTTTTACGATTATGACTGGCAAAAACTTATTTTTATTATGAACATTATATTAAGTTTAACGATATCTTAAAAACTATATTATTAATTTTATCTTAAATAATTCTTGAAGCTAGCCGCCCAGCGGGCGGGCCTGCGGCTAGTAGAATATAATATTACAATTATGATTCTATAGTACATTTGTTATATTATCATTCTGTTGGCAAATACAGTATTTGCTTTACTTGTTAACCAAAAAAAGTTATGAATTTTTAAAACTCTTTTTTTACTGTGGACGTCCATTAAATGAGATTACTTATTACACAAAGAGTAAATTCCAAAAATCGTCCTTAAAGTTTGACCAAATTGCAAGTTTCGTCCCAAACATTTAGAAAGTGCAAGAATCGTCCATGAGGGAAACTTTTGGGGCAAAAATCGTCTCTGGCCAACAACAAATTACTAAAATGCCCTTTCTAAACGTTTGGGATGAAACTCGCAATTTGGCCAAACTTTAAGGACGATTTTTGCAATTTACTCTTTTTTATATTATTTTCAGTTTTCTTACATAAATGATCCCTGTGTTGTACAAAGTTTTACAATGTTAGTCCCAATTTTTTTTAACCATCGCCACTCACCACGACCTACTACCACCGCCACCCGCCACCACCACCATCTCCACCCCACCACCGTCACCCACTACCACCACCACCATCCCCACCCCACCACCGTCACCCACTACTACCACCCCCATCCACCACCACTCACTGCCACCACAGTCACCCACTACCACAACGTCATCCACCACCACTCACAACCACCGCCGCCACCCACCGCCACTGACCACCACCATCGCCACCCCACCATCGCCACTCACCGCGAGCCACAACCACCGCCACCCACCACCATCTCCACCCCACCACCGTCACCCACTACCACCGCCACCCGCCACCACCACCATCTCCACCCCACCACCGCTACCCAGTACCACAACCTCATCCACCACCACCGCCACTCACCATTGCGTTGGTGGGGTGGCGATGGTGGTGGTGGTGGTAGTGGATGGGGTTGTGGTTGTGGTTGTGGTAGTGGGTGGCCGTGATGGCTTGTGAGTGGTGGTGGATGGGGTTGTGGTGGTGGTGGTAGTGTGGTCAGTGGCGATGGTGGGGTGGCGATGGTGGTGGATGGGGTGGTAGTAGTGGGTGGCGGTGGTGGGGTGGCGATGGTGGTGGTGGTCAGTGGTGGTGGTGGTTGTGAGTGGTGGTGGATGGGGCTGTGCTAGTGGGTGCCGGTGGTGGCTATGAGTGGTGGTGAATGGGGGTGGTGGTAGTGGGTGACGGTGGTGGGGTGGAGATGATGGTGGTGGCGGTGGTAGTGGGTCGCGGTGGGTGGCGATAGTTAAAAAAAATCGGGACTAACATTGTAAAACTTTGTACCACACAGGGATCATTTATGTAAGAAAACTGAAAATAATATAGAAAAGAGTAAATTGCAAAAATCGCCCTTAAAGTTTGGCCAAATTGCGAGTTTCATCCCAAACGTTTAGAAAGGGCAGTTTAGTCATTTGTTGTTGGCCAGGGACGATTTTTGCCCCAAAAGTTTCCCACAGGGACGATCCTTGCACTTTCTAAACGTTTGGGACGAAACTTTCAATTTGGCCAAACTTTAAGGACGATTTTTGCAATTTACTCTTACACAAAAGATTACAATTGTGTGCGCGATCCACATGACTAATATTAAATGAGATTGCGGATCAACATAAATATTAGTTTATTAATACTAGTATAGTACTTAATATCATAGTTAAGTGTGAGGATTTAAATAAGATCGTAGACAAAAAAGACACTAATATAGTACTATAATTGCTAACCCTCTTAAATTATAACAAGTTATAGAATTTAATATTACAATTATGATTTTATATAGTGTTGGCAAATAATTATTTGCTTTACTTGTGAACCAAAAGAAATGTGAAATTTATTTATTTTCATTTATCATTTAATATTATTTAATATTATTAATTTTTAACGATGGACGTCCATTATGTTCTTGAACAATAATATCCATTTAGTCCATTTAGTAACTAGTGGTCATTGGTCACTCTTCACTTTTGCGGACCATTAATCGTTGGAGTTACATTTGCGATGTAACATATTAGCGTTTAAATTCTTACGAAATCTATATGTGTACTAGCGGATTGCAAAAGCGTACTTCAAACTTCCTTAATTCTTATGGGGGAGATTGGAGGTAACGACTACAATCACCCAATAATCGCTGGAAAACCCATCGATGAGATTAACTCGTATGTTTCACTCATTATTAACACCATTACATCGGTTATCAATGTAAGTATATATAATCTAGTACAACTATACGTAATTAAAGCATTTATAAAGTCCAAAAATGTTGGAAATGCAGGACATGATTGAGCTCGGAGCAAAAACACTAGTTGTTCCAGGAAACTTACCAATTGGATGCTCAACAGTTTATCTAACTATAATTCTATGGGTCTGATAAAGAAGAATACGATAGTACAACAGGTTGCTTGACTAGGCTAAACAAGTTTGCAAAGTACCACAACGAGATGCTCCAAACGGCATTACATCAAATCCGAGAGCTTCATCCTGATGTCAACATCATCTACGCCGATTATTACAATGCAGCTATGCAATTTTTTCGTTCTCCACAACAATATGGTACATAACATTTTCTAGATTGAATGTCTTATATGTTCATTTCATTAATAATGTTTACTCAACTATTGTCAAAATAAATAATTTGGCCTTTTGAATTAAGCCATTAAGAAATCATAAACTCTACATCAATAGTTACTTCTGTCTTGTTGGTTATCTTCTTAAGATTTGCTCATCAAAATCTATAGAAATAAAATCAACCAGTTCAATTCATTTTTATGTACATTAGTCGAAATTTCCTTTAATGTGAATTTCAAATATTACAGGATTCACAAATGGAGCTTTAAAGGCATGTTGTGGAGGTAAAGGACCATATAACTACAACTTTCAAGTAGCGTGTGGGGATCCAACATCAACAACTTGCGATGACCCAGACACGTATACTAATTGGGATGGATTTCACTTAATAGAAGTCGCGTACCGGGTGATCTACAAGAGTTTATTTCAAGGAACATATACTACCCCACAATATAACTCGTTATGCCCTACATCAACTTTGCAATCAAGAGAAGTTTCATCAAGTTTAACTCAAAGTTCCTAGTATAAGTAAATGAAGCTTGGCATGAAAATAGTACGTGAAGATCAACGTTCATGTTCTATCACCTCCTCGAAAGTTTCGACGAGATCAACAAACCCAAACAATCTTGAGCTTATGGATTCAAGTGGTGTCCTAGTTTTAAGCTTATTTTAGATAGTTTAGGAATAATATTTCATGTTTAAATCATTATCTTAGTTTTGGAGATTTGTAGATCATTTCTCATAGTTTTATTTAATGAGATTACCTGTTATGTATCATACTGCTTTGAGTATATGCTTCTTTCCTTAATTCATATCTCACTTTGATATTAACATCATTTGTTACATCACCATTGCTGTACTTTGTTTACAGTCAGACGGATCCCTCAGTTTTTCCTAGACGGATCCCTCCTAGGAGGGAACCGTGGGATCCGTGCAACAGAAGACCTATTTTCTACTAACTTGAGTCTTATTTGCAGGAAATTATGCATTATATACTTGTTTTCTAACCTTTGTTTTGTAGATTTTCAATATACACATGAAGACTTTGACACCCTAAGCTAGTGGGAGTTTTGTGTCAAAGCGATACATTGCAAAATCATTTGCAATATATTTTAGGATTACGTTACATGACGTCCCTTTGCAAAGTTGCAATCATCAAGGGGGGCATTATCGTCACAAAGACGAAACCATTTGCAAACATAGTTGCAATGCATTAGCTTACTATTTATTCTTACTTGACTCCCTCATAAAGGGATGGACTCGTCAAGGGGGAGCTAAGACGAGAACACTTCCAGTCACTTGCTCTCTATATTCTTATTTTCTTTCTTTTTACATGTTTTTCTTAAAACAAGATGTTAGTTTCTTTTCGACTCTCTTTTTATTTCGACAAAAAGGGGGAGAATAAAGTAAAAACTCCAATTCAAACTTTTACGAATTTCAATTTTTCCTTAAAACAATTTTATGTTTTGTCATCAACAAAAAGGGGGAGATTGTTAATACAAATAAGCCGTAAAAATGTTTATTTATATTTTACGATCTTCTAATGTTTTGTCGATAACAAACGTAAAATCATTTTAACGAAACAAATAAAATATGTAAATGGTTTGAGCCAATAGTTTACTAACACACTTACGTTTTTACATAAAACACTAAAAAAGTAAAAGTGATAGTATGATTTAGTAATACATATGTACAACTAGTATTTACATATTAGGCAAATATATACATAACTAGTATGTATCATAATGGGTAATACAATGGGTAGAAGTTTAAGTATTTGACCCATTGACTAAATACATTGAATGTGATTGGGTAAAACCCAAAGTCCATGACCCCATACCCATAGAGCTTAACCCATAACCCATTGCATGACATCATGCATAAGTCATGAATGGATATTATCCTTGATCCATGGATTTAACCCATGACCCATGGACTAGATGTATTGTACCTATTAGATATATTGTATCTACTTGGATACCCATGGTCAAAAGTCTAGGACCCATAACCCATGACCCATGACCCAAAACCCATGGGCAAAGAGGAGCGTCCCACGGATCCCCAGGAATACACTGGACGGATCCCTCAAGTGAGGGATCCGTGGAATAGTAGTTGTTTTTCTTCTATAAATAGTGAGCCATTCCTTCATTGTAACCAACGCTTTTCACATATACTTTCTCTTTGAGTTGTAAACTCTTTAACCACAGATCCAAGTGATCTTTGTATGTAGTTTTCTTTTGTGTGATTCTCTATGTTCCTCTTAAAGGCGAGATCACCACCTCTTGAAGTCGAGCAAGCTCAAGTCCATGAGTTGCCATGCTTCGTCATCATCAAGACTACTGAGGTTTTCTTGTTGATAGTTCTTTCTTCCTCCATAGAAGTGTTGTGTCAAAGGCATTATTGAAGGATGCCGAAAGAGTCAAGACGAAAGCATTAGTGAAAGGTGCTTAACGTCCGTGTCAAAGGCATTAGTGAAGGATGCCAAAGGAGTCAAGACGAAGGCATTAGTGAAAGGTGCCAAACATCCGTGTCAAGGGCATTAGTGAAGCGTGCCTAGAAGTCAAGTCAAGTGGCATTAGTGAAAGATGCCAAGGGTGTATAATCGATGAGGTGCATCGATGTACAAATAGAGATAGGTTGTATCCAAGGATATTGATATCCTTGATGATGTTGTAATAAGGAGTGGGTCTCCTTTGGGTTAGGTGTTGTGTAGTGTTGGGTAGTAGTTCTTCCATTGTAATGGAGCTCAGTATCTAGCCTAGTACCGGATAAAGGGTAGGCGACGTTGTGATAGGTTTAGTTCTACCTTGTGGAAGAACCTGGTGTCTAGCCTAGTACCGGAAAAAGAGTAGGCGACGTTATGAAGGCTTCTCCGCCATAATGAGTTGGTGTCGTGTAGTTATTAGTAACTCTCGAGTAGGTGACTCGGGGAGTGGAGTAGGGTGAAGAGAAGCTTCGTGACCGAATCACTATAAATCCTCGTGTTGGTTTGTCTATCCTTTTACTTATCGCTTTACTTTTATTCTTACTTTACATTGTATATTGTCTATGTGGTTTATGTCTATGTTTATGATGCATACTTTGTCTTTCATATAGTCATAAACTATATTTAACACTTTATATATTATGACACGTTTGATCAAGAAAAAGCAACCGGACTAATAATGGTGAAACTTGATTTATAATGAATCATTAATCTTGCGGAATCTTATGTGATATTAAGGAGTTGGCCTTACATGCCGTAATGCGTTAAATGAATCCTAGCGTCGAGATTAGCAAATTCAATGGGTTTATACTATATTTGATACAAAAGTTTTAAGTTTGAAACGGAAACGTATTCACCCCCCTCTACGTTTTCACAGGTTCAAATCGGCATTAAAAAAATGTTTCATATAATATCTTGTTACACGCAAATTGCGTGTAACAAGATATGAAACATTTTTTTTGTTCAAATAATGTAGTCGCGTTCTCATTTTTCTTTATCACTGAATGAAAGAGTTTTAATTTTATACAGTATATGTTTGAATTATTTATCATATTTATAAGTAAAGTGTCTGTTTTTTCAATTCAAAATAAATATAAGAAAAAATTACATGTTTGGTCCTTGTGGTTTGCTCATATTTCAAGTTTAGTCCTTAAGTCGTTTTAATTACACCAGAGATACCTACTTTTGAAACCTTGCACTCATTTAGTCCCTATTTTGGATGGGCCGTTAGTTTCTCCGTTAAGTGTTTGCACCGTTAGTCCTTCTGTTAATAACTTTTGCACCGTTAGTCCTATTTTTTCAAATAATATTTTCGACAGTTAGTCCCTCCGTTAATAATAGTTTTCGACCGTTTTTTTACGTTTTTTCCGTTTTTGTTCGTTTTTTATCCGTTTCATTCGTTTTTTATCCGTTTTCGCACATTTTTTTACATTTTTATATGTTTCCGTTTGTTTTTTAACGTTTTTGGCCGTTATTTACCGTTTTCGGCCGTTTTTTACGGTTTTTATCCGTTTTCGCCCGTTTTTCTTACGTTTTTGTCCGTTTTAATCCGTTTTCGTCTGTTTTTTTACGTTTTCACCAGTTTTTACGTTTTTGTCTGTTTTTATCAGTTTTCGTTCGTTTTTTATCCGTTTTCGTCCGTTTTTATCCGTTTCCATTCGTTTTTTATCCGTTTTCGCACGTTTTTTTTTTATGTTTTTATATTTCATCCATTTTTTTACGTTTTGCAAACGTTTTTTTTATCCTTTTCGCTTGTTTTTATCTGTTTTCGCTTGTTTTTTTTATCTGTTTTCGCCCAATTTTTTTGTCGTCCATTTTTTAAAGTTTTTAAAACGGATAAAAACGTAAAAAAATGGGCGAAAACGGATAGAAAACGGACAAAAACGTAAAAATGGGCGAAAACGGATAAAAACAGACAAAAACGAGCGAAAACGTAAAAAAAGGGACGAAAACGGATAAAAATGGACAGAAACGTAAAAAATCGTATGAAAACATATAAAAACGTAAAAATCATGCGAAAACGGATAAAAAAACAAATTAAGAAAAAAAAAACGTAAAAAAATGAGCGAAAACGGATTAAAACGTAAAAAAAAGGGGTAAAAAACGGATAAAAAATAGACAAATAACATAAAAACCGGGCGAAAACATATAAAAGCGAAAAAAACGTGGAATGAAAACGGACAAAAACGTAAAAGTTAGACAAAACGGATAAAAAAACGAATGAAAACGGATAAAAACGTAAAAAAAAAGTGTCGAAAACGGATAAAAAACAGACAAAACGGACAAAAACGTAAGAAAACGGACGAAAACATATAAAAAGCAGACGAAAACGGATAAAAACGGACGAAAAACGTAAAAAAACGGGGGGAAACGGATAAAAAATGAAAGAAAACGGACAAAAACGTAAAAAAGGGCGAAAACTATTATTAATGGAGGGACTAACTGGCGAAAACTATTATTTGAAAAAATAGGACTAACGGTGCAAAAATTATTAACGGAAGGACTAACGGTGCAAACACTTAACGGAGAAACAAACGGCCCATCCAAAATAGGGACTAAATGAGTGCATGGTTTCAAAAATAGGTATCTCTGGTGTAATTAAAACGACTTAGAAACTAAACTTGTAATATGAGCAAACCACATGGACCAAACATGTCATTTTTTTCAAATATAAATATAAATATGTAAAAAGACAAGTTATGGTACATAGTTTCAGAAATGCGTAGGTGTAAATGCAAGTACCAATACCAACACGTGAAGAAAAAAAAAACTAATTTAATTACCTGTGGTCACCTAGGGTACAAGAGGGCAAAAAAGGTAGATCATGTTTTGCTTTCCAAATATAAATACACACGCCACAATATTGATCTACATCAACAAGCTGCTAATGTAAAATCCATCATCTTCTGTTTTAGGTGAAACTCCAAATCAATGGCGATATCATCAGCATTTGTTCCCATGTTATCCTTATTAGTGATGTTAATGACTTGTATATTGCATGCTAACGGGTGCTATACGTCCATCATAAGCTTTGGTGACTCGTTAGCTGATACTGGAAACCTGAAAGAATCTGTCTATAGGTCGAAGAGTGATCCACCCCATTTCTTGTTTTTACCCTATGGCGAAACCTTCTTCCATGAAGCCACCGGTCGGTGCTCCAATGGTCGCCTCATCATTGATTTTGTCGGTACACATTCTTTTTCTTATTTGATCTTTATACAAATTGTATTGACACACTTGGCTTACATAAAAGCGGTTCTTTTAGTTTACCAAGTTTGGTTTAGTTTGCTTGAGTGAACATATTTTGAAGTTTCGAGATCCAATATAGTATGATTGCATTCAGTTTAATGAATGAATACAAACGAGCGGGGTAATCCGCGCGTTACTGCGGGAGTACTTGGTAATGAGTCAAAATGACTCATCCGTATTGGCTTATCGATATTGTCACTTTTTTTTTTTGTTTTCGTGTGTATCGTTTGTTGTTGTTTAGGCGGCTTAAATATTGACTTCGATAAAGTTATGCGTATTTATATTCAGTTTTACTGAAAAAATTACTTCGAGAAGAATGGCGCAAGTTTCATAATTTTTTGAGTCCGTTTGGTATGTCGAATGAGTCCCCGGAGCATGTTTACTAAAAGTTTTGCTACTTGTCTCTTCTAATCCCTCCACCCTATTTTTAATAATAACCTTTGAGTTTTTATTGTACACATTTGATCCCTCCAATTTTTATAAAACAAATTTCTTAATCATAATATTCCTCCCACTCTCTCACTAAAAATACACCCGCACACACTCTCTCTCTGACTTCGCCGGCCACCCCTCTACCTCCGGCAGCGACCGTCATCGCCGGCCACCACCAGCGCCGGAAAATTTTCCGGCGAGGTCTTTTTCCTTCCAAATCGTTAGATCGGCTGACCTAATTTCTTTTTGGAGCTTCTCGGCTTGTGACTCGTCCCGTACCACCACTCACACGCCACCCACGACCACTGTCACCCGACCGTCGCCACATTCATCCCCCTCTTTTTCTCTCGACGGTAACATCACTCACGCGCTCCCCTTCCCCTTATTTTTAATTTTAATCGAAACCCTAATTCTATTTTTATTTAATAATACCGATTTTATTTATAAAACTTTTAAAAACTATTAAAACTTGTATGGATTTAAAAGTTTAGCTGCGACTCGTTTGTATCGGGCGAGTTAATCCGTTTCTTTCTATTTTCTTTATTTTTACTAACTATTTTAACTTATTTTGTAGCATTTGGTGTTGTTTGGACTCGTTTTGGGTTGGTTGTTGTCGGCAGCCGCGTAACTCGTGGCCAAGGCGTGAGTCAGGCGAGCCGTGGGTAGGATTAGGATGTAGATTTGTTGGTGTTGTGATGTTTCGATATGTTTATGTTGTATATTCGGATTTGGGTTGTAGTTTATAGTTTTAAATTTTAGATAGACAGCGAGAGAGATAGAGGGTGGGTGAGATGGTTACCGACATAGATAGAAGGTGTTTGTGTTTTATGTTTGTGGTTTGTAGATTCTCTGGAATTTTCTAGGAAGAAACCAAAGACAACGAAAGAAAATGTGCGTGTACTGTTCATGCGTGTACTATTCATGCGTGTACTGTTCATGCCCTCCTACAGTAATAACTTACATGGCCACTCACGTGCTGCCAGATAAGCAAATTGTCCCTAATACCACTCAACCAACCAATAGAAAAGAAGATTAGCAAGGTAAATGACTTGCTTTGGTTAACCCACAAAATGCCTTTTAGTATATATATATATATATATATATATATATATATATATATATATATATATATATATATATATATATATATATATATATATATATATAGGGAAGGGATCGGGTGGGTTTTAAGCTTTTAAGTAGGGATTGTGCGGAAATATCACAGTAGCTTTTAAAAAAAAAATTCAAAAAAATCTGAAAAAATTATAAAAATAAAGAGGATGATAAATTATTAAGAATCGCTGAAAAAATTAAAAAAAAAAATCGTTTTCATGATTAAAGGTATTGTGATATTAAGGTCGACTTTGACTTTTTTACAAAAGTCAAGATCTGATCTTGACATAGTCAAGATTTGATCTTAATATCACATAAACTTTTTTTTTAAATACAAATTGTTAATATCACACTAATTTTTTTTATATCACGGTACTTTTTTGTTTTTTTTACTAATATTATTAATATCATCGTAGCTTTTTTAATAAAAAAATGTTAATATCACGGTTACTTTTATATCACAGAAACGTTTTTTTTAATATAATTGTTAATATCACCGTAACTATCATATGTTTTTTAATAAAATTGTTAATATCATAGTAACCATCATATGTTTCTTAATATCACAAGTCATTTTTACATGTAAAAAAGCTTACTATCACAGTTGGTTTTATAATATCACCATTTTATAATATCAAAGTTTCTTAATATCACAGTAGGACTCATAATATCGTTAATATCACGGCAGCACTCATAATCAAAAAAACAAAAAGTGCTCAGAAAAATCTGGAAAAATAAAAAAATGAAAGAAGATAACAATAGTAACGATCCCTCAAAAAGAAAAAAATTAAAAAAAATCGTTTACATGGTCAATTGCTACCGTGAAGTTAGCGCAGATCTTGACTTTTTTTAAAAAAAGTCAAGATCAGATCTGGAATGGGCGGTCCAGATCTATCCGCACATCCGCACGAATTAAAAAAATCCGCACTTGATTCTCACTATATATATATATGGGTGTCGGTATTGTGGTGTACACCCTTAAAGTAGAAAACAATAGGCACACATGTAGACCGTTGGATCAAATATTATGGATGAAATTCAAATTAATTAGATATGTTTCATAATTAATGTACTTAATGGCATTAATGTAAATAAGTAGAAGATTGAGGGCATTTTGAGTATTGCAAAATAAATGCATATGCAATCATACGAATCTGACACAATTTTTGTTAATTTTAGTACTTTTTAGTGACACATTTTTAGTATATTTTTAGTGACGCACTATCAAAATTTCAGTGACACGTTATCAAATTTTAGTGACACGTTATCAAAATTTTTGTACATTTTTAGTGACACGCTACCAAATTTTTAGTATATTTTTAGTGACGCACTATCAAAATTTTAGTGACACATTATCAAATTTTAGTACATTTTTAGTGACACACTACCAAAATTTTAGTACATTTATAGTAACACACTATGCTTATCACACAAATTTTTTTGACACATGTGTAATGACACACTAGTTTTTATGACACATTTTTAGTTACAAACTATGTCTTTTGACACACTTAGTTTCAATACATTTCTAGTTACAAACTGATTGTGATACATATGAGATAATACCGTGACACACAACAACAAAAACTAAATAATACATACGAGATAAGAACTAAAAATTAAATGATCCATAACTACTCACACAACAATAAGAAAGCCTTTGGATCTTAAAAACAATGTTGTTCAATAACATTGCATGTAACATGAAGAGGACATCTACTTTTTATCTGAACTGTCAACAAAATGACTTATTCCTTAATCA
The DNA here is from genome assembly GCA_019973895.1 of Chrysanthemum seticuspe. NCBI lineage: Eukaryota > Viridiplantae > Streptophyta > Magnoliopsida > Asterales > Asteraceae > Chrysanthemum > Chrysanthemum seticuspe. The sequence goes on along the minus strand of BPTQ01000007.1, from coordinate 17,694,879 downwards.
AATAAAGAAAAACCCAATCATAAGATGATAAGAATTGTCATATATGAATCACGCAACATAATGACCAAGTGCATCGGCTCAAAGGATAGTCTAGGGATTCTACTCTTCTTCGCATAGAAGCAGCATAGAAGAGAATGCAAGTGATGCACATGTTAACTATTTAAACATGCCATGTTTAAGTTGTATATTTTTAACTCGTTAACCCAAAACAGTAGAGAAAAAACGAGACCCATTGGCACACAAGTAAAATATCCAAAATACTTGCCTAAAAGTATTGCAATTTTGTTCATTGCTCATTTCTCAACGTGTAAGACTAGTAGTAATGGTGACTCTAAGCTTATGAGGTTTACCTCGTCACTTTGGCACACAATCGGTTCATATCATAAAACCTCCCAAAAAAACAGATCTAGAAACAAGAAACTTACATATCAAACTCATCTACAAAAAACACAAATAAATAATACTAGTATATTCAACACAAAAAGCTATGAAAAAACCCATTCGAAAAGTGCGTTAACCTCGAAACTTCATCGGAATTTAAGAGCATTCAAATTGAAAATGGTCCAATTGAAAATGCTACTGATTCATCAAACACAAAATCCATTGTTAAAAAACCACAACGGATACACACAAAGACTCATACACATCCATTGCTAGAAATTAATTATTCTTTACAAAAACCAACTGATAGATACTACTAATCTAATACACAACCAACTAATTGTTCATTGATAAAGAATTGAAAATCAAAGAAACCCAACTAATACATTTTTCAAGATTCGAAAAAAATACGCAACCTGAACACCAACTTATACACACTAATCAACTGCTACAGACTCATACCATGATCAGTGGAGAACTACGGCGGTCTTTCAAAAAACTGATAAACCAATCGAGTCTGATAGAGGGTTGATAGTGATTATTTTAAAGAGTGAGAGATAAATCAAACAAACGAGGTTGCTACGGTAAAACAGACCATCGAAAAAAGACGATTAGGCTTTGATATGAGCCGAAAGTGATGAAGGAGGTGGTTCTTGATTTTTAGATGGAAACTTTTTAGATATATAAGATTGGAGATAAACTGTCGAAGGATACTCTATTAGCGGAGGGGGCCGGTAACGTTGTCGGAAAATGAGCCGATCTACTTTCTGGAGTTGTATATTTCAAAATGAGAGAAGATGATGGAAGTTTTGAGGCAGATCTGTTCTATGAGTCGGTCTAAGAGCATCCACAATGCATCAAGTCTTAAAGACTTGATGCATTTAATGCATTAAATGTATAATACATTTAAGGACTAAAGCTTGGTGGAATGACTTGAAGTTTACCAAGTCATTGTTGAAAAGTTTTTCAAAAAGCTATTGATGCAATGCAAAAAAACCCTCTCAAATCACTATTTTATTGTATCTTACTTTAAAATGTACATCATATGAACATAAATTTATATATATATATATATATATATATATATATATATATATATATATATATATATATATATATATATATATATAGGGAAGAGTTCTTTTCAGAACCATAAAAAAGTCAAGAACTGCAAGAACCACCATCAACCAATCATATTTTTTTGGATATTTATTTTTATTATTTAATTCAAAAGAGTATAATAGTAAAAGTACAATTTTTTATTTTCTTTTTTAACTTTTATTAATAAAAAATGTTTTTCCTTTTTTTTTTTTTTTTTTTTTTTTTTTTTTAGAATAATATTTTCTTTGGAATGCATGTTTAGTAAGGTGCACATGTATTTTTTTAGATAATGAAAATTTACGTGTGTTTGTAGTGTTCAATTTACGTGTATTTAGTAAGGTGCATATGTGCTTTTTTATATAATGTAAATTTACGTGTGTTTGTAGTGCATGGAATGGCAAATAGATGTATTTTACATGTATTGTATGCAATTTAAAACAAAAACATATATAAAAAATTTAAAATCATGTGATATACAATTTAAATACAAATTTCTAAAAGCAAAAAATATGTTGCCGTATTTGCACATGTATTTTCCCTCCTTGGACACTTTGGATTTCTTCGTATGTATATTTGCACTTGTATCTACGGCATGCACTTGTGTCTTTACTCTTTAAATCTTTAGCATAATTATCTTATCGTTAGATAGTATGTACAAAACATATGTGCACTCTTTATATTGCTAATCATACTTGTACCTGTAACCACAAACAATTAATAAACAAACTATTTAGTCGTAACAACTAGCAAAATACATATGCACAATTTTATATCAAATGATGCAAACGAATTTAATCATAACAAGTAATGCTACATATATGCATAATCTAGCAGAATACGTATGCAAACATACTCATAATCTGTAGATTCTACACATGCATTATTACTTCAAGAATCTTACCACTTTAATAACCCAAATAATTTATCACTTTAATAACACAAATAATTTGTATGCAGAATTTGTACATTCTACCACATATCATCATTCTAAATCGAATTTATCAATTACAAAGCTTCGAAAGAAATAGAAAAAAAATGTGTGAAATTTGAACAAGTTTATACGTGGGCATTCAACCTTTATTGTCAGTAGCCCATTGTTTATAGATGCATACCTGTAATTGTTGTCATATAGTCTTTATAAGACATAAGCATAGTAAGGGTATTGCATATGTGCACTCGGCGTCTTAATCGTCTTTATTATACGTTTTCGACTTGAAGAGACCTGTAGCAATAAGTGAAAAAATTCTCGAAACTTAAAGCTACGACACAACCTTTGAAGACTAATAACATGATACGTATGTGCATGCCTTCAAATTATATGTGTATTTACAGTTTCTCATTAGATTCATTAGAACATATGTGCATGTCTTCAATAAAACATAATTACACGTCTTCAAAGAAAATGTATATTTCTAGTTTTCTAAAATTTTAAAAAGATTAAGATTACACAATAGTTGTAAAGTAATAAAGCCTATCACAAATTCTTTCTTAAAAAAAAATAGCGTAAATGTTACAATAAAAGTTCAGTAACACTGTAACCATCTTATAAGCACATATTAACTTTGTCATATAGAAAATAACTTGTGCCATATTTAGTTTTTACCATGACACTATCTTTCTTAGCGCTACAATGCAAAAATAAGTAGAAAGGAAAATATAAGGGTTAAAAACAGAGATTTAGAGACACTTGTACAATCTTATATGAATGAATGCCTTAATAATTTCATTATATTACTTTTAAACTAGTATTAATTAATCTTTTTAACAAAAAGTTTTGTTCGACTAAAAATATATTTGATTGGTCATACCATTTACTTTCAAAAACCATCTCGAGAACAACAATTAAACAACCATTATTGCAAGAGCAAATTCCCAAACTAGGCCAAAAAGTCAACCCTTGTCCCTTTTTTGGTCACTTCCATTTGACTTTTCCCATTTTTGTCATTCTCGACTGCTCAACTGTTCGACTCTACCCAAATTTTGACACGTGTCATTTTTTTTTATTTTTTTTTTCCAGAAAAGTACATAAGAATGACACGTGTCAAAATTTGGGTGGAGTCGAGCAGTTGAGCAGTCAAAGTCGAGCAGTTGACGAGCCAAAAGAATGACACGAGTCAAAATTTTGACTGAAGTCGAGCAGTTGAGCAGTCGAGCATGACCAAAATAGGAAAAGCCTAAAAAAATGACCATTTAACGGACCATGCAAGACTTTTTTGCTTATTTTAGGAATTTTCTCTTATTGCAAATGAAAATAACATAAAATATGTATATTAATATAAGAACAGAATCACAGATGACGAGCCGATGGATAATTATCTCGTATAACATGTCGTATCTTTTCTTATAAAAAGTATAATGAAAGGAGCATGCCTTATTAATTCTTAGTCAAACAACAAAAACTATGATCATCATCGATCTCCAAATAATGGGGTAAACCACGATTAACAAGTAAACAAAAACAAGTTCATAAACTATATAACAATAATCGAAAACATTTTCTTACCCTTTAACAAAATAGGACCTTGGATCGGGTATGAAAAGGATAAAAAAGGATTATTGCGGTGGTTTGCATCAAATAGGATTATTGCAGTGGTTTAAATAATTTTAGGAGAAAGATGATGACGGTGGTTAACAGATGAGAGAGAGGGGTCACCAAGAAAAATGGAGATGTGGGTTTATTTGACCTAATTAAAATCTTATTTATTCCGCAGTTTTTAAAATTAAAATATAATAATTCCAAAAGTACCCCTTAATCTATTATAAGAAAATGCATGATATTTTATTATATTACAATTATGCCACAAGTCATATTATCCATTGATCAAAGATCCAACGGTTAACACTGGTTCTCGCAGTTCTCGATTTTTTTTTTGTTCTGAAAATAACCTTACAATATATATATATATATATATATATATATATATATATATATATATATATATATATATATATATATATATATATATATATATATATATATATATATATATATATATAGGGAAGGGATCGGGTGCGGATTACATTTTAAGTAGGGATGGTGCGGATAATATCACAATAACATTCAAAAAAAAAATAATTCAAATAAATCTGAAAAAATTAAAAAAAAAAAAAAAAGAGGACAACAATTTATTAAGAATCGCTGGAAAAAAAAATTATTTTAATGGTTAAAAGGTACAATGATATTATGAATTTTGTTAATATCACCGTAATTATCAAGTTTTCTTAATATTACTACTAACTAAGGCTAGCATTAGTTTCACTAAGGCTAGCAGTAGTTTCTAAACAAGCAGTGATATTAAGTTTTTTTCTAATATCAAAGTAACTTTTTAAGTAAAATTGTTAATATCACAGGTACTTTTTACATGTTTTCTTAATATCAAAGTTAATTTTTTTTAATAACACCGTAAGTTTTCTTAATATCGTAATAAAAAAGGCAGTGATATTAAGTAAAATTGTTAATATCACAGTAGGACTCATAATATCGTTAATATCACGGTAGAACTCATAATCAAAAAAACAAAAATTGCTCGGAAAAATCTGAAAAAATTAAAAAATGAAAGAAGATAACAATAGTAAGGATCGCTGAAAAGGAAAAAAATTAAAAAAATCGTTTACATGGTTAATTGCTACCGTGAAGATAGCGCAGAAAGTCAAGATCAGATCCGAAATGAGTGGTCCAGATCAATCCGCACATCCGCACGAATTAAAAAAATCGGCACATGATCTTCACTCTCTCTCTATATATATAAGTTCTATTTCATTGCATGCTCTATGTTTTTGGTGATATTTGGAGGACAAAACAAAAAGGCTAGGATACACGGAAAAGCCGCCGAGATGCCGTATCACGTACCCGAATACGCCGGGAAATGCCCGAGAAACGTCCTCGGAAAAAGTGGAAGCGTTTATTCAATTGGGGTACGCCGAGTCGCCGATCCTAATATGAAAAACGTTTCTAGCCCAAAAAGTCAATCTACAATATTTTTCTTTCCGGCGAGATTTATGATTAAACAAGGAACACTAAGATAGAATTTGATTGGTGTAAAAGTGAGGAGAGATTCACATTTCAATTTGTCACGTGGGAATTTTTGAAAATCAAACCTTATTATTATTATTTTTTTTTCCTGCACCATCAATTTATCAAAAAAGTTTATTTAGGTAGTCTTATATCTTACATGATAAAATATAGGCAAGTGTTTTTTTTAAATTTATTTAGATAGAAACAAATAAGTTAGAAATGTGTAGTTAATTTTTATTGACAATATATTCTAAATATTTTATTGCGTTTATTTTTTATACAGTTTTTGAAATAAGAAAAATAAAAACTATAATGTGGTTACTAAATCGTTTCAACTGGTTGAACCACTAAGAAGGTCGGTTCAAAATAATGATTTTTTTTTTACTTAAATATTTTTTAAGAAGACAATCTGATGGTTAAGAGTTTTTAATTAATGATTATGAGTAATATTTGTTTGTATTTTTTTAATGTTGTGCAATTTTTTAGAAGACAATTTTCCATATATTAAAATACTATAAAACACATAGACGTTTTCCCGCCGTACTCGTTTCTTGAATTTTAGGATGTTGCCGCTTCTCAGTACCCGTACCTGTCCCCGTCCCCGTTTCCGTCTCCGTGCAACTTAGCAAAAAGGAACTAGATGCATTTTATTGATATTAAACAAGTGTTATAACATAAAAATTGAGATTTTTCATAGTATAGTTTAGAATACGCAAGATAAATCCTTTTGGTTCTCATGAACACCTTACTGCTCCTAAGTTGATGTTGAGCTAAGTTCTCATGTGACAGAATTTGAGATACGAGACCTTCTTGAATCTCAAATGCACATGTATATTGATCTGTGATAACTGGTAGATATGAGACCCGAGATCAAGGTATTCCCGCCAATTTACACCTTTTGTGAAAAAGGTAATTCGGCAATGTTGTTTCTTTTTGGTCATAAGGTAATACTGTGACGGATGAAAAGTGATCAAAGCTATAGTTTCCATGATACAACTAATGGAAATTTATTACTAGCTAGTACACTTATATCTTCAGACTTTAATACTTTAATCATAAAAGTATATGGTTTTCAAGCAAGCAATTTTAGTGAACCATACTTTATGTGGCATGTTAGTAGTTAGGAAGTGCTAACTGAATGAATTATGGCATAGTCATTAATGGTCTTAAGTTCAAAAAAAATAAAAATTAATGGTCTTATTCTTTTCAAGTCATTACTAATTTAGCTTTCATTAATCGTTCTTTTTGCAAGCCGAGAGTCTTGGAAAGCTAAAGATTTCGCTATCTGAGAAAATGATGCGGACGAATAATTTGAAGGATATAGGCCAAGGAGTGAACTTCGCCGTGGTTGGTGCTACTGCCTTGGATTCATCGTTCTATCAAGCACGAGGGGTCTATAATCCATATACAAACTCGTCTTTGGGTGTGCAGTTAAATTGGTTCAAAAACATTTTAGCATCTATTTGCGGTCCCATATCTGCAGGTAACTCAGTCCAACCTACAACCATCAATTATCAACCATCTCTTAATAAATATATTGATTAATCTGGTTTCCACTAGCTATAATATAATTTTGTTTCAAAAACAAGTTTCAAGACTAGTATATAGAAAGATTAGCGACTTGTGTGCGTGATCCACATGACTAATATTAATTGAGATTGCGGATCAACATAAATATTAGATTATTAATATAGTAGTATTACTTAATATCATAGTTAAGTGTTAGCATCACGTTCTTGCGAGGATTTAAATAAGATCGTTGACAAAAAAGACACTAAATATAAAAAAACGTAAGATAAATAGACAAAAATATAAAAAAAGATAACGTAAGATAACGTAATAAAACGTAGAATAAAGTAAAAAAACTTATAAAATCATTTTAAAATAGATGAAAACGTAAAATAAATAGACAAAAATATATAAAAAAAGGACTAAAAAGTAAACAATTGAAGAAAACGTAAAAATGGACGAAAACATAAAAAAGTGGACGAAAACGTTAAAAGCGTAAAAAAGTGGACGAAAGCGTAAGAAAACGGACGAAAACGTAAAAAACGGACGAAAACATAAAACATGGACGAAAACATAAAAAACAGACGAAAACGTAAAAAAACGGATGAAAACGTAAAAAAACAGGTGAAAACGTACGAAAACGGACAAAAACGTAAGAAAACGGATGAACCGTAAAAAAAACAGATGAAAACGCAAATAAACGGACGAAAAGGTAAAAAAACAGATGAATACGTAAAAAACAGACGAAAACGTAAAAAACGTACTAAAACATAAAAGACCGAACGTAAACGTAATAAAGCGGACGAATACTTAGGAAAACGGGTGAAAATGTAAGAAAAGGACAAAAACGTAAAAAGGGGATGAAAATGTAAAAAACGGGCGAAAACGTAAAAAACGGACAAAAACTTAAAAAATATATGAAAATGTAAAAAAACCGACGAAAAGTAAAAGAGATGTAAGATATTGAGAAAGAGATGTAGGGTTTGTGAAAGAAGAGGTAAGAAGTGAAAGATAATGTTTGAAATTTAGAAGAGAAAAAAAAAATAAAAAGAAGCACTTATGTCCGAAAAAAAAAATCTCTGCACTCTTGCAAACAAATAAAATGAAAAGAGAAAAAAATGTTTATCGAGAAAAAACAAACGACACCTAAAATATAATTGCTAACTCTCTTAAATTATAACAAGTTATAGAAAATAATATGACAATTATGATTCTATAGTACATTTGTTATATTATCATTGTGTTGGCAAATACAGTAATTATTTGCTTTACTTGTTAACCAAAAAAAGTTGTGATTTTTAAAACTTTTTTTTTTTTTTTTTTCCTACTGTGGACGTCCATTAAATGAGATTACTTTTTTTTTTTTTTTGAACAATGGCATCATTCCATTACAAACCTCACAAATGGAGGAAGATACAAACCTCACAAATGGAGGAAGATACAACATAACAAATTACAACGGAACCAAACAAGTTCAGCCAAACAAGACAAACACCATAATAGTTGCGACAGCCCACAGCAACACCATTCAAAGGTGGGGGGAATCACCCAAGTGAGCTTTGACTGATACAACCATATAAAGGCGCAGCTTGACAAAAGTACACAAAGTACAAAATACAGGCATCCAAAAAGGAGCCCGAACAAAAGCCTAACAGATCTAAATCAAACCCCTACGCAGCAGCAAGCCGGCGATAACGGACCACAACAGATCTGAGCAGAAGAGGCCGGATGCCCCTGATCTGAGCAGAAGCAGCAGTGGCAGCAGCGACAACAACGGCATCGGAGGAGATGGCAGATCTGTGGGCAAACCCTTTATTTAAAGAAAGAAAGTACAAAAAGAACGGTCCCGACGGCCGGCCGTAGCCGACCGCCGGAAAAGGATCAGAATTTATGGAGAAAAAGTTTTTTAGTGAGAAGGAGGAGAAAAAGTTTTAAGAGAGAGAGAGAAGGTTTTATTAAATGAGATTACTTATTACACAAAAGATTACAATTGTGTGCGCGATCCACATGACTAAATATTAAATGAGATTGTGCATCAACATAAATATTAGTTTATTAATACCAGTATAGTACTCTCTCCGTCTCAATTTAATTGTTCATATTTTTATTTTTGGATGTCTAAAAAATATTGTCCACTTTCCCTTTTTAGTAAAAACTAGAAAATCTAAAGAGTGAATATTTTATTCGTGTGGTTAAAAATTAAAGTGGCCCCACTTTTATTAAACTTTGTGATTTCTCTCTCCTGACAATTAAATTGAGACGGAGGGAGTACTTAATATTATAGTTAAGTGTGAGGATTTAAATAAGATCGTTGACAAAAAAGACACTAATATAGTACAGTAATTGCTAACCCTCTTAAATTATACTAACAAGTTCTAGAATTTAATATTACAATTATGATTTTATATAATGTTGGCAAATAATTATTTGCTTTACATGTTAACCAAAAAAAAAATGTGAAATTTATTTCTTTTTATTTATCATTTAATATTACTTAATATTATTAATTTTTAACTATCGACGTCCATTATGTTTTTGAACAATAATATCCATTTAGTAACTAGTGGTCAGTGGTCACTCTTCACTTTTGCGGACCATTAATCATTGGAGTTACATTTGTGATGTAACATATTAGTGTTTAAATTCGTACGAAATCTATATGTGTACTAGCGGATTGCAAAAGCGTACTTCAAAATTCCTTAATTCTTATGGGGGAGATTGGAGGTAACGACTACTATCACCCAATAATCGCTGGAATACCCATCGATGAGATCAACTCGTCTGTTCCACTCATTATTAACACCATTACATCGGCTATCAATGTAAGTATATATAATCTAGTACAACTATACGTAATTAAAGCATTTATAAAGTCCAAAAATGTTGGAAATGCAGGACATGATTGAGCTCGGAGCAAAAACGCTAGTTGTTCCAGGAAACTTACCAATTGGATGCTCGACAGTCTATCTAAGTATATTCTATGGGTCTGATAAAGAAGAATACGATAGTACAACAGGTTGCTTGACTAAGCTAAACAAGTTTGCAGAGTACCACAATGAGATGCTCCAAACGGCATTACATCAAATCCGAGAGCTTCATCCTGATGTCATCATCATCTACGCCGATTACTACAATGCAGCTATGCAATTTTTTCGTTCTCCACAACAATATGGTACATAACATTTTCTAGATTGAATGTCTTATATGTTCATTTCAATAATAATATTTACACAACTATTGTCAAAATAAATAATTCGGCCTTTTGAACTAAGCCATTAAGAAATCATAAACTCTACATCAATAGTTACTTCTGTCATGTTGGTTATCTTCTTAAGATTTGCACATCAAAATTTATAGAATAAAAATCAACCAGTTCAATTCATTTTTATGTACATTAGTTGAAATTTCCTTTAATGTGAATTTCAAATATTACAGGATTCACAAATGGAGCTTTAAAGGCATGTTGTGGAGGTAAAGGACCGTATAACTACAACTTGCAAGTAGCGTGTGGGGATCCAACATCAACAACTTGCGATGACCCAGACACGTATGCTAATTGGGATGGATTGCACTTAACAGAAGCCGCGTACCTGGTGATCTACAAGAGTTTATTTCAAGGAACATATACTACCCCACAATATAACTCTTTATGCCCTACATCAACTTTGCAATCAAGAGAAGCTTCATCAAGTTTAGTTCAAAGTTCCTAGTATAAGTAAATGAAGCTTGGCATGAAAGTATTTTCGTTAATTATGTTTGATTAAATTGCAATGTGATTTGTGTAATTTTATGTATATAAGCATATATCATCCTAATCTATGCTTTTTTGAACTCATAATTTTCATTGTATTTATGATGTGTATGACTTTATGTTAACGTTTTAATGTGGTACTACCACGAATGCTGTAATTATTGATGGCCAAGGTGACATTGAGACCTTCAATATATGACTATGGCATCATAACTTTATGGGATCAAATGCTAAGAAAGCTATTGATGCAAATAAAACAGCAAATACAAATAATGAGTTAATTGTGTTTTGAGATGATTCACACTGATCCTTTTTGAGTTCTATAGTGATGCCCGTTACACGTTTTTGATTTAGTTCAGTTGTAAAACTTGTGAGTGGACTTTGTGACTGATGTCACTGACTGAGCGTTTGAGCTCCATTTGTTCATATATTCTTATTGGGTTAATCTTAATCTGCTGGAACAAAATTAGTTAAGACAATTAAAGTTAGTTAGATAGTTAGTTATATGGCAGTTATTGTGAAAGGATACAACCACTGGTTCAATCGAACCATCACAACCTTTCACTCATGCCTTTTCGTTTTTTATATATTGAAAGACATGTTAACAAAACAAAGTTTGATGACAAATTTAATAACAAAATTGTATTTCAAAGATTACAATCTATTTTTCTGTTTTTGGTATATTGTGACTAAGTTTAGATTATAGATCCATCGAAAGGGCCAACATTTGGTATCAGAGCTTGGTTTGGTTGTTAACCAAATCATCATATACCAGAAATCTTTTTCGTTCCTATATTTGAATAAAAATAAACCGTTTTCTTTTTGGCCAAATCTTTTTTGCAAAAACTTATTGAACACACAATTAGAAAATCATATTCATATGTTTCAAAACATATTTATCAAGAGAATCCGTTTTTTGTCACCAAGGTATCAATAACTCTTGTGATTAAAATTAACCGGCATAATAGAGATTTCATCTTTGTTTTTGCAAAAATCTATCTCAAGAACATCAAACCGAAAAAACCTTAACTCAGAATCATCATAATTATCAAAAGGTTAGGCATGGTTACAAAAAAACCAAAACCAAGATTCAAAACAGAAACCACACCAAAAGGACAACACAAAGTCATCATCAAGGGACAGTAAACGATTCAATAAAAAAAGGGAATGAACACACCTGTTTTCGAAGAATCAAGACTCGTACCTTTAATCGAATCATCAATTGATTCAGGTTGTCCATAGAGGCCCAAATCTTAGATGATTTCGAAAGATCCCCAAATTTGCGAAACCCGAAGGGAATCCAATGGTTCAAGAAGAACACACAACAATAGAAGATAAAGACGGTTAAACCGACCATCTAATCGGCATTTAACCACCACAAGAAGGAAAGAAGAAGAAGACGAATCAGTCTTAAGAAGAGATGTTGGTCTCCAAAACGAAAAGAAGAGACGCGTTAGTCTCCAAAAGGAGAGGCGCAAATATTATAGCATCACCAAAAGGGCATCAAAGGGTTATTACCCCCATCAGGTTCCAAAAAACATACAACACCCTCCACCTTTTATTTATTTTACATATCACATATCTATATATTATACCTCTAATATTTTTAGACATAATATATTAGTATTAATATATAGATTTTTTAGAAAAGTTACTCCCTTTAGTTTTAAGATAGTATCTTTTCAAGGCTTGTAGATAAAATATTGTAACCTGGTGATAACACTGCTTATTATATTATAAGAGATAATTTAAGGAGTAATTAACCTTAGGTTATTCAACTTTAGAATATAAAGTCTCTAAGGATAGTTTTTGGAAGAAAACTAGTTCCCCATAAGTTATTGATAGCCTGTAAGACACAAAACAAAATAGCTCACCAGAAAGAGAAATTCCGACACACTTAGTGTTAGATATTTCATTTGGATATTTATATAGTATCCTAGAGACATGACAAAATAAAGTGGAGATAGTGGAAAGAAAGAAGTGAGTACAAATAGTACACCTCAATTCCAATGTCCGATGCTAAAACCATCGAATTACTCATTATGGGCAATTCGAATGCAAATTATTCTCGAAGTGAATGGTTTATGGGAAACGATAGAACCGCTAGAGACGACTAAATCAGACAATAAGAAAGATAAGACTGCTATCGCATTCCTTTACCAAGCTTTACCCGAAGAACAATTGCTACAAATAACAAAGCAAAACTACGAAAGCCATATGGGATGCATTGAAGACTAGACACATTGGCGAACAAAGAGGTCAACAAGAAAGATTACAAACACTCAAATCCGACGTTGAGATGTTACATATGAAGGAAGACGATACAATCGACACATTCACCGGAAAACTAACAACACTGGTAAACAAAGCTGCCAGTCTAGGACACACAATTGAAGATCAAACATTAGTACAAAAAATATTAAATGCTTTACCCGATAGGTATATGCAAATAGTTGCATCAATAGAGCAATATTTTGATCTAAGTAAAATGACAATGGAATAAGCAATTGGAAGATTCAAGACATATGAAAAAAGAATTAAGTATAAGAAGGGTAAACAAGTGGACAATCAAGAGAAATTGATGTTCACACGACACGGAAGCAGAGTAAAGTATTTTAGAGGACGTGGACGTAGAAAATATAAAGTTTCACAAGGAAAGAACCACGAGAGATATAAGGAAGAGAGGAAAAATGGAGAAATCTCTCATAGAAACTTCAATGGTAGCAACTTCAAAAAATCAAGCTATGATACTAGAAAATTACAAAGTTACCAATGTAAGAAAATATGGCATATTACACCTAAATGTCCTCAAAGGACAAAGGCAAATGAACAATCCAATCTTGTTGAAGAAGACTTAGAATCAACCCTAGTAATGGCAATACTAGAAGACTTAAATGAAGTAAAAAAAGTTGAAGAATAAGAAGTCTCACTACATGAAGAAGATGTAGGGTATAAAGAGATAAATATGGATAGTCTATGGTACTTAGACAACAAAGCTAGCAACTATATGACTGGAGTGAGAGAACACTTCATAGAGTTAGATGAGAAGGTCAGTGGAAAAGTAAGATTTAGAGATGGTTCATACATAAAGATCAAGGAAAAAGGTTCAATAGAATGTGTTGATGAGAAGCAAAGAATTATATCACATGAATATTACATTCCTAGCTTGAAGAGCAACTTATTGAGCCTTGGACAATTTACTGAAATTAGTTGTAAAGTAGTAATGGAAGACGACGAATTACGATTTTATGACACGGATGACAAAATCTTCTTGAAAGTTACGCGACAAAGAAACAGACTTGTTAGGTCACTAGTTTTACAAACACAAGTAATACAGAAAGAGGTTAAGGCGATTGAACAAGATCTAACACACACACACACACACACGATATTAAAGACGGTTTAGGCGTAGGATGTGAATGAGAGAAAAATTTGAACAACCAACCTTCAAATGAAGGTTTACAAGAGTATTTATAGGAGGAAAGCTAGGGCAACACTCCTAGTTTCCATCCTTTCTTTAATGGGCTTGGGCCTAAGCTCATGGGCCTTCTACATAAGCTTAAGGCTAGTAACAAACATAAAGGCCATAATAAAGCTAACTATTACATATTAATTACTAACACTTGATTATAGTTTAGGAGTGATTCCAACAATCTCCCCCTCAAGTGTTGGTGATGAACGGTGAAGGCGTTGAGGTAATAGTAGCTCTGACGTCTTCTGACATTCTTCTTTCTTGTGAGAAGAATCGCCTTGATTCGAACAATCTCCCCAGTGTAGAGAGATAGTTATCTTTGAACAGTTATGCTTTGACGTCATCTTTAACTTTGTTCTTTGATCATTGTTCTTTGTGGTGAAAGTGATAGTATGTTGTAATCTGCATCAAGTCTGCCTCAGGTCTGCTTCGCTGCTCCAGTGTCTCCACGTCATTCTTCAACATGCTCACACGCTCTTTGACGTTGGAATTCAATACTGATGAAGTTCTTTAAGTCTTTAACTTTGTAGATTCTTTGGTTTGACGAAGAATCATTCTGACTGTTGTGTTGCTTTTGGATAGAATTTCCATTAGTGATGATGTTGGCGTGAGCATGTGAAGAATTAGCACGATCATCCCGCTCCGGAGCTTTCATAAGAAGAAAACATTTCAAACGGTTAGTAATAAGCAGGTTCCGGCACTTAAAAGTTTGAACTTCGAGAGTGTTAACAGCATAGTGTGAAAACACAACTCTAATTCCTACAAAGGCTGTTCCTGAACAGGAGTCCCACAAGTGAGATAACGCGATGTACCAAAGTACATCTACAGTTCAGATGAGTCGCTGAGGTACACCGAAGCATCACCTTACGACTGTAGACCATTTGAGACAAACTCCGCGTAATCCACGGGGAGTTACCGAAGTGACCTGCTGTCAGGGCTGTTTGATGTTGACCCTGACAAGAGTTTCCATTCAATCACTGAGGATCACAGATGTGAACCTCTCATAAACTTTCTCGACATATTGCTAAGATCTGTGAAGGACTCGATAATGTACCACTGAAATTCTTATTGATGAATGTCAAGTGATAAAATGTCAAGTGTTCCTAAGAGATCTTTTGATGAATCTCGTGGCTCTAGACTCAATAGTGCATTTTTGGTTTTCCTAAGCGGAGACTAGGGAGAGGGTCTCCTTCTTCAATACCAGCGATCTCTAAGAGAAAGCCAATAGTTTACGTAGGGTTCCCTGTGAGAATGAAACAAGATTCTGTTGAGAGAAACTTGAGTGGCTAAGAAGGTTTAGTGCATGCGTCACTGGGTCCATGACGACTTTTAATCTTCAATACCGGCGTCACTAAGTGACAACTAGTAGCATATGAATTGAACCCGGTTTCTGCCCTAAGTTGAATAATTTGGAGGGCTATTTCTTTACACCCTTTTCTTTGCATTTCTTTTTAATTCTTCAACTCATTCTTTCTCCTTTTCTCATTTTCTCCTTTTTATAATCATACCTAAGGACTTCTAAGTACTAACTATTTGTGATGTCCTTGGGTAGATCCCTCCGGCTCTGGCGGATCATAGGACGGTTATTCCTAACCTTAGTCACCTTATAACTCCATGACTAACCTATGTTGTCATTAAAACCACAGTTGTGAAGAATCTCTCAAAGGGTTTGTAAATGAAAATTCATGTTTGAACCACTGTGAGAGATAGGATTTTGCATAAATACTCCCCCTCCACATGTGCTTAAGAGTTTTAATGGTTTAAATGCACAGTGAGGAAAGAGCGCGCACATTTTGAATTGATCCACTGGAGATAGACAATCCCCCGCGAGACACGGTTACGTTGCATAGTTAAAGAGTTACATTGTCAGCTTTTAGGTGACAACTAGCTCTAATAACTACCTTGAAGGTGTAGACAAACCTCGAAAGGTTGTCATACCCGTCAGAGTTCATGTCTACCAAGAGTTTCTCGAATGATACATTCTACTCGGACAAGTCCTTTGCGAGACATGTTTACATTACTAGCGAACTAGCTTGAAATTATTACCCGTCCAGGACAAGTCTTTTCGAGTTACTAACAGTTTAGTATCGTCAATTCATTGGTTAAGTCTGAAGTACACAGATTCATTTGCATTTTGCACAACATATTTCTCATCACACAGTTTTCTCCCCCTCAAAAATGGCATATAAAATGTTATTTTTGAACGGTTGAGAATAAATATGACCATTTCGAGTGTTGCGGGAAGATGACCACTATGAACAATTTGTGAACAAAGTTTTAATTCAAGTACTCCCCCTCAACAAGTGATATAAATGGTTGAGGTTTTGAAAATCATACGGGGAAGTACTTTTCCTTTTGAGCAAAACCTTAAAAAATGAAAGGTTTGATAGGTTTTACTCAAAAGTAAGAAGCTTTCGCTCCTTTTATAAGGATTGTGGCACTGACGCGTACCATAGGGTCCTTTCTTGACAAGAACGGGTTGTACACTGTTATGTGTGCACAAGCCATAGACATACATAATCACACATCCAAATTTATAATGAGAGAAACAATTCAAAGGGTACCAGGAAGTCCAGTGATGTCGCCAGGAGTGCGAACAGGGCGTTGATAGCCGGTGATGTTAATCCTGGGTCGACCACCAATAAAGCTTTCCATCGTTCTGAACTGATCCCTTCGAAACAACCTTTCATCAATCATTCTGATGATCCTCCTCACATCCCTGCGATCCTGAGAATTCCATCGCTTAGGAGACCCAATCTTTTGACGTATGTCCTTCAACCTATATGCCAATCCGTCCCTAACCATCTTCAAAGTGTGATCCCCAAACTTGTGAAGTTCACTACACGCCATTAAGCAGTTTCTTTGTAGTTCACTACGGTACACGACGCCGAAAGGTTTGCTGATGAGTGTATATTGTGAGAGCTGGTTGATGTCGGGAAGATCTAGCTGAGGTGGAGTGAAGTTGACACGAGTCTGATAAGATTCAACTGCCAGCTGAAGATCTTCTACACGTTCCTTGATGACTATGCGTCTGATGAAGATGAGCAATGACTTGATGAATTCACGTTGTACTTCAGTTGAAAATTGTCTCATGCGACCTTGTACTTTGGCAAGGTACATTTCTTCGATGTCGTTGATAGACAAATTCTCAAAGTCAGCTTCAGAGAAAGCATAGTCCATTTCATCTTGTCGTTTGACCACGATATTCTTAAGGAAGGTGTAGTCCCACTTAGATGACAAAACAACATGTTTGATGGCCACGATATCCTTAGTACTGAACACCGCATGTTGAGACTTCTGAACCTGACAGCTTCTGTAGTAGATTCGTCGGCGTTCCGGCCAATGATGAATCTCGTACATTGCATCTCGGTCGTATACTTCCACTTTGTCAGAGAACAAGTTATTGGCACGTTCCTCGATGGCTATGCAGTTTGAATATATGGCTGCAGGAAATGGAAGTGTCAAAGATGTAGCGTATTTCCTTGATCCATCGCCACCATGTAGAAGAAATTCCAAGTCTTTGTTGAAGAAATATCTGAATGGAATCCTAGGTTCATTTGGTTGGCCAATTGTTGGTAGAGGTCTTGACCAGTCGGTGTAGTATGGAGGGTTGTCCCGTTTAGTGAAGTCGACGTTTGCTTCTGGGTTGAGCCAATCCATGTTGTTAGACATGGATCGAGCAATGTTCTCAAGGTGATATTCGACCTCGATGGCACTTTTGGAGCTGTCTTTTAACAGTTGGAATACTTCATTCTTGATGCGCTTCAACTCGGATTTCATCATCTTCTTCACATGGAACTTTTCTTGCAAAAGTTTTGCATGCTCCAATGTATTACCGTCTACCAAATTCTGACCTTCTTCAGGGTAGGGAGTGTTGTTAACAAGAGTAGAGAACCATTCAAATTCTTTAGTTTTGTCGTCATCTAGCCAAGATACGACGTCAGTCTGAGGCGTCTTCTTCTTCTTCTTTTTCGAAGGCCTAGATGATGATGCTGGTTTCTGAACTTGTTTGGGAGAGGTGGGTTGTTGTAGGGGCTCAAGGACCTCTTCATCGTCACCACCCGTATACTCAAAGTGATCACCGGTTTTCTGAGTCAGGGGTGGTAACTCGGAATCGTCCTGAGGTTTACCTGTAGAAGAACGAGGAGGGGACCTTTGTTGAGTAGGAGTCCGTTGGAGAGGTGGTAACATAGAAGATGATTCACCAGACTTCTTTTGACGTTTAGCTTCATCATTCTTATCCTGATCTTTATCTTCATCGTCTATTGGACGTTTAGACTTTTCTGCTTCGAATCTACAAGCTTCTTTGAGTTGGTAGTCCAGCAATGCTTGAAACAGCTTTCCTTCCTTAGAAGTAAATGTCCCAGATCGTTTAGACATTTGTGTAACAAGCTTGGCCACCAATTCATTATCCGAGAAAACTACAGGATCAGATGGATTGATTGTGACGGTTAAAGGTGTTGATCTTATAGTTTGCTTGGCTATCTGCATAAGATTCGGATATAGTTGTCTGGTAAACATCTCCTTTGTGACTTTAGGAACGAAATCCAGAAGATACTTGTTAGTGTAACCTTTGATCATTTCGTTCAGTTTGTCTTGACGATGACTTTTCATGAACTCCTGAACGAATTCCCTTTTTTTCTGCATCTTGTCATTCACATCATTTAAGTACTGTATTTGGTCAGCAAACCAATTCAGTTTTCTGTAGAGCATGTCCTTCTTTCTGACTTGTTGGACAGCTTTCACAATTCTTTCATGAGTCTGAGAAATCCAAGATCTAGGTGGTTTCTTCACAGATTTGGATGTTGATTTGGTTGACTTCTTTGATGGTGGTGGTGAGGAGTGAGATGAAGAATCTGATGAGGAGGAGACATGAGGAGACTCGGGGTCCTTAGGCGGTTCAGAAGTTTCCTTCTGAGAACGTGTAGGACTTTCCAGAAGAAGCTTGTCATAATCAGCATCTTTATCTTTCTCAGACTTCTCAGTTTCAGATTTCTCAAAGTCATATTCGATAGTATCCCCCACAAGCTTTTGTTGTTGCACAAGAGTGGTGGCACCAGATCCCTTATCGGGTCGATTAACCGCATCAGGACCTGGTGAAGAGTGGGCAACACCACTTGATCCTCCGGGTCCACCCATTTGGTCTTTTGCAAATTCTTCAGCTTTTTGAAGGTGACTAACGAATTTAACCGTCTTCCTGTAGGATTGATCCACTACCTCTTCTTCTTCTTCAGAGCTCTCATCATAGGGCACAAGTGCGGGAGTCTTCCGTTTTCCTTTATCAGATTGAGGACTTGGAGGTTTTGGTACGGAAGGATTGTCATCCTTTGCAGTTTCAGAGTAGGTAATCTCTTCATCTGTGTCAGTAACTTCAGAGCTTTCGTCCAAAAGCTTTCTTTGTGGTTCAGGTGTGGGAATAGGTTCAGCTTCCTTTACAGGAACAATCCTTTTACGAGGAGGATTCCTTTTGGGAAGTTTCCTATAACTTTCAGAACTTACTGTACTTCCAGCACTTCCTCTTCTGGTTCTCCGAGTAGGAGTTCCTGAAGGTTTTTCATCACGATGACCAACTTTGCCTTCTTTTACTGCTACTAGATACCTTTTGTACGTTTCAAGCTTCTTGATTTCTTTAGATAGAAGGTGATCAGGCAGCACGTCACCCTGTTTCTTTGTTGATGATTCCTTGATTCTGACAGATAGGGTAGGTTCAGTCAACATATCGTGATTGTCTGGGTCATTGAGCCTCTGTGGAATATCAGGATTGAGTCCAAGTGCTCGTTGGATCAAAAGCTTTGTGTATCTGACATAGGGAATCTTTGAGCCAAGCTTCTTGTGAAATAGCATCATGTCCTCCCATATCAGTGCTTCGATTTCGATGTCCTTCTTATTGATCAGAGACCAGAAGATTTGCAGTTCCATGAGCTTTGGATGCTCATAACCACTATCACGACCAAAGACCGATTTGGTGATGATGAGGTAGAGGGTTCTCCACGGTTGAGGAATGTTCTTAAGCTCCACATGAGAGTGCTTATTAGCAATTCCTGAAGCTTCATCATATCCAATATCTATTAGGAATTGAAGAACAGTCTCCTCAGTAAGTGTAGCAAAGAAGTCGGTTGGAGCGATGTCTGGAATGATGAGAACAACCCGTAAGTCTGCAGGAGTGATGGTGACTTGTTTGTGATTAAGAGTCACTGTCACAGCACTTTGACCTGTGATCCTCTGCATAGAATTCCAGAATTGCTGAATGTAGATTTTCGGTACAGTTGCAGAGTGTGAGAGCATGTTCTGGTATGGATGATTCCTTAGAATATCCACAGCAATGAGACAAGAAGATTCTGAGCATGTGAGGGTTTCAAAGTCAACCCTGAGGTTATTCTTTCCAATCTTTCTCGGATAGCCATTTGGGAAGATATCAGCAATAGTGAGAACCTCAGGTGCATCCACATTCATTTGAGCAGCCATGTCGTGATCTGAAATAACATTAGCCAAAAGAACCAACATATCGAAGGACATAATGTTAGTCAACAGAAGGTTTTATTGTCTAGTTATTGAATGTACAGTGTCAATGATTGTTACGAGTCCTAAGTCACTTGTTTGTCCAATAGTCTAATGACGTCGTGAAATGTTTCGTGAGTTAGTTAACTTTAAGTTTTAAAGTTTATGTTATCACTTATTGTTCACAACATATCAAACGATTAAGTTTATTAGTGATATTATTGGATTCGTGACGTTATGATTAGTTTATTTACAAGTTTGTACACGTAACAATTCATAATGAAGGTCAATCCAGGCTTAAGCGTAGTTTTGGCAAAGTTAAGCGTAAACAGTAATGACATACGCGTAGACGAAAGCTTATGCGTAGGATCCTAACTTAAGCGTAAGAAATGTTACGCGCAGGAAAAGGGGACCTTATGCGTAGAGCTTACGCGTAGGCGTATATAAACCTTACGCGTAAGAGTAGACCTTATGTGTAGAGGTCACTGTTTACGCATATCCTTCACAGGATACGCGTAGTCCCACTGTAGAACCTTACGCGTAACAGTTACGCGTAAAATTTCTCTTACGCATAACTTTCTACGCGTAAGGTGATCCTTATGCGTAGAGATTCAAATGACCTT
Source organism: Chrysanthemum seticuspe (assembly GCA_019973895.1). NCBI lineage: Eukaryota > Viridiplantae > Streptophyta > Magnoliopsida > Asterales > Asteraceae > Chrysanthemum > Chrysanthemum seticuspe. The sequence continues at coordinate 17,673,529 of BPTQ01000007.1, read as the reverse complement.
GATTCTGAATTTTTTAAGCGTAGCAAGCCTGAAATAAATTCATCAAATCAGCAATCTTAACATGTATATTCATTTTTACAACAGATCATGGCATGACAACACATTTAACATTTATGCGTAGAAAGTCATACGCGTAGGTCAAAACCCTAAGGGTTATGATTTACGCATATGATTTCTAACCATGGGATTTGCACCAAACATTTTCAGGTAGTTCTGAGATGTTGTGAGAGTCTATAAACGGAGTTATAACATCTAAATCGTGGTGAATCAAAAATACCCAAACTTATGAACTTTAAACCCTAATTCCAAATTTTTAATCATTTAGAGTTTCTGGGTGGTTATAGAACCTGGAAACCTTTAATTCAACATGATATGAGTATCACACAACAATCTTTTTGACCAAAATCCTTCACATTTGAAAACACCCAAATCGACTCATAAACCCTAATTATCAAAATCCATTAATTCGTGTTTCTGGGTGTATTTTGAGCATAGAAAAGATATCATTGATGTTGTTAAAGCATTTTGACACAATCTTTTTAGCCAAAAACACACAACAAGTGATAATATGTTCTAACCCTTACGCGTAAAACACAAAATTCGTTGAATCTTAAGTTTTAACCGTTGGATTTGTATGAAATTCAAAACCATTGTTTAAAATTACGTTAAGAACACAAAACCACTTACAGATTGATGATCAGAAACACAAATTTCTTGAATGAATATTAGGCGTAGGATCTTTTAGGTTAGAAGTAATAAATGTGAGGGTAATGTTAGGTGGAGGATGTTTTTATTAAAATAACTTTAACATTTTGATAGTTTTGGTCCCTCCACCTTTTCCTTTTTCAAACAAAGCCTTTTAACTTCCATTTTGGTTATCAAACAAAGATTTTAAGAAAGAAACTTGACGACACTCCCCCTCGACTTAGGTAAATGATGAAAGGTTATAAATTTTAGTTCGAGGAGTGTCATAAAACCAGAAATTTTACCACCATTGATAAAAGAAACAACCGGGATAAGATAACATGCAAGTACACAGATGTTTTTGAAACAGTTAAGTGTAAATTTTCTCCTCCTCAACACTTGATCGTAAAAATACTGAATTTTGAAAGATTATAGTGTTGATGGAAGAAATGTACTTGCCATGTTTAGAGAAAAATAGATAGAAGAATATTTTTGTAGTTTTATCAGGTTTTATATTTTTGTATTTTGTTTTTGAAAAATTATTTACAAAAGATGTTTTGGTGTTTGACAGGTTTTTAAGACTGTTTTAAGAGGTCATCCAATTCCTCTTGAGTCAAACACCTCATACCAATCCGGTGGACCAACTCATTAAATCTAGCGGGAGGCAAGGCTTTGGTGAGAAGATCTGCCAATTGGTATTCAGTACCCACGAAGTATAATTCAACACTACCCTATTCCACGTGGTCCTTTATGAAATGATAGCGTAGATCGATGTGCTTTGATTTCGAGTGCTGAAATGCGTTGCACGAGATCGCAATGGCACTCCGATTGTCGCAGTACATCGGGATTCTATCAAATACGTAACCATAGTCTTTGAGTTGTGTTCTCATCCATATGACTTGAGCACAACACGTGGACATGGCTACATATTCTGCTTCGGTTGATGACAGTGATGTACAATCCTGTTTCTTTGATTGCCAAGACACCAGTTTATCACCAAGAAATTGTAGAGCTCCTGAAGTACTTTTCCTTGAGTCTAAGCATCCTGCGTGGTCAGCGTCTGAAAAAGCAATTAGTTCAAAACTAGAATCCTTCGGATACCAGATCCCCAAGTTAATGGTTCCCTTGATGTATTGAAGGATTCTTTTAGCCTCAGAGAAGTGGGTTTCAGTTGGTCGCGACTTGATGTATCGAAGGATTCTTTTAGCCTCAGAGAAGTGGGTTTCATCGTAGGGTCAACTAATTTCCCATGTAAATCAGCGTCTAGCTTCTTGGTATGAGCCATTGGTGTGGCATAAGTGTCACAGGTTGTCATTCCAAATTTGTTTAACAATTCAAGGGCATATTTGGACTGACTCAAGAAAATACCATGGGGTGATTGATGAACTTGCAGTCCTAGAAAGAATGTAAGTTCACCCATCATGGACATTTCAAAAATTTTCTTCATTAGTTTTGCAAAAGCGATTGAAAATTTTTTATGTGTAGACCCAAAAATGATGTCATCCACGTAAATTTGAACAATTAAGATATGTGCCCCGTGATATTGTATAAAAAGAGTTGGGTCAACCGAGCCTTTGGTGAAATTATTAGCAATGAGGAAAGATGATAGCTTATCGTACCATGCCCGAGGGGCTTGTTTGAGACCATAAAGAGCTTTGCTCAGTTTGTAGACATGGTTCGGGTATTCTGGATCAACGAATCCTTCGGGTTGGCTGACATAAACCGTTTCTTTCAGTTGTCCGTTGAGAAATGCAGTTTTGACATCCATCTGAAAGACCGTCATATTCATATGAGCTGCGAATGCGAGAAATATCCGAACAGCCTCAAGACGAGCAACCGGAGCAAAATATTCTTCCAAGTCTATTCCCTCTTCCTGACGATAACCCTTAGCAACTAGACGTGACTTGTTTCGGATTACGTTCCCTTCAGCATCCAATTTGTTTTTCCAAATCCATTTGAGACCAATGACGTAGACCCCTGTTGGTCTTTCAACTAGTTCCCATACTTCAAGACGTTTGAATTGGTTGAGTTCTTCTTACATGGATTAAATCCAGTTGTCTTTTTTCATTGCGTCTTTAATGTTTTTAGGCTCAGATTGGCAGACAGTGAGTGCATAAATGCAATGTTCACCATCTGTGTAAAGACGTTGTCTCGTAACGACTGGTTGATTCGGGTTGCCAATAATATTAGCCAGAGGATGGTCTTTTGTCCATCGATGTGTAGAGGGTTGATGTTGGTATACATTGTGCAGATTCTGAGTGTTCAAATGGTTTGTTGATGATTCCGCGACATCAGGTGCAACAGTGTCATTAGCAAACGGGTTAAAGAACGCATTTGGATCAAAATCTGCAGGTGGGGGTACTTCATTCAGAATATCATCAGCCGGTTCATCATTGTTGGAACCGGTGTGTTCAACTGTTGTGTTGGAGTCAACTGGTGTAGGTGCATCTTCAACAGTAGTTGTTGTAGCTGGTGTATCAGGTATAGGAATATTATCAGGTTGTGCAGCAGAAACAGCGGACACACCTGGAGCACGTTCATCAATATCGTCACTGAACAGAGGAGCAAATAACCTTTCCATTTGTTGACGAGTTAGCTGGGGGCTTTGTTCAGCTGATGATGGGGGTTGAGGGAAGTTTAAATGGTTGTGACCGGGTTCTAAGCTGTGATACTCAGAAGCCATTTCTGTAAGTTCATCAAAATGAGCATGAATCGTTTCCATCATCTGTTTTGTACGACGATTCCAGATTCGGTAACCTTTAGAATTCTCACAATATTTTGAGCTTTCCAAAATCATCACGATCATTATTTGGATAGCAAAGGGATCCAAATACATGAAAGTGTTTGAGATTCGGTTTATGGTTGTGGACAAGCTCGAAAGGTGTTTTGTTGTGGTGTTTTGTGATCATAGAACAGTTTTGAGTATAGCATGTAGTAGATACGGCTTCTGCCCACAAGTAATCTGGAAGTTTAGCATTGATTAACATTGTTCTTGCAGCTTCCACTAACGTTCGGTTTCGTCTTTCAACAACTTCGTTTTGTTCTGGTGTACGTGCAATAGATGTTTGATGCTGAATTCCCACTTTCTCATAGAATTCACGAAGGGTTTGGTTAACAAATTCAGTTCCTTTGTCTGTTCTGATTAGTCTGACGGTGTTGCGGAGCTGAACCTGTATTTTCGTGAGAAAGGTGATGATCATTTGTGGAGCTTGGTCTTTGCTTCGAAGAAAGTAGACCCAAGTCCATTGTGAGTAGTCATCGACAATTACTAAGATGTATCATTTGCCATTGATCGTTTGCACGCGCATTGAGCCTCACAAATCCATGTGAAGAAGATGAAGCACATGCTGAGAGCTGTGTTCCACCTTTAAAGGAAAATGAGCACGAGTTCTTTTCCCTTGTTCACAGGCTGAGCAAAGGTGATCTTTTGAATACCGGAATCGTGGGAGACCTTCAACTAGTTTGTGTCGAGCAAGATTGGTGATGGTTTGATAGTTTAGATGTGAGAGACGACGGTGCCATAGCCAGGATTTTAATGATGTTGCCTTTGAAAGTAAGCAGATGGGAGATGAAGCAACCATGTCTTGCATAGAGATAGTGTAGAGACTAGAATTACGCGAGCCAGACATAAGGTTATTTCCTTGTAGATCACGAATGAAACAAGTTTTCTCCCTAAAAGCAACCTCCAAATCTCCATCACAAAACTGACCTACTGAAAACAGATTATGACCGAGGCCTTCCACATAGTAAACCCTGCTGATTTCGATGTTCCCATTGACATAATCTCCGTAGCCCATGATAGCTGCGAAGTGATCATTCCCGAACCTGACAGTGCCAATGAACTTTGCAATAAAGTTTGATAACAGTTTAAGATTGCCTGTCATGTGTCAGGAACATCCGCTATCAACAATCCATAGAATGATCTGTATCACCTGCATTACACACAGACGACACAGATGGAATATAAGTAGATGTGGAACCCGAAATGTTAGAGGGTTCCGAAGCAGGTATATGAGACATACACACATTAATAATTTTAGGCATCCATTTAAATCCTAGTGTGTTATATATCCATTTCTGCCATCTATAACTACTATTTGCTTTAGTCTTTGTGAATGCACTAGGTGGTACAACATTCTTAGGAGGTGAAACTGGAGCTACAGGGACAACAATGTTAGCCTTAGAATCTAAAGAAGGCGGTCTACCAAGCACAGACTTAGAATGATTAGTGGGCTTAGAGGTATTCCGATTCTTAGGAATCCGTAACTGAGAGATTATAGCTTTAGCAACACATTTGTCATGACAATCAGAATTCATACTTTTACGACAAATAACACAAGGTGCATCAGACTGAATATCAAAATTGCTTAAAGCTTTAGCATTCGTTACATCACTATTTCTATTACATTTGCCAGACGCAACATCTATAGTGGAAGCAACGTGAGTCTTATTCATAGTCCTAGGGTGTTCTTCTACTTTAGCATTCCTTATTGATCTTTTCTTAGGTCGCAACTTCCTATTCTTCGATTGAGTGCTTCTAGGCTGTGAAGTGCGGACGTTTGGAAAAAACGCAACTATTCCTGTTTCAGTAGAAGGAAGCACGTTAGCAACTTGTGATTTGGCAGTAGGGATTCTAAGTGCACGATTACTAAGTGTTACTGGTGCTAATCTCTTAATGATGGTAGGCGGAAGTTGTTCATACTTTCCTAACATTTCTCTTAACTTAGAGATAGTGTGAATCAAATCTTGATTTTCAGACAAAATATTACCAGCAAAATTCATGACTTCTCTAGTGTGAGCAAGATAGTGATCAAGTTCATTTGATGCTTCATGACGAGTCTTATTGAGTAAATCAAATATGACACCATATTCCTGTTTGACTGTTACAAGTTCTTGTTCATATTTTGAGATTTGACTTTTCAAAGACACGTTTTGATCATCCAGTTGCTCAATTTTAGGATCAGAAGATGTTGCACTCAACTGAGCGATTTTCTTTTGAAAACTAAGTTGATGATTGTGAATATCTTTTTCACACCAATGAAGACGACGTTTTGCATTGTAAAGTTCGTTAAGTAATTGTTTATTTTCAGCTTTTAAAGACTCGACCTGAAGCACATTATCAGTATTCTCAACAGTTAACACAAAGTCAACATTATCAGCTGAGGTATAATCAGATGCATGTGGCAAAGAATAGAGTAACACAACATTATGGATATCAGCACATATAACATCTTCCAAGAGTCGATCAACATCTTTTCTCAACATTTTCTTTTTATGTTTAGTATTAGAAATAGATGTTTCAGTTTTCTCGAAAACGACCTTCATCACTCCACGTTCCTTATGAAAATCCTTTTCCCAAGCTAATACACAACTTTTTAAATTTTTAACATTTGGTAAAAGATTTTTCTGAAAAATGTCTCTTTGTTCTCGCGCTAAAGGCGATTGAAAGTGTTGAACCTTGATTTCAGAATGATGTTCTATCTCATGTTCTAAAGTATTGAGGTCGGCCATGAAAATATCAAAATATCTAAGAATTTTGCGATTTTTAGGTTTTGAGTTTACTTCACTGATGGAAGGTAAAGGACCATAAATTTGTGCATAATCTGGTTGGGGATTAACATTAGAAGACTCAGGTGTTTTAATGATAACCTTTGGTGTGTTAGACGAATCCATTGGTGTGACAAAAGTGATCGATTTTGAATAATTAAAAGGTTTGTTGTAAACAACAGTTTTTAATTTTGATCGACTCTCGTCTTCTGCATCTAATTCCTCTTGACGATGATATTCAACAACACTCATAACAGTATCATTAAGTTTATATTCTGCACTGGAAACTTCAGGATTTGGTTTGAATGTTTTGAGTGAAAGCTTTGGTTTGTAATAAGCTAGATTTGGTCCATATCCTTTTGGATTGGGTTTTAAAGTAAACTTTTCAATAGCTGTTACTGATTCACCATGTTTGTAAACAACAGTTTTAAACTCTTTAATTTTGTTTTGCAAGCCAATAATTTCTGCAAGAAGGTCATCTACCCGATTCGTTGAATGCTTTTTGTATGCGGAGAACTGTTTTTGACAAGTTAACAGCTTAGCCTTAGCTTTTTGATTTTCCAAGGTGAGAGCGTTAATTTGCTTTTTATGTTCATGTTTTAGTTGTTCTATTTCAGACAACAAAGCATTCTTTGAAGCGGCTAGATCACGCATCTGTCTCTCTAAATATTTTTTGTTTTGATGAGATTTAGCAAAAGCGGCTTCAAAACCTTTCTCACGGTTTTCTTGAGTTTTGAAAAAGTTGAGTTGCATTTGTAAGCATTCAAAATCCTTGATTAACAGTGCATTTTTGCTTTTTAAGTCCTTGTTTAATGCATAACATTCCTCCATTTTGATTTGATGGTCGTGAATTAAACGAACAAAATCTGGATGAGGCAACAGTTCGGCTTGTTCAACGTGAGTCACAACATGATCATTATTTAGATCCTCAAGTACAACCACGGTGTCAATTTGATTATCAAAGGAAACCATAAGGTCATCTTGATTGTCAAATGTAACTACAGGGTTTATTTGAAAATCATCAGAATGAGATGTAGATGACTCATTTTGAACAGTCTGATCCGTGCCAGATTCAGATATTGGCGGAGATACTAGTTCAGATATGATGATGGTTTGTTCGGGTACCTGAGACAAGCCATCAGTGTCATACACTGGGCCTGTGTCACTCATGTGTAACTCATGCATATTAGCCATCAACATAACAGCTGCATTGGCCTGCAAATCCTCCATATCATCATCTGAGTCTGCATCTGCCATAAAGCTCTGTTCTTTGTTCGTGAGAGATCCACCAGCTTTATCCTTAAGTGCCAAAAGAAGAGCTTCTTTAAAATAAGCACTGCCCCTAGTCCTTGGCTTTGGGCATGCATTAGCCAGGTGTCCCTTTTCATTGCAGTTGTAGCATCGAAGACCATTCAACCCATTTTGAGCATTTCCCTGTTCCACCACTTGAGCTCTGTTGTTATTCCTACCCATGGCATTAAACCCTTGACCACCTCCCATTTGACCACCATAACCACGATTCTGAACTTCAACTCCTCCATTGTTCACAACAACTTGATTTCGTGTATTGGATGAAGAACGAATACGATTGTTGGATTTGTTGGTATAACGGCTAAAAGCATTAGCAATCATAACAAATCCCTATTGCAATGCTTCGAACGGATCGGATTCCTCATTAGTTTGACTATGAAGTGCTTGATCATTGTTGTTGTTGTAAGGAACCAATTGATTTTGTTGAGGTTGTTGTGATTGATCGTTTGGTGTGACTGAGGCAGTTGGTTGAGTTGCTTGTTGAGGAGGGTAACTTTGTTGAGCATATAAGGCAAGTTGTTGATTTTCCGGATGTGTAGGTTGAGCAATTTGTGCACGGAGAATCCTTTCCCGATCAAATTCCTTTTCATGAGGCTTCAAGTAATCGTACAACAATCAATATGTAGAATGATGCATATTCTTCGCTTGACGGAGAAAAATGACATGCTTCTCCCATTCAGGACCAAGACTACTCAGGAACTTTGTATTCACTGCAATTCTTGGCATGATGATGTTGTGTTTATCCAAATCATTGATGATGTCTGAAAATCGATGATGATAAGACTCTAGTGTCTTTCCAGGTTCAATCATGAAGTGTTCATAAGCCAAGTAAATTTTGGATTCCAAATCCTCCTGATTGAGTACTGATCCTTCCATAAGAAGATGAATATGGTCCCACATTTCCTTTGCATTCTTTTGAGCATCAACACTTCGAAGAATTGGGTTAGGTAATCCTAAAAGGATATATTGCATTGCAAGCTCATCAGCTTCATAGTGTAGAAGTTCAGTTGGATTTAGATCTGCAACAGTAGCAATGTTTGTTTGTTCATCTCTTGGTGGAATAGCAGTAGGATCTCCGGGTACAATGACAGTAGGCATCTCAAACGGACCTTCCAAGATAACCTTCTTTAAGAACTTTCCATGTGGCTTCTTCAGATCACAAAACCTAAAGAACCTTATCACCCATTGATCATAGTTTCCTGGAGTGAGCATTGGAGGTCTATCAAGTGATCCAGCCTCATGAATTGATTGTTGGCTGCTTAAAACTTCACACATCTTTGCAAACCAAGTGGGTTCCTTCATAGTGTTCCTTGATGGATGTTGATTGAATTCATTTGTGTAGGGTTGAACTTGAAGACTTGGCGGTGTTTGTACCATTTGTGGTGGGGGAATTGCACCAAGTTGTGGAGTATGTTGTTGATTAAATTGTTGTTGATAAATTGCTTGTTGTTGATTCCATTGTTGATGTTGTGGACTTAGTTGTTGTTGTCATTGAGGATAAGTGTAAGGGAAATAGTTAGAGTATGGTGGTTGAGACATGTTGAAAACTTGTGTTGGTAAAAATGGATCTTTGTAGTCGAATGAACCTTTGATGAAGAAGTATCCTTAGGCGTAGAAATCACAATAGCCAAGTAGCACTTATGCGTAAAAACACCAAAGTTACGCGTAACAATAAGGAGTTACGGGTAGTTTTAGCTTACGCGTAAGTAAGGAAAAATACTCTAAAGTTATGCGTAGACAAAAGTTATGCGTAGAAAGTTAGGCGTAGGATTATCTTATGCGTAAGACTAGGCTTAGGCGTAAGAAAAATCTTATGCATAGGATTTCTACGCGTAAGCTTATGCTTATGCGTAATTTTAGGGTTTTATCCCAAGTGATCTTTTACACTTCACAGTGCAAAAGATATCTAAAGTCGAAGTATTTTCAGGCTTATCCAAGCAAGAAAACACGGAATAAACCACGAAAATGAAGATCAAATCAAGGAAAGACTTACGCGTAGTTTTAGGGTTTCACTACGCGTAGGTTTACTCGTAAATTTGATATTGCTCAAAGATGTTTCTAAACCAGTTTTTGTGTGAGGAAATAGCTTCAAGATCACCAAATAACACAAGAATGTGAAATTTGATGAACCAAACCTTCTAAAACAGTTACGCGTAGAACTACACCCACGAATAAAAAACGAGTTCAAAAACAATGATCCACGCATAAAGTTCCAAACTTTTTGCTAAAAAACGTTAGTTTAACACCTTATAACAGTGAAAGTACAAGAATCTTGGATTAAAAAGTGTAAAAAATACGTTTTTGATCAAGCCAAAGGTAAGGATACGCAAGTTAAGCGTGAGACCAAAACTCACTTCAAACAATACGTTCACTCAACTATTAGGCGATTGATACCACTGTTAGGTCACTAGTTTTACAAACACAAGTAATATAGAAAGAGGTTTAGGCGATTGAACAAGATCTAACACACACACACACACGATATTAAAGACGGTTTAGGCGTAGGATGTGAATGAGAGAAAAACTTGAACAACCAACCTTCAAATGAAGGTTTACAAGAGTATTTATAGGAGGAAAGCTAGGGCAACACTCCTAGTTTCCATCCTTTCTTTAATGGGCTTGGGCCTAAGCTCATGGGCCTTCTACATAAGCTTAAGGCTAATAACAAACATAAAGGCCATAATAAAGCTAACTATTACATATTAATTACTAACACTTGATTACGGTTTAGGAGTGATTCCAACAAGACTATATAAAGCAAATATGAGGATAGGCACACATGTCTGCCTATTAGAAAATTTAAAGGATAATACATGGTTATGGCACGCAAGACTAGGACATCTCAACTTCGAGTCGCTAAAATCAATGGCTCAAAGAAATTTAGTTCATGGAATACCTTCCATTAAACATACCACACAAATCAATGATGTTTGTTTAAATGTAAACATAGTAGAGCGCCATTTCCAAAAAGAGCAAAAGCTAAATCAACTTCACCTTTAGATTTAGTATATGGAGAGTTATGTGGACCAATCACACCACCGACACCTTCTGAAAACAGATAAATATTCTTGTTAGTAGACTTTTACTCAAGATATATGTGGGTGTATTTTTTGATACTTTCAAGGAATACAAGAAGACGATAGACAATAAGCTAAGGACAACGTTGAAGATGTTAAGAACTGATCATGGAGGAGAATTCACATCAAATGAATTCACACAATACTGCAAAGAAAATGGCATAGCACGACAACTTACCGCACCTTACTCACTGCAACAAAATGGAGTAGTTGAAAGAAGAAATAGGACAATTATGTCTACAACAAGATGTATGATGAAAGCAACAAACATGACACAAAACTTTTGGGCTGAAGCTGTTAGACACACCATATACATCTTAAATGGCGTTCCTACAAAAGCATTAGAAGACATTACTCCATTTGAAGCAATTAAATGAAGAAAGCCAAACTTAGAGAATCTAAGAGTTTTTGGTTGCATAGCATATGCAAAGGTACCATCACAACATTTGACGAAGCTGGATGATAGAAGTAGTAGAATGATATACTTAACAAATGAACAAAGATCAAAAGCTTATCGATTATTTAATCTAACAACACAAAAGATATGTGTTAATAGATATGTGAAGTTTAAGGAGAATGAAACATGGGATTGGAAGGAATACATGAGTGAGCACAATAACGACGAACCCGAATGGATTGACTTCAAAATAAAAATCCTGAAGCCACAAACGAACATCATGATCAAGGAATTCAACCAAGTAAAGAAGACAATGATTTTCCTAACAATGATGATGATGGATACGCATCATGATAACATCAAATAGTCCTGAATATTAAGTGTGAATTTCTCCCGATAATGCTCGTATTTTATATCATTTATATGCATTTACGCTTGTTTTTATTTATATTTCACTTTCAGGTAAAATACAAGCATTTGAGCTAATGAGACGAGGATTTGGAGATTTTCTTAGAGATTTATGATTGTATGCCTACTCTGAAGAAGCTACGGCGTAACTCCATCTCCCACATTACGCCGTAGCTAGCGCGTTGACTCAGAAGACCAACTCAACATCCATTACGGCTTTTCTCCCAACTAAGGATTACACCGTAACCAATTAGGTCAAGAAATGTTCCACGCCGCCATCAAATACGCCTTAACTCCTCCCAATGATTACAACGTAATCATACCAAATGTAACCTGTACTCAAGATACGACGTAACCCATCCTATGTGTAACGCTGTAACCAGCTTACCAAGAGCATAATTGTGGAAATATTGAGGTTACGGCGTAACTCTCAACTTAAGTTACGCCGTAACTATATCGTGCCTATAAATACAAGCCCCCAATTTCTGCATTTTATATCATTCATTTCACACCAAAAAGCAGAGAACGTCAAAAGGGGTCCAAAGGCCGATCTTGAAGAGCATACGGAGCCATCTCCAAGGGAGAAATCACTCCCTAATGATAAGCATTAGCGACTATTTTATCTTTTACTTTTGATTCATGAATTCCATTATGTTAAACATTGAATCTTTGGTTTCTTTTAATATGATCGGCTAAGCACCTTTGGTGCTAGCCTAGTTATGATTCCTTAATTGTTTTGTTTACGTTTACATGCTTCCGTATAATTGTTTCTAGTGTATCCATGCATAGTTCGTTGATAGCTACCCTAGCTTCGGTAGTTTTGAATGGTAGTAGTATCTAGTTGCTTAAGAGAACTGACCAACTGACCCTAAGTAGTTAGGTTGAGTTGGGGAGGGTAAGAATTGACCAACTGACGACCCTTCCTCGCTTATGCGAACTGACCAAATGATCATCGGCCGTTTAGATGAACTTAAGAAGTTAGGGATGAGTGTCTAGGATGCTAGCGCCGGGGCACTCATTGTTACGAATCTTGCATGTAGAGGTACTTAATGACTTGGCTTAGGGGACTAAAAACAACTGGACTTTCAAGGGTAGTAGCTTGATCTCCGATGGAAGCCTTTGCTGATAGGTTAGGACGAACTGACCAAATGTTGTCCTAGCAACTTAAACCCTCACTTGAATCAATTGGAAGTAGTAAAACGCGAGCATTACATGATAGGACGAGTAACTAGGTTAGCACACTTTACCTCTATTGATCACATCTCTATTTTATTTTCCGCATTTATTTCTTGTTATTAGTTTAATAATCATTTCAATCCTTAAAACAATTAAAACCAGTGACACCTAGACTTAATTAAGATCCGCTCACATAGCTCTTGGGACGACCTCGGTGTTACCGATTACTACACTACACACGACCGGGTACACTGCCTGTGAGTGCATAAGGTGGACCATAGGTAAACAAGACACTATAAATATTAAAATATGGTCAGAAATCCTGCATCAAGTTTTTGGCTCCGATGCCGGGGAGTTATATTAGGATTTTCATTAAGTCTTTTATTTTTGTTTTATTTTGAATTCTTGTTTTCTCACAATTTCTTTTTAAGTTTCAGGTACCATGGAGGTTGTAAACATTGATGACCTCACTATTGAAGAATATTTGGCATTGGCTAGGATGAACAAGGGCCGGGGCTCGTTAGGCCGGCTATTGGAACTAATGTCCGTTTCAAGATTAAAGAACAGTTTATGAAGGAGCTACGTGCTAACCCTTTCTCGGGAAACAGAGACAAAGATGCTTATGAACACAATGAGAATGTCTTGTACATCGCAAGCCTTTTCAACATACCTGATGTTTCTCATGATGCGGTTATGCTCCTGGTTTTCCCCATGACTCTTACCGGGGCAGCAAGACGATGGATCGAGAGATTGCCCGCCGGGGCAGTCGATACATGGGCTCTCCTAAAGAAGCATTTCATTCAAAGATATTGTCCTCCTTCGAAGATATCTAATCAGCTCATGGAGATCCATAATTTTAAGCAAGAAGGCGATGAAATGTTGTATCAAGCTTGGGATAGATACAACGATCTTCTATACAAGTTTCCCACTCATGACCTAAACAGTCAGCAAAATGTCAACATTTTCTACAAAGGAATCAACGTGACTACAAGACAAATGCTGGACTACCAGGGACCAATTCCAAGCATGACCCCTACTCTCGCCATTGAATCCATTAAAAAAATGGCCGATCATTCTCAAAAATGGCATGATGGAGGAAGACAAAGAAGCCTAGGCGGAAATCTTGAAGGTATTGCCACCATTACCAGCAAGCATGAAAACCTTGAGCGTGACATGCTTAAGCTCAAGGAAAGTGTTCATGCTATCCAACTAGGATGTGAAATCTGCGGTGGAGGATATCTCACCAAAAATTGTCTTCTTATTTACGATGATAGTAGAATCGAAGAAGTGAAATATGGTGAAAATAGACCATTTCAAGGGGCTAATGGAAACGGGAATGGTTATCGTGGAGGACCTCTTGCATATTACAACCGTGGGCCTTTCGAGGAGAGAAGACCCAACATTGAAGACACCATCAGCAAATTTCTAGAGGCCTCAGCCCAAAGACAAAAAGAACAAGACGAGTGGCTCAAAAGTTTCCAGGAAAATAAAAATAAAAGCCTCTCCAACCATGACACAACTTTAAAAAACCTAGAAGCAATGGTAAAGAAACTCAGTGAAGAAATGAAGAAAAGTAACACTGAACCAGAGGGGATCAAACCTATGGTGGTGTGCAAGGCCATTTTTTCTGAAGATGATGCAAATCTACAAATTGATGATTTCCATTCTTCTACAACTGATTCGGATTCTGCGACTGCTACCGGCGGCAGTCTGCATTTACTCCGTAACTCTTGTAATGAGTTACAGCGTAACCATGAGCCAGAGAGCGAACCTAGGTTAGGAACTGAGATACCTAACCAACTTCCGATCAAGGAGGTCTGCACGAATGGGTTCATCATTCCATGTTCAGTATGTAATCATGATCTTTTGGCATTAGCTGATCTTAGGTCCAGTATAAACATCATGCCACTCTCAATATTTTTAAGGCTAAGATTAACTAATCTTTGGAAGACGAGCATGATGATTGAGATGGAAAACATGACGAAAGAAACTCCTCTTGGGATCACGGGTGGTGTATTTGTTAAATTCGACAGGTTCACATTTCCGTCCAAGTTCTTAGTTATTGATACGCTTACAACGCGCGTTCGGGGTCAAAGGAACTTCCTTTTCGTCGAGCAAGTTTTTCAACACCCTAGGCAGTGAACCTAATCATTGTAGTGTAGTATTAGGGTAAGCCTCGAGAATTGATATCGTTCTCTAGGGGTATATGAAGCTAGTGATAAATTACTACGCTAAGTTGGGGTTGAGGAAGATTATTTTTTTATCTTTTTTATATTTTTTAGAAAATTGAAAGGTACGAATCTCTGGGTATTGGATTTGGGGGATGGTATTTATACCGATTGCTCTACTATTCTAATTATCTAATTAACTAAGCTAAGCTGAGTGTAGGCTATGTCTATTGTTGTGTGCTCTTATGATGATAAAAAATGTGTTTACTTAGATGCTATTACTCTCTAGTTATCTCCTATTGATGGTTGAATTGTCACGTCCTTATTCTTAACGCGTTGTGTCTTCTAAGGTCGTAGGGTATACGTTTTTCCCTAACTCTTTGAGACTACCTTAAGATTATTGCCTACCAAATCTCTAGGATTCGTAAACTAACTCTAAGGTTATCTTTGGATGTTTAGCTACAATAACTCTAGGTGATTATAAACTAATGTTCACAAAGATTACTCAAGCATTAAAAACACAACGAATGACCTATCGTAATACTAGGTCAATCACAATTAAGATAAGAGACAACCTATCAATATTCGATACCTAGCTTTCATAGATCTACGCAAACACACAAATTAATTAGCCGGACATGGAAAACATGCAAGCATACACACAAACAATTGAAGAAATAATTGAATTAATGAAGTAAATCACTTATCTTGTTGTAAAATAGGGTATGGAACCCTAAGATACTGCCCAAGACAGCCTAGGTTCGGTTTAGGTTTTACTCCACAAAACTACCTCCCTAAAATACTAAAAATTCGAATTCTATATATAGAGTTACAATATGCGACAGCGTCACTCTTTAATTGTGACGCCGTCGGGTCGCCGCCATTAGGTTTCCGTCTTGGCAACGTTAACTTTGTGACGGCGGCACCTTATGCTCGTGACGCCGTCGGCTTCATCTTCTGACATCGTCGGGATCCAAATCAAGGTCGTATGAGTTGTGACGCCCTACTCTTTTAAACCTGATGCCGTCAAGTACAAAATAGCAATTTGCTCTCTGAGTCGTCTCAAGGTGTGTCGCGACGGCGTCGTGAATTGGCTGTGACGCCGTCCCATTCAGTTCCAGCATTTTAAGTGTCTTGATTTTTGACTTTAGCCATTTTCTTCATATATTCGCGCCTTTTCGTCCGAATAAGTGTCATTCCAGCAATTTGCCTTCAAGAGACCTAAAAAGTGAAAAGGAACGAAATTAAGTAGTAACAGATACAAAAGTGATCAATTAAGGGCTTAAATGACCCCTTAAAAGTGTACCTTTTAAATCCTTTTCAAATATCCCTACACTTGGTATTTGCTTGTCCTCAAACATATGTACTTTTAGCCAATTAATTTAAAAGTTAGGGGTTATGAAGCATTAGTTTAGTACAATTCACAAGATGTATAAGCCCCGCAAAAGTCATAACAAGCAAGGAAATTATATACTAGCACCTCACAAGGGGTGTTTGGATACTCTCATCTCTCGGGTGTATATGAAATATATCAAGCTGAAAATGGAATATAAACACTCATTAACCGGTCCTAGTACATAGATTACCATAGGCTTGAGACTAGATCAAACATCCATCGCTTTTGGCGTAAGCACCTAGGAAAAACTATCCAAGAGGTCTTTTAAAGGGTTATAACATTAGGCTTACGGTAGAGAAACAAAGGGTTTGGTGGGATAGGCGATTTAGTGGTGGCAAGTCAAAAATCATTATGTCACAAGCATGAGAAGAATGGAGTTGCTAAGCCATGACTTGACACTCTAAACTCTAGATAACTTGAAACAAATAAACATAAATTTAAATATAGATGTAGGATGGTAGCCCGTATGTTTTGTTTTCATTTTTTTTAAAACTCTATTTTTTTCTTTTGCTCTTTTTTCTATTTTTTTCAAATTATTATTATTTTTTTTTTCATACACTTTTACTCTACCATCCTCTACGATAACATCAAAATAATAGGGATTTATAGGCACATCCCTACACTTGAGTTTTTATTACTCTAACACTAATTTGACCCGAATTGAAAAGATCAAAACATTTGGAGTACATTATTACGTAACTAAAGGGAATTTGAATTTAACGTTCCTTCCTGTCACTTCATAAAATTTAACTTTTCCCATGAGTCCCAATTGTCCCAAAACTGTATACAAAGGATATGATTCGACTTAGCAACTTATGCAAGTAACTAGATAATTGAACTAAGGGTTTAGTATAGTAACAATAATGCACTAAAAGTGAGTGCATACAAGGTAGGCTAAGGCGATTTGGGTGTACATTTGGGGATGGATTGTAAACAATGCTTTTCATTAATATTTCAGAAAACCGAAATATCACGAGAACTGCGAAAAGGATAGGCTCTGAGGGGTTAACTAGGGGTATCGTGTACTAAAGGTGAGTACAAAGCAAGGGTGTGGGGGAATTACTCAACCAATGTAGAAGAAGTAATTATAATACATGTATCAAACAAGGGTTATCCTAATGCCTCTTATCATTTAGTTATTCCTAACTACACTAGTGTAGTCTCACTAGCGATCTCGGGATGCATCACAAAACAAGTTCTAGAATCTATTATACTACCGGTACACTCTCGAAGCATTAAAGTGGAATGCTTTAATTCCTACAAATCTAAGGTCGATTCTCACATTTTGGGTGGAATTTAAATGGTAAAGGATTTTGTGCTAGTCATATAACTTCCTATCCATGAGACGCTTTATTAAGACTAATGGCCCACTCCTACATGTCATGAAAATTTTAAATTTTGTGCCAAAATTGCCGTAACCGATATTTCTCATGGTTTATTACACAAATAAAATTGGACAAGGCAAATAATCAAGGATAAGCATAGTTTCAAAGTTCCCGTTTTATTTTCCCTCCCTACACTTAAACTGAACATTGTCCCCAATGTTCCCCAAAAATATCAAAGTTATGATAATGGAAGGTAATTAAAAACGAAAGAAACTAATACTCCCCTGATCAGCTTGGTAGGATCCGTGTGTAGTAGTGGTTAAATCCTTTCCAAGAAGAATGTATGCGTGAAAAGCTCCTTCCAATCTTATGTATCTTCTTCTTGATAAATAAAACCTGCACACTTGAAGAAAAAAAAAAAAGAAACCTTCGCGTAAAATCGGCGGTAACAGTATATATATATGACTCTACTAAACTAGGATATAATGCTTGTGGAATGGATGTTTACAGATTTTCTGGAAAATTAAAACCTGAAAAATTCCAAAAATATATAAGTTGCTCAGAAAACGAGAAAAAGTAGTAAGCTATTTCTACTCCTCCTAACGCCGCCAGGTTATCCTGACAAAAATTGGTCTGCGATTTTCTGGAAAAAATTCTGGAAAATTTATATCTTTAGAATCTAGAAAATTTTCCTGCAAAACATCCATTATGACTCGATACAAGCATTTGACTCGAACAAACACACATGTATATCTTTTTAATGATCGTAATTCTCATGTTCACGTTCTTTTTGAAAACGTATGTAATCCTCTCTACACTTATCCCTTTTGTAAAATACCTTTATATGTAATTAAGACGAAGTTAAAGACAAAATAAAGCATTTTTACAAATTCAAACATGAGAATAAACAATTAATAAAAGATATACGACACACAAACAAGCAAACAATTAAGCATGATGTGGAGTTTGATAGACTCTTTGAGATCGTTTTGAGCCTTAGGGTTTAACAATAAGAATGATAATAAATATGCACAGCAAAATTAAAACAAATCAATGTTATTGACACAAGGTTTCTTTCAACATCACCACCAATTATTATTTGATCAGAATAATAACGTGCTACCTAAATGTAACAGGGATATAAGACACCTCAGATCTTGGGGGTTAACTAAACTACTTTCCTAGGTGTTTACAAGACTATACGCCTAGGACACACACACCTTTAGTGGACTACATTATGGAAGACTTAATTGATAAAATCTACACCCCATGTCCTCTTTATATACTAGAGGATTAGGGTTTACAAATTTCTACTAAGGACTAATAAATAAAACTTCTTTTGCAAGCAAGTCCTTCCATCTTTTTGTAGATTTCTTTCTTGTCACTTTAAGTCCTTGATGTTTCATTCTTTATTGTTTTGTATCATTAAATCAATAAACCCAACAGTCTTCCCCTATTTGATGATGACAAAACAAATACGGTTCTTCTACGAACTTCCCTAGATGAAGTAGCAGAAGTTGAGATAATTAAATCTCACCATGAATGAAATATTTTTGTCTTCCTTTATCTTCCCCTTAATCCATGCTATGCCACTCCAACATTTCTTCCCCTTTTTGTTATCAACAAATAGAGAACATATGCAAACTTGATCTTGACCACCACGAACCAATACCACACATCCAATTCATCCTTCCAATGTCTCAAATTACCCTCCACGAAGTTTTTCGCAGATAAAAATGAACTTGAAATAGTAGAAATCTAAACCATCAGTAGTCTTACTAATCAATAGTAGTAAGAATCAAAAACTTCTCCTTGAGTGGTGCATGAACATCAAATGATTCTTCAAATCAGTAAGCTCCTTGTAATGATCACTTGTGAAGAAAACCAAATATAATGAATTTGATGAAGAAGTAAAATAACCCAAACTTACGTCTTATTTCTTGTTTATCCACGTGACTCTGAAAGTATACCAACCAATGTATAGGGAGACCGCAATCTCTTGACGATAATCACTTAGCACAATAACGTCACTCGTTTAAGTGTTATGTCAATTCTTCGTCACAATCATTCTTTAAGCACGAACAAGTTACCTTAAAAGTAGTTAGAATCCTTTTAAGATATGATAAAACACGTATCCAAGTAATTCCACTTCACCTTCAAATAAGTGATAAATAATCGTCTTCATAATCAATTCTTCAATAAAACTAAAAACGAGCTTTTTAACACTTTTAAGAACAACTTCCAATAACCTGTGTGTTAACCAACTTTTATGTGTGTATCCAATAAACTCCGTACCCAAAACTTGTACAACTTCCCCTTATCCGAAAACCAAAAAATCTCGATATCAAGAGAAGCTAGCCTTAGAAACAACGTATATCGGGTAATACTAGCAGTAGAAAGATAATTTCTTGGATGCCACAAGCAGTACTAACCAGATGCGAAGCAGTAGAAACATTATAAACCAATCCAACAATCGTTTATTCTCCAAATAATATACCATGCAGGCCATGACAAAATATCTTGTAATACAAGGTTAAGCTAGCCCCATAAACCGATTTAATCTGTGAATTCCTAGATACACCGACCCATGATCTTCAATTTAATAACCAACATTAAACACACCCCTTGTCAATAGTACGAGGTTAAGTCAACCAATCAATTTAATATTCAAGACATTAAAAATATTCAAACTCAGTACCAGATTTATGTCTACACTTGATCTTGAATTAAAAGCACCGACCCATGTGTGAGCACCTTGACCAAGAAAAATATGGATTACAAGCATGAGCACCGACCATGATAATAATACCACATACAACTCGAGCAGCAGAAAATTTGTAGCAGTGGACACAAGTAATCTAGAAGTGGTAACATAATAACGTAGCAGTGGTTAGAAAACACTAGCTGTGGTAACGAGAAATCTAGCAGTGGTTTCGAGAAGCGTAGCAGTGGAACCGATACCTTAGCAGTGAAAACGAGTAGCCTAGCAGTGGTAACGACTCATGAGCAATGGAAACGTAAAGCTAGCGATGATAACCCAAATCGTAGCAGCAGAAACTTATCATGCAATCTCCAAACTGTTGTAGCAGTAGAATCTTGAAAGTAGCATGTGCAAATATGTCCTGGAGCAGTATTAGTTGAGTAGCGGATTGTATCTAACTATTATTTTATCTAACTGTTATTATCCTCGAATAATGAACAATAGTAATGAATAATAATAGAATTCCCAACCAGTGTGAATAAATTCTCCCATGCATGTATTTAACGCATCCATAGGCAAATAATCAAAACCTGATATGTATTATAATAACACTTTGATATGAATCGACAAATTCCATCGACCCCATGATATGTATTATAATAAAAAACGAACAAAGGTTTCAGTAAGCGAACCTTTATGTTGTATCACCATAAAATAAACTTCATTGAAAGTCCCTTGATCAATAGATGTAGTACGAGGTTGAATTAATTATTGCGAGGTAATTAATCAATCATACATGAAAGCACCACATGACAAATCAGCTTCTTAACCATTAATGATCAATCATTGAGGAATGATAAAGTAATAATAGAATTATTTAGGCACAAACCTTAAAAAATTCGACTTTGAAAACCTCCTTCTACAGCCATATTCGACATCAAATATCTTTCACATAAATACTCAGATTGACGATCCCTCCGGTGAAACGTTAGATGGTATATAGAGAAGCTCCACTAAAAATTGTAGCCCGACCTAACTGTTCACTAAAACGTTATGGTCGTTAGAAAACAGTGCTGCAGAAAAGTTGCGAATTTTGTGAAAACATGATTTTCTTCATTCTTTTTCGCCAAGAAACCTTGTGAATCCCTAGGTAACGAGCTCCCTGAGCTTTGATACCAATTGTGGAGTTTGATAGACTCCTTGAGATCGTTTTAAGCCTTAGGGTTTAACAATAAGAATGATAATAAATATGCACAGCGGAATTAAAACAAATCAATGTTATTGACATAAGGTTTCTTTCAACATCACCACCAATTATTATTTGATCAGAATAATAACGTGCTACCTAAATGTAACAGGGATCTAAGACACCTAAGATCTTGGGGGTTAACTAAACTACTTTCCTAGGCGTTTACAAGACTATACGCCTAGGACACACACACTTTTAGTTGACTACATTATGGAAGATTTAATTGCTAAAATCTACACCCCATGACCTCTTTATATACTATAGGATTAGGGTTTACAAATCTCTACTAAGGACTAATAAAATAAACTTCTTTTACAAGCAAGTCCTTCCATCTTTTTGTAGATTTCTTTCTTGTCACTTTAAGTCCTTTTCTTTATGAGTTGCCTCCCACGAAGCGCTTTTCTTTAAGTCACTTTAAGTCCTTTTCTTGTACTATCGGATTAGGGTTTACAAATTTCTACTAACACATGGATTGCCTCCCACGAAGCGCTTTTCTTTATTTATGAGTCTTGTAGCTAGACTCAAAGTCGTGCCCCTACGTGATCTCGTGCACGCTTACGTGCCCATACCTAAGCCATTCCAATGTTTTCTCGCTCTTCTTGTACTCATCTCCTAACTCGAGGCATTGTTTGTAATATCTCTTAGTTTTCTCATACGGGTACCTAAGTCCATTTCGTTTATCCCTTTCACTAAGTAATGGAATAGGGGTCATTCTATTACATGCCTCAATATCCTTGTGTTTAAACCTAGGATGAGCATGTGACATTTGGTAGACAAATTCTTCAACTTCATCAGAGAACGTAATTAGACCATCAACCATTCGTTCATTCAACCTAGTCATTCTTTTAAAAGGTTTTCCAAAAATTACTTGAGTGAGGTCCTTATCAATAAATTCTCCTAAGTCTTCTAAGACCATGAATTCTACCAAATAGGCGAAACTTCCAACAAACACATGCAAATGAGTGACTGCTTCAACAACATTGTTCCCTTGATAAGTTAACTCATTGACCTTAATCTTATTGTATAGGCTCCTTGAGATTAAGTTTAAAGGCAAGAACGAATTCAAGTAAGCATCGAATCTTTATAATCCTATTTTGCAATTGAATTGCATGTTAAAGGGAATATCTTTCTCAATTCTACATCTAGGGTCAAAACATTGGGAGGGGTCCTCTTCCATTTCAAAATTAGCTTTATTGATGACCTCCCCGTCATCAAGTGCCTCACCACAGTCAAACTCCTCATCGGAATTCGAGTCATAGAAAGGACTGTGTTGTTGCCAATTTATTTCATTATGTCCCAGGTGATTTCCAATGTGGTGAATGGGTGAAGGGTTTTGTGGGATTGCATTATCAATTTCGGGATTGGGAGGAGGATTGAGGGCGGGTAGTGTGAAGACTCTTTGGCGAAAGATGTGAATCGTGGTGAGTGATGGGTTTTACGAACAAAGGTCACAAAGAAGGGGGATAGACTACGAGGAAGCTACAAGTGAGAAAAAATCTTACTTGATAGGAATCAAGCAAAGGAACCTAAACAAGGTGAAAATCTAACTAGCTATTCTATTCCCCGGTAGCGGCGCCAAAAACTTTATACACGTACAACACGCATTCGAGGTCAAAGGAAATTCCTTTCGTCGAGCAAGTTTTTCAACACCTTAGGCAGTGAACCTAATCGTTGTAGTGTAGTATTAGGGTAAGCCTCGGGAATTGATATCGTTCTCTAGGGGAATAGGAATGCTAGTGAGAAGTTACTATGCTAAGGTTGAGGTTGAGGAAGATTATTATTTTTATCTTTTTATGTTTTTTAGGAAATGGAAAGGTACGAATCTCGGGGTTTGGATTTGGGGGTTGGTATTTCTACCGATTACTTCTACTTATCTAATTATCTAATTAACTAAGCTAAGGTGAGTGTAGTCTATGTCTATTATTGTGTGCTCTTATGATGATTAAAAATGTGTTTACTTAGATGCTATTACTCCCTAGTTATCTCCTATTTATGGTTGAATTGTCACGTCCTTATTCTTAACGCGTTGTGTCTTTTAAGGTCGTAGAGTATGCGTTTTTCCCTAACTCTTTCAGACTACCTTAAGGTTTACGAAATCTCTAGGATTCATAAACTAACTCCAAGGTTATCTTTGGATGTTTAGACTACAATAACTCTAGGTGATTATAAACTAATATTCACAAAGATTACTCAAGCATGAAAACCACAACGAATGACCTATCGCAATACTAGGTCAATCACAATTAAGATAAGAGACAACCAATCAATATTCAATACCTAGGTTTCGTAGATCTAAGCAAACACAAAAGTAAATTAGCCGGACATGGAAAATATGCAAGTATACACACAAACAATTGAAGACATAATTGAATTATTGAAGTAAATCACTTATCTTGTTGTAAAAGAAGGTATGGAACCCTAAGATACTGCCCAAGACAACCTAGGTTCGGTTTAGGTTTTACTCCACAAAACTACCTCCCTAAAATACTGAAAATTCAAATTCTATATGAGTTACAATATGATACGGCGGCACTATTTAATTGTGACGTTGTCGGGTTGCCACCATTAGGTTTTCGTCTTGGCCACGTTAACTTTGTGACAGCGTCACTTTATGCTCGTGACGCCGTCGGCTTCATCTTCTGACGCCGTCGGGATCCAAATCTAGGCCGTCTGAGTTGTGATAACCTACTCTTTTAAACCTGATGCCGTCAAGTGCAAAATAGCAATTTGCTCTCTGAGTCATCTCAAGGTGTGTCGCGACAACGTCGTGAATTGGCTGTGACGCCGTCCCCATCAGTTCCAGGAGCTTGAGTGTCTTGATTCTTGACTTTGGCCTTTTTCTTCATATATTCGCGCCTTTTTGTCCGAATAAGTGTCATTCCAGCAATTTTTCTTAGAGTCTTTACAGAGGGCTCATAAGAGGCAAGTTCGCAACACTGAAATGCGAAGGGAAATGGAATATTCCAGTGAGGAATATGATGAGGAGATTGAGGTAGATGTGAGGCGTCGACCGATTAACAGGGGGCGTTCAGCCCTATGAAATGGTTATCCTTCCATAAAAGGCCTAATGGAAGGACTGTGGGTTTTGAAGAAGGTCCCGGAGGAGATCCGGGAAGAAGGGAAAGAGTACAAGGTGAAAGAAGGAGCGAGAACTCTAACGGAGGAAGCAACCCAGTAAGGAACAAAGGGATAAACCTGCCACCTCTCCTAGCTGCCCACTTAGGAAGAGAAGGGATGGGGGCTTCGATACCCCCATCATATGTCTCGAGTGTCGGAGGACCTCCTCGATACTCAGGGATGAATCAGTTACCCCCTCCGGGAATGAACCCCTACCTACCTGCTCAAACATATAACACCTACCTTCTGAATGGTTCTCTCCACAACCAGAGTTACCAGCAAATGCCTTATGGGCACGTTCCTACACAGTCGATGGGTGAAAATCCTTCGTATCAACCTTCTACAGTTTACCCTGCATACACACAACCATTTCCAAACCCCGTATAACCCTACCCATGTTTATCCACCTCCATATGACCCTTACTATGCCGAAGCCTCTGGAGCTTTCACACCTTTTGTGAAGTGGATCGAAGACTACCCTCTACCTGACAAGTTCTCTAGAGGGTCCTCCTGGGAAGGATCCAAGAATAAGAAGAAGAATAGAGACCGCTTCACTCCCTACAAAAAAGGCTCGAATCATGGACTCTTGGCAAACTTGGTCAAATCTCCTAGGGAGATTCTGGCTACCGAGAAAGCCGCAAAGTCCTTCGACCCACCACCACGAATGTCAGCGTGAAGCAAAGCCAGGGACATGTCGAAGTATTGCCATTTTCACGAAGACCAGGGGTATGACACAAACAGCTGCATAGAGCTGAAGAAGCAGATCGAAGAGGCGGTACGATCCGAACAATTAGCACACCTGGTTAAAGGCATCAAGAAGGGAAAAGACAAGTTTTTCGACACCCAACTGGGTGAATGGAAAGGAAACAAAAAAAAGGCTACCCCTACAGAGGCTCCGATACTAATGGTGCACATGCATGATCCAACCTTGAAACGGAAAGAAGCAGATGGAGAGTTGGGAAGCATAGGAGAGATAACATTCCCTTGCATCCTGGGGCAGGCACCTTCGACTGACCCCGTGGTCATCAAGGTACGGGTCTCAAATAGAGAAGTAAACCGAGCGTACATGAATTGTGAAAGCTCCTGCAAGATCATCTATGAGCATTGTTTTCTAAAGCTCAAGTCATCTACAAGCTCACGAAGGGTAGAATCAAAAACACCTCTGGTAGAGTTCTCCGGCGAACACTCATGGCCCCTTGGAGAGGTACCGTTGGAAATCACTATAGGCGAAGGCCCCTCATCCCGCACGGAGACACTCACCTTCGTCATATTTAGGTCAAATTCTCCTTATAATTTGCTAATTGGGAGAACAACTATGCAAAAGATGGGCATTGTTGTTTCCACCATACATGCTGCCATTAAGCTCCAAACCTCCTTCGGAGTAGAAGCTGTTCATTCTAATTATGGGGCGGATAAGGGTGCATATGGTGTCAAGAGGGTCAAAGAAGAATCGGAGGAGCCTCCAATAGCAATTCTAAGCTGTACAGATGCAGAAGAGCGGGTTGTAGTTAATCCTAGCTACCCCGAACAAATGGTGGTAATAGGAAAGCATCTCCCGGTGAAGCTCAAAGAACTGTTGCGGACTAACCTTGATATTTTTGCTTGGAAATATTCTGATATGATAGGGGTCCTAAGAACATTGCTGATAGACGGATAGCCCTTTGGCACGGAGCATAAACTCAATGAATACAAACATATTGAGCCAATAAAACAGAAAAGAATGAGCCTAGCCCCCGAAAGAAACGCTGCAGCCTGCAAAGAAGTTGATGAACTGACACAAGCGGGCATTCTAAGGGAAGTCAAATACCAAACCTGGGTGGCCAACCCAGTAATGGTCAAAAAGAGCGACGGAGGGTGGCTGTGCGTTGACTTTACTGACATTAACAAAGCATGCCCAAAGGATTGCTACCCCTACCAGAAATTGACTGGAAGGTAGAATCCTTGGCAGGCTTCCGGCTAAATTGCTTCCCCGATGCCTATAAAGGGTATCATCAGATCCAGATGGCAAAGGAGGACGAGGAAAAGACAGCCTTCTACACAAGCAAAGGTGCCTACTATTACAGAAAGATGCCCTTCGGATTGAAGAACGCAGGGGCAACATACCAACGACTCGTAGATAAAGCATCAAGCTCCGAACAGGACACAGGAAAGGAAGAGCCCATAGCCAAACTCACCGAAGTGCAGGATCACTGGAAACTTTATACCGACGGAGCATCAAGCTCCGATGGTTCTGGAGCAGGTCTAATGCTATTCAGTCCTGATGGGAAGGAGCATACATATGCTCTTCGTTTTGAGTTTGAAGTCACAAACAATTAAGTGGAGTACGAAGCCCTATTAGCAGGCCTTCAATTAGCTAAAGATATGGAGGTCAAAGCTCTTGCACTCTTCGTAGATTCTCAATTGGTAGCTAACCAAGTGACAGGCTCCTATGAAGCAAGGCAGCCCATCATCAAACAGTACCTGGAAAAAACAAAGGAGATGCTGGAGAGCTTTGATTCCTACACCATCCAACATATTCGTAGGAACCAGAACAAGAAGGCAGATGCACTAAGCAAGCTAGCCTCTATGGCCTTCGCTCATCTCACCAAAGAAGTACTAGTCGAAGTCCTACCTGAAAGGTCCATCATTCGCAAGGAAGTTACGGACATAGTTCATGAAGAAGGAGAGACATGGATGACTCCCATCAGGGAGTACTTGATAAGTGGTCTTCTCCCCGAAGATCCCAAACTAGCAAGGAAAATACGGGTTAAGTCCCCACAGTACTGGCTAATGGGGGAAACCCTATATAGAAGGTCATTTCTATCACCTTGGTTAAGATGCGTGGGACCCAAACAGGCTACAAGCATCATCGCTGAATTCCACGAAGGATCATGCGGCCTCCATGCAGGGCCCCGTTCAGTTGTCTCGAAGTTAATGAAGTTAGGCTATTACTGGCCTTCCATGCATAGGGATGCAGCAAAAATCATTCTCAAATGTGAAGCTTGTCAAATACACTCAAACGTTCCCAAGTTACTGAAGCAGCACATGACAAGTGTAACATCCGCATGGCCCTTCTCCCAGTGGGGAATTGATATCATAGGACCTATGCCTGTGGCTCCTGGAGGAGTCAAATTCTTGCTGGTGGCAAATCATTACTTTACTAAGTGGTTAGAGGCTAAACCCTTAGCCTCTGTTACAGGGAGACAGATCGAGAAGTTTGTGTGGGAGCACATTGTGTGTAGATTCGGAGTGCCCCACATCATCATATCCGACAATGGAAAGCAATTTGCTGAAGGAGTCTTCTATGACTTCTATCAAGGGCTCAACATAAAGCAGTCTTGGACATCCGTCTACCATCCACAAGGTAACGGACAGATGGAGGTTACAAACAGAGACATCGTCAAAGGGATTGAGAAAAGGCTGGGATGCACTCATCACGGGTGGGTAGACGTGCTCCTTCAAGTAATGTGGGGTCATAGGACGCACCCTAAGTCAAGAAATGGTGAAACACCCTTCAGCCTAACATACGGAACATAAGCGGTCATCCCTTCAAAACTAAGTGTGCACACGGAGCGTATGGCAACGTATGATGCCTCCCAAAATGATGAAAAGATCAGGGAGAACCTTGATCTACTAGAAGAAAGATGAGAGATAGCCTCCATCCGAGAAGCCATGCACAAGCATAAGATCGAAGGCTACTACAACAAAAGGGTCAGGCCTTCCACCTTCAAGCCTGGGGAATACGTGCTACGCCTCAACAGTGCAAGCAAAGCAGAATACCAGGGGAAGCTAGGACCTACATGGGAAGGACCCTACGTGATAGCTGAAGCCTACGGCAACGGAGCATACAAATTGGCCACCATTCTCGGAGAACCCATCGACAGGACATGGAATGGTATGAACCTCCGAAAGTTCTATGTTTAAAAAGTATTTTTACTTTTTCATTCTTGTAATTAGAAGCTTCTCAGGGGAAAGCATACATTATTGGTAGTTTTCATTTCAAGAATGATGTAATCCTCTCTACCAATTCAATGATGAATAAGACATTTCCCATAAATCTGTTGCTTCGTTTCTTAAACACAAAGATTTGTTCAACGAAGTCGTTTATGAGTTTCAATGTCGAATAAAAAGGCATATGGCGTAACAAATGCCTCGTTATTTAAGCCTATTAAAACATTCACATTAACTATCCTAGTAGTTTATGGCACTTGTGAAAGTACAAACAAAGTCATATTACTTAGAGGATTTGAGATAGAGTGGGTCGCGACCCTCTGTCAATGATCAAAATTGGGCATTATATTCTCGGTATTGAAATTTACACACAATGAGGTTGTTTAACGTTAGGTTGTAAAAATTAAGCGTTAGAAAAATGGCGTAAGAGAAGTTCACAAGACAAAAAAAAAAAAAAAGCTAAGTGTGTAGGGATACTCTCCCAAACCATGTCATTCAAAATGAGGACTAATGCCCTTATACCTAAATATGGAGCCGAAGCCCCATTTAAGTTGTCTTTGGCCTAGGCCATACATCACAAAAAATAAATTGTTTGAGGAACCAGACACACATCATAAATAAACATCAAATTGTCTTAGCAAGGGTACATGCCACCCTTGGAACCAAATCACTGTCAACATGGCAGCCTTCACTCTGGCTTCTGAGGAGATGGAGCTGGAGATGGTTGAACTGAGGCAGGCTTGGTGGAAACCGTCTTTTTGGTAGGATTCGCAGGCTTGATCTTGTGTGGCTTCTTTGAGAGGAGGTCTACGAGAGGTGCCATAGGGTCTTTGGTAGCTTCAGCCAGGAAGGGGTACTCTGCAGTTGCAAATCCATTTCCCGCATCTTCGTATTCTGCCTTCGATGAAGGACGGTAGCACTCAATTTTGGAGAGGTCTACGGGTTTACCTGTTTTAGCAACCTCCTCCAAAGCTAAGCACCGTCCATCAAAGATAGCTGCTTTAATGACCTTCCACATTGCAACTCCCAGCTCGTCACTATGATAGAGCTCCATGGCTATGTATGGCACCACCTTAGACACGACCTCCGCACGGTCCTTTTGCAGCATCTTGTACCTCATATGCAAGCCATCAACCTCCTCCCTCAACTTCACTTCCACCTCTCTAAGCCTATCCCTCTCACTTTCTAAACCGGCACACTTCGCCTCCAGCACAACATTCTGACCAGTTAGACTAACAACCTTAGCCTCTTCCAACTTTAGCTTGCCACATTTAGTTGTCAATTCGGCTATCTTCTCACGAAGGTCTTGGACGAGTGGATTCTTCTTACCTTCCCTCTCCATCTCATCACATTTAGCCTCCAGCTTGGCATACTCTTGATCCCTGTGCGTCTCTCTCTCAAGCATGACATCCATCTCTTGTCTCGCCTTGGTAACAACCCTGAGTAGTTCCCTTGTTCGACCATTTAAATGGTTGTCCAACACTGCCTGCCTAGCCACACTCTTGTTGTGTAGATCACAAACCCCTTCAATGGACATGTTGTCCAGCAATCCTTTCCATTTGGAGGGGGTAACATGATCCACGATACGGTGGCAGGACAAAGCGTTAGGAAGCTCCTTCGTATCTGGAAGGCCTACGACCAATACAATGCACAAGAGTTCAGTTAGTTACCATGATTATCAATTCATATATTTTATAAAGGGACATTGCTTACCATGCATCTCCACAATCTCATTGATAAGGTTTTAAAAGGTACCATTTTGAGGGGTCGTTTTAGTCCTTATTTGATCACTTTTGTATCCGTTATTGCTTAATATCGTTCCTTTTCACTTTTTAGGTCTCTTGAAGGCAAAATGCTGGAATGGCACTTATTTGGACGAAAAGGCGCAAATATATGAAGAAAATGGCCAAAGTCAAAATCGAGACACTCACAGCTGCTGAAAATAGAAGGCGACGGCGTCAGGTGCTAATTGCGACGCCGTCCGAGGATTTTTGTGACGGTTCAGAACCCAAAACTCCTATTTTCAAGTGACGACGTCAGAGACTGAAGGCGACGGCGTCACAACCTTAAGGTGACGCCATCACAAGCTGATCAAGTCACAACATGCGCGCGAAGTAGTTGATATTGTTTTGGCCATAACTTTTGCATACGAACTCGGATTTAGGTGATTCAAAAGCCCACGCGACCGGAACGAGAAAATCTATAATTTGCTGAAAAAATGGTCGTGACGCCGTCACCCTATAAGTGTGACGCCGTCGCTCTTTGCCGACAGAAAATCTGCCTATAAATATAACATTATAACTTCACTTTTTGTAAGCCCTAAACCCTAAGTCCGATTCTAGGGTTTAGGTAGGTGTTTTTCCAGCAACTTAAAGGGTTCCAAACACTCTATAAACATTGTGTGTTGGTTTGTTTGTTAATCCAATCCTATGGTATGTCTTCAGTTATCATAATTGTTGCTTGTTCTTCATTAATTATGCTTGGCTAATTCATCTAGTGTTTGCTTATGATTGTGTGAAACTTGTATACAATTAATTAGATCTTATTGATTTCTTAGTGATGCTTGTGTCTATATTCATCATTAGGGTGTGACAACTTCAATGAATCTAATTGGTTTAGTTTATAATTCTTGCATCCTACTGTCTCTTGTTTGATTGGTTGTTTCTTATCTTAGTTGATTAATGATCTAGTAATGCGATAGGTCATTCGTTGTGTACTTCATGCTTGATTCATCTTTGTGAACCTTATAATATAATTACCTGAGTAGTTGTAGGCTAAACCATCCAAAGAGTGCCTTAGAGTAGGAGTTTATAATCCCTTGTGGGTTTGTAGACAAGACCCTTTGGTAATTTCAAAGAGTTAGGGAGAAACGCATACCCTACAACCTTAGACACACAACGCAACAAGGAATAAGGACGTGACAATTCAACCATCAATAGGACGTGACAATTCAGTAGGTAGAATTGGATAGCTAGCAAGGAGTAATACATCATAAGTAGATACGCTTCACGTTACTGGTAGATCCCTTAGTTAGTTAGTATCTTTTGGAATAGTTGACTAGCAACCAATTCCACCCTCCCCAAATCCAAACCCCGAGATTCGTACCTTTCAATTTCATAAAATATAAAAATACAAAAATAATCATCCCTCACCTTTAGACTTAAATCGATATACACTTCAGCCTAACGACACTATTCCCCTAGAGAACGATATCAATACCCGTGGCTTACCCTAATTACTACACTACAACGATTAGGTTCACTGCCTAGGGTGTTATAAAACTTGCTCGAAGAAAAGGAAGTTCCTTTGACCCCGAACGACGCGTGTAGCGTTATCAAGTTTTTGGCGCCGCTGCCGGGGAATAGTTATTGTTTAGGCTTGATTTATATCTCGTTTAGGTCTACTCACAAGATTCCTATCAAGTGAGATTTTTTTCTTTTTATTAGCTTCCTTGTAGTCTATCCCCCTTCTTTGTGTTTGTGTTCGTAAAACCCTTTTCATTTGTCACTATGGCAAGTGAAGTTGCATTTGAATCATTAACAAATGAGGAACAATTGAATTTTGCAGATTGGTTTAGTTTTTATTGTTCTGATAAATTTGTGAGTGATCTTAAAGATATCCAAAAGAACAAGGGTGTAAGATTGGATGGATTTGATATATTTTGTGTTTGTGTGGCTTCTATTCAACGATCGTTGTCAAGATCAACTCCTTTTAGTGACACCATCTTTCGAATTTTTCAGAAAAGCCTCCTATGCATAAACCTTCAGTTGTTACAACTTGAGGAAATGGATAAGAAGGATTTAGCTAACCTTAGGGATCATGATCAAAAAGACTTAGTTTTTAAGAACATGAAACCTAAACCCAAACAAGATTGTGAGATGGTTGAAGCTAAAATACCTAGTTGCATGTGTGGGATAGATTTCAAACATTTAGGAGATCTAGATATAATGGAGAAAAAGGTGGAAACTCCAAGCCCACAAGCCCTACCATCACTTGAGGAACACACATCGCCTATAACTTACCCGGAAGAAGTAGAAGAGACTATAGGAACCACGATTGATATAGAACCTTTGGACCAAACGCCACTAGAGAATGTAGGTTTAGATGCTTGTTGTCATGACCTCTCTCTTAATCTTAGGGAAGTTCCTAATTTTGATGAACCGAAGCCTCAACCAAAAACCTTACCCAATTTTCCGTCTTTAGATGTGAATCTTGGAATTGAATTAGGCCCCAATCCACCCATCAAAATAGATAGTCCGGGTAGTTGCTTGATAAAGGTGGTAGATTCTAGGCCTTGTAGAGTGGAAGCTAATATAGGAGTAACCCATGACCTTACACACTTATATCACCCATTCATGGTTGATAACAAGAAACACTATGGGTTTAAACCGGGTTTATTAGGTCAAGATGGATCCTTAACTAAGAATCTTTTGAAGTTGATAGAAGATGATCCATTTTTAGGAGGGAGATTTGATTCACCCGCTACACCAATAGACTTAGGTAAGGTTATAATGAATGGAGCACACTCCTTTGAGCATATAAATCACCCATCACCCTCTCCTCACGTAGCAAATTTCCATCCTAAGGGTGTGTATTGCTACTATCACCCGCACTTAAACTTAAGTGTTGGAAAAACTTCCCCTTTATCTGTTAAATAAGGGTAGAGTCAGGCTCGTGACTCGAACAAAAACAAGCGCTTCTTGGGAGGCAACCCATGTGTATTTGTTTTTCATTTTCATTTGTATGTCATATATCTTTTATTAATTGTTTATTCTCATGTTTGAATTTGTAAAAATGCTTTATTTTGTCTTTAACCTCGTCTTAATTACATATAAAGGTATTTTACATAAGGGATAAGTGTAGGGAGGATTACACACGTTTTCAAAAGAAACGTGAACATGAGAATTACAATTATTTAAAAGATATATATGTGTGTTTGTTAGAGTCAAATGCTTGTATCGAGTCATAATGGATGTTTTGCAGGAATTTTTCCAGATTCTAAAGATATAAATTTTCCAGAATTTTTTTTCAGAAAATCGCAGACCAGTTTCTGTCAGGATAACCTGACGGCGTCAGGATCATAACCTGACGGCGTCAGGAGGAGTAGAAACTGCTTACTACTTTTTCTCGTTTTCTGTGCTACTTATAAATTTTTGGAATTTTCCAGGTCTTAATTTTCTAGAAAATCTGCAAACATCCATTCCACAAGCATTATATCCTATTTAAGTCTGGAATTACATCTTGTTGAAATTTTTGTTTGTTCTGTTTGATGCGTTGGGTTGTTTGTTTTCTTCAAGTGTGCAGGTTTAATTTACCAAGAAGAAGATACATAAGATGAGAAGAAGCTTTTAACGATAACGTTCTTCTTGAAGAAGGATTTAACCACTACTTCACACACGGATCCTACCGAGCTAATCAGGGGAGTACTAGTTTCTTTCGTTTTTAATTACCTTCCATTATCATAACTTTGATACTTTCGGGGAACATTGGGGACAATGTTCAATTTAAGTGTAGGGAGGGAAAATAAAACGGGAACTTTGAAACTATGTTTATCCTTGATTATTTGCTTTGTCCAATTGTGATTGTGTAATAAACCATGAGAAAATGTCGGTTATGTTAATTTTGGCACCAAATTTAAATTTTTTTATGACATATAGGAGTGGGCCATTAGTCTTAACAAAAGCGTCTCATGGATAGGAAGTTGCATGACTAGCACAAAAACCCTTTACCACCCAAATTCCACCAAAATGTGAGGATCGCCCTTAGATTAGTAGGAATTAAAGCATTCATCTTCAATGCTTAGAGTGTGAACCGGTAGTATATTAGATTCTAGAACTTGTTTTGTGATGCATTCCGAGATCGCAAGTGAGGCTACACTTGTGTAGTTAGGAATAACTAAATGATAAGAGGCATTAGGATAACCCTTGTTTGATACCTGTAATATAATTACTTCTTCCACATCGGTTGAGTAATTCCCCCACACCCTTTGCGTTGTACTCATCTTTAGTACACGATACCCCTAGTTAACCCCTCAGAGCCTACCTCTTATGCACTCACTTTTAGTGCAAATGTTTGTTATCACCCTAAACCCTTAGTTCAATTATCTAGTTGCTTGCATAAGTTGCTAAGTCGAGTCATATCCATTGTATACAGTTTTGGGATGATTGGGATTCGTGGGAAAAGTTAAAGTTTATGAAATGACGGAAAGGGAACGTTAAATTCAAATTCCCTTTGTTTGCGTAATAATGTACCCCAAGTGTTTTGATCTTTTCAATTCGGGTCAAATTAGTGTTAGAGTAATAAAAACTCAAGTGTAGGGATATGCCTATAAATCCCTAGTATTTTGATGTTATCGTAGAGGATGGTAGAGTAAAAGTGTATGGAAAAAAAAATAAAAATAAAAAAAAATAAAAAAAAAATAGAAAAAGAGAAAAAGAAAAAAAAAATAGAGTGAAAAAAAAAAAACAAAAAAAAAACAAAAAAAACATACGGGCTACCATCCTACATCTATCTTTTAAATTTATGTTTGTTTATTTCAGTTATCTAGAGTTTAGAGTGTCGAGTCTTGGCTTAGCAACGCCATTCTTCATATGCAGTTAACATACAGATTTTTGACTTACCACCACTAAATAGCCTATCCCACCAAACCCTTATTTCCCTATCGTAAGCCTAACATTACAACCCTTTAAAAGACCTCTTTGATAGTCTTTCCTAGGTGCTTACGCCAAAGCGATGAAGATTTGATCTATTCTCAAGCCTATGGTAATCTATGTACTAGGACCGGTTAATGAGTGTTTATCTTCCATTTCCTATTTTGTTATATTTCATATATACACCCGAGAGAGATGTGAGTATCCAAACACCCCATGTGAGGTGCTAGTATGTAATTTCCGTGCTTGTTATGACTTTTGCGGGGCTTATATGTGTTGTGGACCGTTTTGAATTAATGCTTCATGACCCCTAACTTATAAATTAATTGGCTAAAAGCACATTTGCTTGAGGACAAGCAAATAACAAGTGTAGGGATATTTGATAAGGTTTTAAAAGGTACCATTTTGAGGGGTCGTTTTAGTCCTTATTTGATCACTTTTGTATCCGTTATTGCTTAATATCGTTCCTTTTCACTTTTTAGGTCTCTTGAAGGCAAAATGCTGGAATGGCACTTATTTGGACGAAAAGGCGCGAATATATGAAGAAAATGGCCAAAGTCAAAATCGAGACACTCACAGCTGCTGAAAATAGAAGGCGACGGCGTCAGGTGCTAATTGCGACGCCGTCCGAGGATTTTTGTGACGGTTCAGAACCCAAAACTCCTATTTTCAAGTGACGACGTCAGAGACTGAAGGCGACGGCGTCACAACCTTAAGGTGACGCCGTCACAAGCTGATCAAGTCACAACATGCGCGCGAAGTAGTTGATATTGTTTTGGCCATAACTTTTGCATACGAACTCGGATTTAGGTGATTCAAAAGCCCACGCGACCGGAACGAGAAAATCTACAATTTGCTGAAAAAATGGTCGTGACGCCGTCACCCTATAAGTGTGACGCCGTCGCTCTTTGCCGACAGAAAATCTGCCTATAAATATAACATTATAACTTCACTTTTTGTAAGCCCTAAACCCTAAGTCCGATTCTAGGGTTTAGGTAGGTGTTTTTCCAGCAACTTAAAGGGTTCCAAACACTCTATAAACATTGTGTGTTGGTTTGTTTGTTAATCCAATCCTATGGTATGTCTTCAGTTATCATAATTGTTGCTTGCTCTTCATTAATTATGCTTGGCTAATTCATCTAGTGTTTGCTTATGATTGTGTGAAACTTGTATACAATTAATTAGATCTTATTGATTTCTTAGTGATGCTTGTGTCTATATTCATCATTAGGGTGTGGCAACTTCAATGAATCTAATTGGTTTAGTTTATAATTCTTGCATCCTACTGTCTCTTGTTTGATTGGTTGTTTCTTATCTTAGTTGATTAATGATCTAGTAATGCGATAGGTCATTCGTTGCGTACTTCATGCTTGATTCATCTTTGTGAACCTTAGAATATAATTACCTAAGTAGTTGTAGGCTAAACCATCCAAAGAGTGCCTTAGAGTAGGAGTTTATAATCCCTTGTGGGTTTGTAGACAAGACCCTTTGGTAATTTCAAAGAGTTAGGGAGAAACGCATACCCTACAACCTTAGACACACAACGCAACTAGGAATAAGGACGTGACAATTCAACCATCAATAGGACGTGACAATTCAGTAGATAGAATTGGATAGCTAGCAAGGAGTAATACATCATAAGTAGATCTTCACGTTACTGGTAGATCCCTTAGTTAGTTAGTATCTTTTGGAATAGTTGACTAGCAACCAATTCCACCCTCCCCAAATCCAAACTCCGAGATTCGTACCTTTCAATTTCATAAAATATAAAAATACAAAAATAATCATCCCTCACCTTTAGACTTAAATCGATATACACTTCATCCTAACGACACTATTCCCCTAGAGAACGATATCAATACCCGTGGCTTACCCTAATTACTATACTACAACGATTAGGTTCACTGCCTAGGGTGTTATAAAACTTGCTCGAAGAAAAGGAAGTTCCTTTGACCCCGAACGACGCGTGTAGCGTTATCACTCATCCAGCAACTCAAAGGCAAACTTAATGTTGGGTTTATTGATTTCATGATACAAAACAATAAAGAATGAAACATCAAGGACTTAAAGTGACAAGAAGGAAACCTACAAAAAGATGGAGGGACTTGCTTGCAAAAGAAGATTTATTATTTAGTCCTTATTAGAGATTTGTAAACCCTAATCCTCTAGTATATAAAGAGGACATGGGGTGTAGGTTTTATAAACATGTCTTCCATAATGTAGTCGACTAAAGGTGTGTGTGTGTCCTAGGCGTATAGTCTTGTAAACGCCTAGGTTATTAGTTTAGTTATCTAGACGTGTTCCTATAAACGTCTATGGTTAGTTAGTGCTAGTTAA
Source organism: Chrysanthemum seticuspe (assembly GCA_019973895.1). Lineage (NCBI taxonomy): Eukaryota > Viridiplantae > Streptophyta > Magnoliopsida > Asterales > Asteraceae > Chrysanthemum > Chrysanthemum seticuspe. The sequence goes on along the minus strand of BPTQ01000007.1, from coordinate 17,636,056 downwards.
CCTCTTTATTAATATAATTGGAGGTAATAGTGGATGAAAACCTTGTGTCAATAACATAATGGTTCTTTGTTATTCCGCTGCGTATGTATATGTTATTGTTTAACCCTAAGGCTCAAAATGATCTCATGGAGTTCTATCAAACTCCACAATTGGTGTCAGAGATTGAGGAGCTCGTTACCTAGGGATTCGCAAGGTTTTATGTGGCGAAAAGATGAAAAAAAATCGAAACTGAAAATTTCCGTATGCCTTCTGCAGGACTGTTTTTAAATGATCATAACTTTTTCGTTAACCGTTGGATCTTGACGAAATTTTTGGAGGGTGTTCTCTATAAATGCTTCTAACTTTTCACCAAAAGGATTTTTGATTCTGAGCTCTCAATCAAAAGATATTTAGTGTCGAAGTTGGCTGCAGAAAAAGGTATAAAAATTCGAATTTTAGAGTTTAAATTCATGCAAAATTAAATTCTAATTATTAATTACACATCGTACAAGATCAGTGGTGTATAAATTGGTGTCGAAGATGTTTATTATAAATTATTCATATTGTAGCTATGCTTTGATGAGTCCAAAAGTGCATGTGATTTGTTGCATAACATACCTCGTACACTAATAAAAGTGAAGGGTTTGTCGACTTTTGACATTAATTGGTTGCTGGTGATTTGTTGTGAGTCGTTTATCTTTGAATGATATATCAACTTGTCGTTTATTGGTTGGAATTAAGGGGTGTCTACAATCGCTAGTATTATTAGGGCAGTCATCAAATTTAATGTTTTGATCGTTAATATTAAGTTTTGTGGTATGAGATCTTGCATGCTTGGACATGGATGGAATAAGCTGAATGCAAACCGACTTTATATTCATTCTAGTCTTCTGATTGGTGGTTAATAGATAATGGGTCGGTGCCCTAATTATTTTAATAACCATCTACTTATCGAATGCAATTCACATATTTCGTATACCCCGTACTGATTGATTGATTAATAAATATGGTTGGTTATGGATTACAAGTAAGAGAGAACAAAGAAGAAGAAACCTTAAATGCATGTAATCTTAAGTTTGTACTGCTAGTTACACGAGTTACTACGGCTCGTTCTTCATACGTTACTACTGTTCGAGTACTTAGAGAGTGAAGAAGAGATGATCTACTGCTGTTATTGAAACTGTTATTGGTTATCAGTTAGAGCTCGAAGGTAAGTCTGATGTCAAATAAAGATTGCATGTTAATCGTAGTATACAACATGAGGAAATTGAATTGGTTATCTAAGGTTTTAGATGGATGGTAGAAGCATGATATTTTTTACTATTGTTTCCTAGTAGTGAATTGGTTAAGATGAATTGTGTGCATGTTGCTGCTTATTGGTTCAATGTTACACGTGGTTCTTCACAGTTTCTGTTGCCTTTAGTTCAATGGGATTTTTTGATAGAATGGTTGTGCAAAGTTGTTGTAGAGAATAGATCGTACGAAGACGATATGGTAAAAAGGTTGTTTGTTTTTAGTGATTTGTGAAAGAGTTAATGTGGTGTTTAAATTTGTGTAAGCTACTAATGACATTATCATGTTAAGGGGAAGTTCATATGGTTCTTAGTTATGAAGGATTTTTGGTTCTCGTATGAATCTGGATTTGAGGGATTGCATTATCAATTTCAGGATTGGGAGGAGGATTGAGGGCGGGTAGTGTGAAGACTCTTCGGTGAAAGATGTGAATCATGGTAAGTGATGGGTTTTACGAACAAAGGTCACAAAGAAGGGAGATAGACTACGAGGAAGCTACAAATGAGAAAAAATATTACTTGATAGGAATCAAGCAAAGGAACCTAAACAAGGTGAAAATCTAACTAGCTATTCTATTCCCTGGTAGCGGCGCCAAAAACTTGATACGCGTACAACACACGTTCGGGGTCAAAGGAACTTCCTTTCATCGAGCAAGTTTTTCAACACCCTAGGCAGTGAACCTAATCGTTGTAGTGTAGTATTAGGGTAAGCCTCGGGAATTGATATCGTTCTCTAGGGGAATAGGAACACTAGTGAGAAGTTACTACGCTAAGGTTGAGGTTGAGGAAGATTATTTTTTTTTTTTTATCATTTTATGTTTTTTAGGAAATGGAAAGGTACGAATCTCGGGGTCTGGATTTGGGGGTTGGTATTTCTACTGATTACTTCTACTTATTTAATTATCTAATTAACTAAGCTAAGGTGAGTGTAGTCTATGTCTATTGTTGTGTGCTCTTATGATGATTAAAAATGTGTTTACTTAGATGCTATTACTCCCTAGTTATCTCCTATTAATGGTTGAATTGTCACGTCCTTATTCTTAACGAGTTGTGTCTTCTAAGATCGTAGAGTATGCATTTTTCCCTAACTCTTTCAGACTACCTTAAGGTTTACGAAATCTCTAGGATTCATAAACTAACTCTAAGGTTATCTTTGGATGTTTAGACTACAATAACTCTAGGTGATTATAAACTAATGTTCACAAAGATTACTCAAGCATTAAAAACACAACGAATGACCTATCGCAATACTAGGTCAATCACAATTAAGATAAGAGACAACCAATCAATATTCAATACCTAGGTTTCATAGATCTAAGCAAACACAAAAGTAAATTAGCCAGACATGAAAAATATGCAAGCACACACACAAACAAGTGAAGACATAATTGAATTAATGAAGTAACTCACTTATCTTGTTGTAAAATAGGGTATGGAACCCTAAGATGCTGCCCAAGACAACCTAGGTTCAGTTTAGGTTTTACTCAACAAAACTACCTCCCTAAAATACTGAAAATTTGAATTCTATATATAGAGTTACAATATGCTACGGCGTCACTCATTAATTGTGACGCCGTCGGGTTGCCGCCATTAGGTTTTTGTCTTGGCCACGTTAACTTTGTGACGGCGTCACCTTATGCTCGTGACACCGTTGGCTTCATCTTCTGATGCCGCCGGGATCCAAATCTAGGCCGTCTGAGTTGTGAAGACCTACTCTTTTAAACCTGATGCCGTCAAGTACAAAATAGCAATTTGCTCTCTGAGTTGTCTCAAGGTGTGTCGCGACGGCGTCGTAAATTGGCTGTGACGCCGTCCCTTTCAGTTCCAGCAGCTTGAGTGTCTTGATTCTTGACTTTGGCCATTTTCTTCATATATTCGCGCCTTTTCGTCCGAATGAGTGTCATTCCAGCAATTTGCCTTAGAGTCTTTACTAAGGGCTCATAAGAGGCAAGTTCGCAACACTGAAATGTGAAGGGAACTGGAATATTCCAGTGAGGAATATGATGAGGAGATTGAGGTATATGAGAGGCCTCGACCGATTAACAAGGGGCATTCGGCCCTACGAAATGGTTATCCTTCCATAAGAAGGCCTAATGGAAGGACTGTGGGTTTTGAAGAAGGTCCCGGGGGAGATCTGGGAAGAAGGGAAAGAGTACAAGGTGAAAGAAAGAGCGAGAACTCTAACGGAGGAAGCAACCCAGTAAGGAACGGAGGGGTAAAACTGCCACCTCTCCTAGCTGCCGACTTAGGAAGAGAAGGGATGGGGGCTTCGATACCCCCATCATATGTCTCGAGTGTCAGAGGACCTCCTCCATACTCAGGGATGAATCAGTTACCCCCTCCGGGAATGAACCCCTACCTACCTGCTCAAACCTATAACACCTACCCTCCGAATGGTTCTCTCCACAACCAGAGTTACCAGCAAATGCCTTATGGGCACGTTCCTACACAGTCGATGGGTGAAAACCCTTCGTATCAACCTTCTACAGTTTACCCTGCATACACACAACCATTTCCAAACCCCGTATAACCCTACCCCTGTTTATCCACCTCCATATAACCCTTACTATGCCGAAGCCTCTAGAGCTTGCACACCTTTTGTGAAGTGGATCGAAGATGACCCTCTACCTGATGGTGTAAAGATGCCCACTCACATAGGCACCTACGATGGGAAAGGCGATCCTGATAACTTCTTACACTTGTTCGAAGGCGTTATCAAGATGCAGAAGTGGGTCATGCCTGTAGCATGCCACATGTTCACAGACACACTCTGACACTCCGCAAGAATATGGTGGAATGGACAGAAGTTGGGGAGCATTGTAAGTCTAGACGACCTTAAGGCTAAGTTTTCCGACACCCAACTGGGTGAATGGAAAGGAAACAAAAAAGAGGCTACCCCTAAAGAGGCTCTGATACTAGTGGTGCACAAGCATGATCCAACCTTGAAACGGAAAAAAGCAGATGGAGAGCTGGGAAGCATAGGAGAGATAACATTCCCTTGCATCCAGGGGCAGACACCTTCGACTTACCCAGTGGTCATCAAGGTACGGGTCTCAAACAGAGAAGTAAGCCGAGCGTACATGGATTGTGGAAGCTCCTGTGAGATCATCTATGAGCATTGTTTTCTAAAGCTCAAGTCATATATACGCTCACGAAGGGTAGACTCAAAAATACCTCTGGTAGAGTTCTCTGGCGAACACTCATGGCCCCTTGGAGAGGTACCGTTGGAAATCACTATAGGCGAAGGCCCCTCATCCTGCACGGAGACACTTACCTTCGCCATATTCAGGTCAGATTCTCCTTATAATTTGCTAATTGGGAGAACAACTATGCAAAAGATGGGCATTATTGTTTCCACCATAAATGCTGCCATTAAGTTCCAAACCCCCTTCGGAGTAGGAACTGTTCATTCTAATTATGGGGCGGATAAGGGTGCATATGGTGTCAAGAGTGGTAAAAAAGAATCGGAGGAGCCTCCAATAGCAACTCTAAGCTATACAGATGCAGAAGAGTGGGTAGTAGTTAACCCTAGCTACCCCGAACAAACGGTGGTAATAGGAAAACAACTCCAGGCGAATTTCAAGGCGAAGCTCAAAGAACTGTTGCGGACTAACCTCTATATTTTTGCTTGGAAATATTCTGATATGACAGGGGTCCTAAGAACATTGCTGATAGACGGATAACCCTTCGGAACGGAGCATAAACTCAATGAATACAAACATATTGAGCCAATAAAACAGAAAAGAAGGAGCCTAGCCCCCGAAAGAAACGCTGCAGCCTGCAAAGAAGTTGATGAACTGACACAAGCGGGCATTCTAAGGGAAGTCAAATACCAAACCTGGGTCGCCAACCCAGTAATGGTCAAAAAGAGTGACGGAGGGTGGCGCATGTGCGTTGACTTTACTGACATTAACAAAGCATGACCAAAGGATTGCTACCCCTACCAGAAATTGACTGGAAGGTAGAATCCTTGGCAGGTTTCCGGCTAAAGTGTTTTCCCGATGCCTATAAATGGTATCATCAGATCTAGATGGCAAAGGAGGACGAGGAAAAGACAACCTTCTACACAAGCAAAGGTGCCTACTGTTACAAAAAGATGCCCTTCGGATTGAAGAACGCAGGGGCAACATACCAATGACTCGTAGATAAAGCGTTCAACAAACAAATAGGTAGAAATCTTGAAGCATACATTGACGATATGGTTATTAAAATCAAGACGGTGGAGGAACTACTCCTTGATGTGCAAGAAACCTTTGACCAGCTTCGGGCAATTAACATGAAGCTGAACCCTAAAAAATGCTCCTTCTGTGTCAAAGAGGGGCAATTTCTGGGGCACTTGATCACTAAACAGGGGATAAAGGCTAATCCCTCCAAGGTCAAGGAAATTATGGATCTCCAAGCTCATAAGTGTTTAAAAGATGTGCAAAGTTTGAATGGGAAGCTAGCCGCTCTAAGTCAATTTTTGTCGAAGGGGGCTGACAGATCCCTACCGTTCTTCAAAACACTTAAAGGATGCGTTGATAAGAAGACTTTTTAGTAGAGTCAGGACGTAGAAGCTGCTTTTCAGAAGATGAAGGAGTTCATTGAAATTCTTCCAACACTTACATCCCCAATCAAAGGCGAGGTGTTGTTCAACATCCTCAATGGAGAGCATTAGCGCGGTCCTTATGGCAGAACGGGACAAGCGACAAATCCCCATTTACTTTGTTAGCAGGGTCTTGCAGGGGGCAGAGATCAACTACCCAACATTGGAGAAATTAATACTAGCTCTAATCTACGCAATATGAAGGCTCCGATGATACTTTCAGGCCCATCCAATCACAGTATTAACTGACAAGCCACTCAAACTGATCTTGTCGAAGCCTATAAAGTCTGGAAGGGTGGCTAAATGGGCTATTGAACTTGGGGAACATGAAATAGAGTTCAAGGGTCGAAACTCTATTAAAGAACAAATTCTCACAGACTTCTTAGCAGAAAAACCTTCCGAACAGGACACAGGAAAGGAAGAGCCCATATCCAAACTCACCGAAGTGCAGGATGGCTGGAAACTTTATACAGACGGAGCATCAAGCTCCGATGGTTCTGGAGCAGGTCTAATTGTAAGATATAGGATTTCACAAACACACTAAACCATAATCATATGAGGTGTTAACAAGGTTTAGAGAGAGACGGTTCTAGAGAGAGAAAAAGGAAGAGAGTTGGGAACTATGTGAAACAAAGAAAAATGGTATTGAAGCTCCAACCCTCTACCTTGGGAGGTAGAGGGTAGTTATAGTGTCTTACAAATAAATGCCACCTACGGGCTGTGGATCAGGCATACATTGGGTAAAGACCCGTCCGTCCTCCACGGTGTTACTTGACAAACTACTAAATAACATAACTTGACTACGACTACGAGCTTTCTAACGAAGACATATACTTGAGGTGACCGACTCTTTAATAACTGAATTTTCTAATTCCTAACAATCTCCTCCTAAGGGAGGTCACCTCAATTTACAATGAATAAAAACAGATATTACATTAGATTGTTCTAGGATTGTTGATTAATTTCTTTGCTCAGTAGTACGTAGTATTTGATTCTTCATGTTCCACATGTTTTGGATAATTTAAGTGGAGGTCTTTAACTGATCCACGTGATGATGAGTTTGAGCCAGCGTTGAGATCATCAGCTAACAAAAAATCTTTGACTCTTCCATTATGGTGTTGGTATTATGTGATGTTGTGACATTTGGACCGACATGCTCACATTCTGGATCATGATGTATTCTCGTCAGAGTAGCGGAAGCTTTTACTGGTTCATGATATTTGCAGCCGCATAGCAGAAGCATGGAGTGAAAGTATCAGAGTCGTTGAAGCACTTATCATGATTTCTTTAGAGATGAATGTGTAGAGTGAGCATGCGACTATGAATTGACCGCTTCATTCTAATCAGCTGCAAACGTCAGGCGTACCTGCATACAATAGTTAGCAATAAAGTGCACAAAAGTGTCTTTGACCACTTTTGTTGAATTGAGGTACACGGCCCATGGTTCCCCGTTGATCAGTACAAGTACTGCCTGTGATCAGGTATAATTCTGAAGAATTTCCTTGACAGGGTTTCGCAGCTGCTCTAGTTGTTCTTAAACCGGAACGTCTCAAAGAAGACAACACGGAGTGAGTGAACCAGCGAATTAAGATTCACTGATTGATGAAAAGAGATTTGAAAAACAATCGTGTACCGCACAATAGAAATTGTTTTTGCAATACAACGAAGGTTTTAATGAAAATCAATTATCAATGATAAACACCTTTTATTTTAAAAATATTAGTACACAGTCGATGTGCTAAGGAAAAGAGTTTTAAAGCACAACGACCTATTTTTCAAAGGTATCCATCAATCCATAACCTGGACCAGGATTGATTCAAAAGATTGAATCGCCCCATTGTTTCTGTTCAGTTGTCACATGGTTGATCTATTGGATAGATCTCACATGCCACCCACCAGAAGCTTGTTTGATATTGGCTCCAGAAGGCTTTCCATCTTCATTGTGAATATGTTTGCATATCACTCAGATGTTCTGGCAATACCACAAGGATAATTGATAACGCTACACGCGTCGTTCGGGGTCAAAGGAACTTCCTTTTCGTCGAGCAAGTTTTTCAACACCCTAGGCAGTGAACCTAATCGTTGTAGTGTAGTATTAGGGTAAGCCACGGGAATTGATATCGTTCTCTAGGGGAATAGGAATGCTAGTGAGAAGTTACTACGCTAAGGTTGGGGTTGAGGAAGATTATTTTTTTATATTTTTATATTTTTTTAGAAAAGGAAAGGTACGAATCTAGGGGTTTGGATTTGGGGGTTGGTATTTCTACCGATTACTCTACTTATCTAATTATCTAGTCTAAGGTGTATGTAGTCTATGTCTAATTATTGTGTGCTCGTATGATGGTTTAAAGATGTGTTTACTTAGGTTTTATTACTCCTTAATTATCTCCTATTGATGGTTGAATTGTCACGTCCTTATTCTTAATCGCGTTGTGTGTCTAAAGTCGTAGGGTATGCGTTTGTCCCTAACTCTTTGAAACTACCAAAGGGTCTCGTCTACAAAAACCTCTAGGAATTGTAAAGTCTAACTCTAAGGTACTCTTTGGATGGTTTAGCCTACAACTGCTCTAAGTGTTATAGTCCAAGGTTCACAAAGATTAATCAAGCATTAATTACACAACGAATGACCTATCGCATTACTGGATCATTAACAATTAAGATAAAAGACAACTAATCAATATTCAATAATTAAGTTTCATATTCCCTAAGCAAACACACAAGTAAATTAGTCGGACATGGAAAACATGTAAGCATACACACAAATAATTGAAGACATAATTGAATTAATGAAGTAAAACACTTATCTTGATTTAAGATAGGGTTTGGAACCCTAAAATACTGTACAAGACAACCTTGGTTCGGTTTAGGTTTTTACTCCCAAAGACTACACACTAAAACTGAAAAATTTGGATTCTATATATATTATTACAATTGCGACGGCGTCACCTTATGATTTGTGACGCCGTCGGGTCGCCGTCATTAGGGTTTCGTCTTGGCCACATTAGTCTTGCGACGGCGTCACCTTGTGCTTGTGACGCCGTCCCCTTCAGTCTCTGACGCCGTCTGGATCAAACCTAGGGCGTCTGAGTTACGACGGCCTACTCTTTTAAAGCCTGACACCGACACTTGAAAATAAGCAATTTGGCTACTGAGCCGTCACAGAAGTGCTCCGACGGCGTCGCAGTTAAGTAGTGACGCTGTCCCCTTGTATTTCAGCAGCTTGAGTGTCTCGATTCTTAATTTTGGTCATTTTCTTCGTATATCCTCGCCTTTTCGTCCAAATAAGTGTCATTCCAGCAATTTGCCTTCAAGAGACCTAAAAAGTGAAAAGGAACGATATTAAGTAATAACGGATACAAAAGTGATCAAATAAGGGCTTAAACGACCCCTCAAAAAGGTACATTTTAAAACCTTATCAATTATCCCTACACTTGGTATTTGCTTGTCCTCAAGCAAATGTGCTTTTAGCCAATTAATTTATAAGTTAGGGGTCATGAAGCATTGGTTTAAAACAATCCACAACACATATAAGCCCCGCAAAAGTCATAACAAGCAAGGAAATTACATAAAAGCACCTCACATGGGGTGTTTGGATACTCACATCTCTCGGGTGTATATGAAATATAACAAGTTGGAAATGGAAGATAAACACTCATTAACTGATAAGATCGTTTATAAGCTCAGCTAGGGATCAATAACATAATACGCAGCGGAATAATCAAAACAATACTTTGTTATTGAACAAGGTTTTTCATTCACTAACACTCTAATAATATTAGACGTTTATAGGAACACGTCTACTAACTAAACTAATAACCTAGGCGTTTACAAGACTGTACGCCTAGGACACACTAATCTAAAACTAATACCCTAGACGTTCTTCCCTAACGTCTAGGCTAAACACACACCTTTTAGTCGACTACATTATTGGAAGACTTGAATAAAAACCTACACCTATGTCCTCTTTATATACTAGAGGATAAGGACTAAATAATAAAACTTCCATTGCAAGCAAGCCCTTCCATCTTTTAGTAGGTTTCCTTCTTGTCATATTAAGTCCCTCTTGTTTCAATCTTTTTGTCTTTATCAACTCAAACTTGTAATTCCCAACAATCTTCCCCTAGTTGATAATGACAAAACCATTCTTGAATGAATTTCCCTAGACGAAGTAGAGAAATTGAGATCAGGGATCTCGCCATAAATGAAACAAGTATGTCTTCCTTTGTCTTCCCCTTAATTCATGCCATGCCACTCAAACATCTCTTCCCCTTTTTGTTATTATCCAATTAGGGAACGTATGAAAATAATGATCTTGACCACCACGAACCAATATCATACTTCCAATCTAAGACTTCCAATGCTTTAAATCACCCACCATTACGCACCATAGGAAAAATGGATCCAAAATAGTAGAAAACTTCAACTAGCAGTAGTAATAATGATCAACAATAGTAAAAATCAAACACTTCCCCTTGAGTGATGCATGTAGATGGTTAAACTTTTAACAATAAGCTTCCCCTAAAAACCATATGTTAACCATCTTCTTGATTCTTCAAAATCTGTAAGCTCCTTGTAGTGATCACTTTGTGAAGAACAACAAATATAACGAACTTGATGAAGAAGTAAAATTTCCCAAACTTGTGTCTTAAATCTTTACTATCCACGGAACTCCATACTTATACGAACCACCAATATAAGTAGACCGCAATCCCTTGAAAAGAATCCTCAACTAGTATGAGACACTGAACACTATAATGTAACTCCTTCAAGTGATAGCCAATGTGTGCATATAGCATCATAAGAAAAATCACACATTGCTAGATTCATCAAGCTAGATGATAAGAACACAAACCAAGTAATTCCACTTCACCTTCAAATAAGTGATAAAAAATCCTCTTCGTAATCAATTCTTCAATAAATCTCCATAACGAGCCCTTTTAAAATCCTTTTAAGAACATAAATTTCTTCCTGTGTGTGTGAACAATAACCTCTGTGTGTGTCATCCAAAAATCATAACAATCTTTATGCTCGACTTCCCCTTAAATCAAAAAGCTTCTCGTAATAACTCATGAGCAGTACGTTGGGAAGGAGCAGTACTTTCATAAAAATCTGCAGTACTTTCATATAAACTGCAGTACTTTCATATAAACTGCATCCAAGCAGTACTTTAAGTTGATGAGCAGCAGCAGTACTTTAAAAAATTTACCAGTACTTTGCGTTGACAGTACTTTCAAAACCTCCGAGCAGTACTTTGATATTACAGTGACAGTACGTTGCATAAATTCGAACAGTACCTTCAATCAAAAATCTGCAGCAGTACTTTAACAAATCATGGCCAGCATCAGTACATTTAAAAACTCTAATAATACGCAACAGTACTTTATGAACATCAGCAGCAGTACTTTGTGGACAGCAGTACTTTCGAGTTGAATCAGTACTTTCAATAAAATATGGCACAAACTGCCTTTGACTTACCAAATAATCCTTGTCTTCAATAGTAGCATCCATATAATATAGCAATGCGTTGGAAACATTAACAAGCCCACGTGATCATGATCACAAATCAAACAGAAACAATATTAAAATAAGATCTCATGTATTGTTTATCATATTCAAACAAAAATACGAATCACATCGACCATTCGATTAATATATGTGCGTAGTAGAGGATAAAAACCACTTGTTATATTGTTACAACAAGATCCTACGTGATCATAGCGTCCAACCATAGCCAATAATATAAAAACTTCATGGGTCCGAGCATAAGTAAGCAAAACAGTATTATCAAACTTGTATTGCATCAATAACGAAACACAAATATTTAGCCGCAACTTCTGACCAACGACTGACTTAGACCAATCAAAGATCACGTCCACCATAACTACACTAGAACAAAAAGTGGATTTGGCCACACCGAATATGTGTGACGATATACATATAGTCACACATGTTTTTTCGGCCGTGTGTGACTAAAGGTCGCGCGACCATAGGTACCCTACGGTCACGTGTTTGACTTTTTTTTAGTCTCTATTGCAAAAGAGTAACCAAAACCGTAACATGTGTGACTAATTAGGTACAAATTTTGTTGGATTAATCCGTATTAGTGACCATAAACACTGTATAGTCACACAAAGCATGTTTGTTTTGGGTATTTAGTCACATACAATTAATCATAAAGTGGCTAAAAGTGTTAATAAGTGTGACCATATGGTGTTTCAAGTGAAGAAAGGTGTCTTTTGTGTGACTATTGATCATCCAATGGCCACATGAATTTTATGTTTGTGTGGCCTTTTCTAACATTTAGTCACACAAATCATGTTTGTTTTGGGTATTTAGTCACATACAATTAACCATAAAGTGGCTAAAAGTGTTAATAAGTGTGACCATATGGTGTTTTAAGTGAAGAAATGTGTGTTTTGTGTGACTATTGATCATCCAATGGCCACTTGAATTTTATGTTTGTGTGGCCTTTTCTAACATTTAGTCACACAAAGCACGTTTCTTTTGGGTATTTAGTCACATCCAATTAATCATAAAGTGGCCAAAAGTGTTAATAAGTGTGACCATATGGTGTTTTAAGTGAAGAAATGTGTGTTTTGTGTGACTATTGCTCATCCAATGGCCACATGAAATTTATGTTTGTGTGGCCTTTTCTAACATTTAGTCACACAAAGCATGTTTCTTTTGGGTATTTAGTCACATGCAATTAACCATAAAGTGGCTAAAAGTGTTAATAAGTGTGACCATATGGTGTTTTAAGTGAAGAAATGTGTGTTTTGTGTGACTATTGATCATCCAATGGCCACTTGAATTTTATGTTTGTGTGGCCTTTTCTAACATTTAGTCACACAAAGCATGTTTCTTTTGGGTATTTAGTCACATTCAATTAATCATAAAGTGGCCAAAAGTGTTAATAAGTGTGACCATATGGTGTTTCAAGTGAAGAAATGTGTGTTTTGTGTGACTATTGATCATCCAATGGCCACATGAATTTTTTGTTTGTGTGGCCTTTTCTAACATTTAGTCACACAAAGCACGTTTCTTTTGGGTATTTAGTCACATCCAATTAATCATAAAGTGGCCAAAAGTGTTAATAAGTGTGACCATATGGTGTTTTAAGTGAAGAAATGTGTGTTTTGTGTGACTATTGCTCATCCAATGGCCACATGAATTTTATGTTTGTGTGGCCTTTTCTAACATTTAGTCACGCAAAGCATGTTTCTTTTGGGTATTTAGTCACATGCAATTAACCATAAAGTGGCTAAAAGTGTTAATAAGTGTGACCATATGGTGTTTTAAGTGAAGAAATGTGTGTTTTGTGTGACTATTGATCATCCAATGGCCACATGAATTTTATGTTTGTGTGGCCTTTTCTAACATTTAGTCACACAAAGCATGTTTCTTTTGGGTATTTAGTCACATACAAATTAAGCAAAAAGTGGCCAAAAGTGTTAATAAGTGTGACCATATGGTGTTTTAAGTGAAGAAATGTGTGTTTTATGTGACTATTGCTCATCCAATGGCCACATTAATTTTATGTTTGTGTGGCGCTTTCTAACATTTAGTCACGCATCGAATTAAGCAAACTGTGACCAAAAAGTGTTAATAATTGTGACTATATGAATCTTTTAGTCACATATAAGAAATCAATATATATCAAAACAAATTCTAATATATAAAAATATATTCAAAATATATTCAAATACAATAAAATTGGAATGTATATAAAATTGTAATGTCGTACATAATAATATTCTCAATAATTTAACGACTTCTGACTCTTGATCTTCTTAGCTTCCTTTTGCATGGTATGACTAGAGACGTAGCGCTTCGTATTTAATTTAGGTGCAGTTCTGTTCTCACCAATCAGTTTTATGGTACTTGGTGGTGTTACCTGTAGGAAACAAAAGCCGGGGTATCAAACACTGAATTAAATATGAAGAATTATATATGTAGGTTTATAAAACACATGCATCTATGTACCTTTTCATCGAAAACCACTTGATCCTTTGGCCATGCATAAAAACCACCTACTGCATCCTTAACTGTTTTGAGACCGTTACTTCCTACATCCGGTATGCACGCTGCATCCACTAAAGATTTTTCAATAGATACTCTGTAGCAATCCTTTGGGAGTGGTTTGTTATGAAGCATTTGTTTTCCATCAGTTTTGTACACGGTACCCTCCGCAATAATAGTTGATTTCTTTAAGTGCCACAGTCTGCACTTAATTACCTAAAAAGATAACTTGTTGCATGTATATATGTATCAGTAATTAATTTTAATTAAACTAAAGAACATATGAAAATGTTTAAATACATACTTGTGGTAGTACTGTTAATGGAGACTCCTGTTCTTGTGATCCAGAAAGTTGACGTGAAGAATCCTTTCCTTTTGATCTTGTCGATTTCTTAGGTGCGACAGATTTAACAGTTTCCTATATGTATAATACACGGTAAATAAATAATGTATGTAGAATTCAAAAATCCCAGGGGGGGTGATTTATTACTTACACTTATTTGAATTTCCTTTTCCAAAGTTGCAAGTCCATTAGACTTCTTAATGCTCGCAACTTTCTCACGTCCAGCAATACGTGTTCTGGCATCCTCATCAGCACTGCTATTTAAAAGATTAATGTTCACCGGAGACACCTGAAATATAAATTGTTTAAGAAGACTGAAGCAGTATTTAAAAGGGTAAAAAAAAGATGGAATGTTACTTTCTTATGTCTTACTTCCGTTTCTGTCAATGGAGTTGAAGTTGACTGCAACTGCCCCCTTTGTGCAGCCAATTGTTTCATCAAATCCTGTATTACCGCCTCTTTTTCTTGACGTTGGCGCCTCTCATCAGCAAGTTCACTTTGAAGTAACACCACTCTTTCATCAGATCAAAATACCTCTTGTAGGTTACTCCACCTCCCACTCCTCTCGCATATCCTCCATTTTCCTTACCTAATACAACTGTCATGGCATCAGTGCCATGATCAAGCTTCAAGATTCCTTGTTTGATCTTGTCGTCCGTTTCTTTCTGCACACACAATATGGGAAATAGGTTATTTAATTCTACCAGTATTAACTTGTAACTAAAAGTATTAACTAAAACACTACCTGTATTAACTTATAAATAACAGTTTTAAGTAATACAGTAGCAGTATTAACTAAAAGTATTAACTGAAACACTACATGTATTAACTTATAACTAACAGTTTTAAATAATACAGTAGCAGTATTAACTTATAACTAAACAAACATAATAATAAAATTTGCAGTCAAACTTACAAATTTTTTTCCCACTGATCTGATATCTTCATCGTGATATTCTCCATCTTTTTTCACCCTTCCTTTCAACCACAGCGTACCACGCGGTGGTTCTTCATCTGGTTCAATTTCTTTACTCTCGATCTTATACACATCAAATACATACAAATGTAAGATAAACGAATATAAACGAAACTATGATGCTATTAAATGCAAATGTAAATGTGCAAATGTTTACTGTTACCATTTTTTCTATTACACGGGCGTATCCACCTCGTCCCATTGTATGATCATAAACAGACTTGGAACGCGACACTTTAGCTTTTGCTGATCTCACCTTGCAACACAAAATCATACGGCGTTTAGATGTAGTAATGCTGATAGTATACAACTAATACATATGGAAACATATGAAAAGGTGAAAGATATTTGAACTTGAATAAAAATGAATAATTAACACCTTGTATTCCTCGCTGGCTGTGTAGTTTACAAAATTAACCCAATCTTCGGCTTTTATAATTGCACTATACTTTGCCGGGACTTCATTTAGTTTTGAAAGGGTATTTTGGTTGGGCAATATGTAGTTTTGTATCAATTTCATTCTGAAATTCCTTAGAAGTTGACCAAGACGATTCATTATCAGCTTTCTGACCGTCAAGTCAACATCAAAATATCGCTGCAAAGATTAACAAATTGTTGTTAATTAGTTGCACATACTGTAAATGCAGAGATAAACTTTTTAACACCTTGTATCTACGACAGCCAAGCCACTACTAGTTAAAAAAAAAGTATATGTGTACCGTGATTTCATCCCACATTTTATCTCTTGCTTCTGAATCAACCTTCCTCCAGGTTAGAATCCTGACACCTATATGCTCACGAACCAAATCACCCAAAAAACTTGAAAACAATGCTCTGTTTTTTCCTGATAACCTATCCAGTGCATCGAAGGTTACACTGACCTTTATTCCGTCTATTTTTCCATATTCCCTGCGAAACTTAGCTAACCTAGTTATGCCCCTCTTAACAACATTCGCATTTGAATGGTTGTTTCCAGCATCCTCACCCTCATCTGAATACGTCTCTGATTCATATTCTAAAGTGTTTTCAATTTCACGATCAGAATAAACCAAATCATCCGGATAAGTGATTTGCGTTGACATGATTCGTCAGAAGTAATGTGTTAAAGAAAATTAGTAAACTTAATTGGTAAATAATGGTGTAAAAATTGAAGTTCTGGTTGTTTTGCTTGAAGGCTGATTTATTAGAGTAAAAATAGGGCTAATGATGGGGCAGTTTTTCAATTAAGGAAACCATAATTTCCAAAGTAATTTTAAAAATTTTGGCTAAAATTTGGCTCCAAATTTGATAATTTTAAAATGTGGCTCCAAATCAAACAATTTTTTAAACCAAAAACACCCCTGACAGAAATGGTGCTTACCCACAGTCCCAAACACTCATATTACTTCAAACCAGCTGTGTCAAAAACACATATAACTGCAGATACACTAAAATCACCACATGGCGCATACAAATGAACAATCAAAAGCTAAAAATGGACTTAAAGCAACTAATTAAGCAACTATAACTAATAAGTAGTTCCAGATAAACAATTAAGCACAAAAATAGGCAAATCAAACCAAGAACTGCTGATACATCAAACAGCCCTAAGACCTTACTTTAAGGCTATAAATAAGCTATTTATAAGCAATTAGATAAGCTCTAACATCCTCAAGTAGTAAAAAAAAATCAAGAAAACATGTAAATGCAATTAATTTAAAGCAGAAACAACAACAAAAACACCCAATATAGTGGTTCAATCAAAAATAATTGTCATGAACAAACGCCTCCAGTTCTAAACTTCATAATCAGTCATAAAAAAATTGACAACAATCTAAAAATTGAACATCCTAATCCTACAATAATACATTATACTAGTGCGAATATGAACTTTAACACCACAACCAATTCCTAAATTCAAAACAACATGAAAAAAAAGATGAAACAAACTAGCAAACACATTACATATTTTAACAAACATAATATTAGCATTCGTATGGATAAACCATCAAAAGATCCATACATATTCCATTGTTAATATATCTACATACCATCCCTTTAAACCAAGACATTAGACATTAGACATTAGACATAAACAGATGACACTAGAGCAAAGAAAACATCCCATTCCATAGCGAGAAACCCTTCAACCATTCATCGCCTGTATTTGTTCTTCCTTGGTATCGATTTCCTCCTAAGATTGAGTAATGAGATCATTCAACCCCTGCAGCTTAGACCTCGCAGCCTCCCTGTCATCCCTAAGATCCACCAATCTCTAAGGACCTAATGTTTAAAAACGGCAAACTAAGTCCTCCTTCTTTTAAACTATGACTATAAATTAGGGGTGTTGATCCGTTCGGTTATCGGGTTTTGTTTCGTTAAATCTGTTATATTTTTATTTTTGTCAACACGAAAACCGAAACGAACCGAACTATAATTAAACCAAAGCGAACCGAAAACCGATTATGAATTAAGTTCGCTTCTTGGGTTGACCCGAAATTAAGCTTGATTATTGGGTTGACACATATGGTTTTAAACCGAAAATGGATAATTAAGTTCGCTTCTTGAGTTGACACAAAAATTCTTAAAATCATACGAAAAATGGGTAAAAACGGATGAGAACAGTGTAAACACGGACGAAAAGCTGTAAACAAAACCGGGAACGTATAAAAACTGATTAAAAGGGACAAAGACGTAAGAAAACGGACCAAAACGTATTAAAACAGACAAAAACTTGTATAAACGTACGAATCTGTGTAAAAGTGTAAGAAAACCTTTGAAAACGGTTGAAAAATTCTTATAAACATACGAAAATGGGTAAAAACGGATGAGAACGGGGTAAATCGGACGAAAAACGGACGAAAACATATGTAAAACATATGAAAATGTATGAAACGTTTGAAAATGTACGTTAGTATGTAAAAAAGACTAAAAATTATTCAAACGGACGGAAACATGAAAAAACTAGCGACAACATGTAAACACGGACGAAAAACTGTAAACAAAACCGGAAACGTATAAAAACAGATTAAACGGGAAAAAGACGTACGAAAACGTATTAAAACAGACAAAAACGTGTATAAACGTAAGAAAACGGACCATAACGTATTAAAACAGAAGAAAACGTGTTTAAACGTACGAATCTGTGTAAAAGTGTAAGAAAACCTTTGAAAACGGTTGAAAAATTCTTAAAAACATACGAAAATGTTTAAAAACGAATGAAAACGGGGTAAATGGGACGAAAACGTGCAAAACAGCTGCAATCGGCCGAATGTGTGTAAAAAGTTATACAAACGGACTAAAAGATGAAAAAACCAGCTAAAACGTGCAAACACGGACGAAAACCTGTAAACAAAAACGGGAACGTATAAAAACCGATTAAAAAGGATAAAGACGTAAGAAAACGGACCAAAAAGTATTAAAACAGACGAAAACTTGTATAAACGTACGAATCTGTGTAAAAGTGTAAGAAAACCTTTGAAAACGGTTGAAAAATTCTTATAAACATACGAAAATGGGTAAAAACGGATGAGAACGGGGTAAATCGGACGAAAACGGACGAAAACATATGTAAAACATATGAAAATGTATGAAACGTTTGAAAATGTACGTTAGTATGTAAAAAAGACTAAAACTTATTCAAACGGACGGAAACATGAAAAAACTAGCAAAAACGTGTAAACACGGACGAAAAACTGTAAACAAAACCTGAAACATATAAAAACAGATTAAAGGGGACAAAGACGTACGAAAACGTATTAAAACAGACAAAAACGTGTATAAACGTAAGAAAACGGACCATAACGTATTAAAACAGAAGAAAACGTGTTTAAACGTACGAATCTGTGTAAAAGTGTAAGAAAACCTTTGAAAACGGTTGAAAAATTCTTATAAACATACGAAAATGGGTAAAAACGGATGAGAACGGGGTAAATCGGACGAAAACGGACGAAAACGTACATATGTAAAACATATGAAAATGTATGAAACATTTGAAAATGTACGTTAGTATGTAAAACAGACTAAAATATATTCAAACGGATGGAAACATGAAAAAACTAGCGAAAACGTGTAAACACGGACGAAAAACTGTAAACAAAACCGGAAACGTATAAAAACAGATTAAAGGGGACAAAGACGTACGAAAACGTATTAAAACAGACAAAAACGTGTATAAACGTATGAATGTGTGTATAAACGTGTATACACGGGCGAAAAAAGTTTTCAAAAAAGTAAACAACCCCTAACTCATATAGTATGGCTAAACATATGTGTGAGCATCCTATTGTGTCAGCAATTTACTTAATATTGTATGCAAGTAGTTACATGTAAGGTATTGCAATTGATGTTATCATGTGTCAACATCCTATTGTGTCAGCAATTCTTGTTGCGTAATGTTGTTGTAACCTTGTCGGGTAATGTTTACGTGGGTTTTGTTATGCAAATTTGCATGGTTCGCAAATTAATAACCACCGAATTCATTGTTTGCCAAAGTTGTAGTGATGACTAACTTTGATTTTTGTCAATGTGCTACATTGTAAAGATGACTAACTTTGATTTTGGTCGATGTATTGCAGTTGACATAAATTTTAAGAATTTGAGCAAATCCGATAACCGCTAAAAACCGATAACCGAAGAAACTGAAATCGAGAAAACCCGAAACCGAAAAACCCGCTTATCACGGTTCATAATGCATTTTTACTTATCTAATTTGATCATTTACTAATGTCCATGGATTACATATCATTAATGTGATCGTAATCTATAAACGTCAAATAAGTAGTATTACTTATTTTGTTAGATATGGTAATTTGAATGTTGCTATTGCAACACAACAACATTACTATTATTCTAATATCTTTAGTGTTATTTAATTTTACTAAAATGACATATTACGTTATAATTTATGTTATTGTTCGCTCGATTCGATTCGATTAATTTTTTTGAATGGTTAACCGTGACCCGAACCGCGGGTAACCGCTCGTTTCGGATACCCGCATGTCCGGTTACCCGCCTAGTACGGTTCGGTTTTGGATAGTAGAATGAACTACCCGCCCCGTGATCGATAGTTAAAATCTCTAAACGAATCGAGCCGAACCCCCCGTGAACACCCCTACTATATAGGGGCTGGTTTAGATCCAATGAAAAAATGAAGGGTTTAAATTGCAATATTAGATATCTTCCTAAATACTCCTCCTGCATATCACTTTTTTCTTTTCTTTTTTCTTGAACTATTGCATATCACATTTATGCATGGAAGAATATGAAGGGGCTACAGTAACACCCAAAATAAATTTTCCGATGCCTCTTAAGTGTTTTTTTGTGATTATTTGTGCAAATTGTGAGGTACATTGTAATTATGTATACTTACCTAACCATAAAATCAACACACTAAGTATCAATCATTTTACTCTTAAAACACAACTATCAATAATTTTACCCCTAAACACACAAAATGTCTTCCACACCTAATATCGATGAAATGAAAGCCGCCACTGAATCCGGCAAGCTCAGCGATGCTTTCAGGTTGTTGATATTGCAAGACATAGCAGAGGAGAAAAAGTTGATCGAGCGGATGGGAGAAGAGAGCAGCATTCTGAGGGAAACTGTTGCCAAAAAAGAACAGACAATCGATGAGGCTGGTAGTTTGTTTACTCGTTTCAATGCTGTTGCAGCAACTGGTGAGTATGCCCTTCGTGAGATACAGTTGAAGGATCGAAGGAAGATTGATTTGCTGGCTCAGCTTTTGGTGTTATGTCGTCGGAGTCTGTCGGAGAATGAGGAGTTCTTGGAAGATTTGGATGAAGCTGATGAGTCTGAAGATGGAGCATAGGAAGCTTTGGAAGTTTTTTTTGTGTTTTGATGATGTATAGTTGATGGTTGTATGGATGCTTGCTATTAACTGCTACTTTGTTTATATAAGTAATTATATGTAAATGATCAATGATCAATGATCAGTACAATGGTTAATTTTAGGTTTTAATGCTTTATTAACTTGAAGAAATAAGTTAGTTTTATTTATTTATTTACTTTTATTAGAAAATGGTCAAGTAGTGTGTGTTTGACTTTCAGTATTTCACACATTTATCTCTCTTACACTCGGTCAAAACACACAGTTAGATTATAATTAATAGCAGATTTAGGGTTTTCAATCAAACGCAAAATCAATGAAAATAAATGTTAGTCAATGAAATACTCTTGAGGGCTATTACAAAGGGCTTGATTCTCTTCCTATTGAACCTAATATCTCAGGTATAAATGTTATAATTTAATGCTAGTTTGTTAGTTTAAGATGTTTATTGATTTATAGATGATATTGTGTTATGTTAGTTTAGGATGTTAGTCAGGGTATTAGTCATTTGCATAGGAAAAGTAGTTGTTTGATGATTTATGGATCATTAGTTGAGGTAATAACGATTACGTGTTATACATGCAGTATGGGTACGTGAAGAATGAGACATGAAGAATGAGATTAGTAGACGCGAAGAATGAGATTTGCGGGTAGGTGTCCCCTTTTGCCTCCTTGCGTGTTTTGTTTTGCCGTAGTCTTAGGCCCCGTGCGTGGTTTGCGTTGCTCTGTTGTTGCTCCCTTAGGTTGGCCTACTTTTGGTGTGCCTGGGCTTTTTGGTTTTATGTCTGTTGCGCTTTGCTATTGGCGTATTTACGGCCTGCTTGTGCGTGTTTCTTTTTCCTGTATGCCCTGTTTGCTTGTTTGCTTGCTTTCTTTTTACTACGCTATTGCCTTTTGGTTTTGTCGTATTCTTTCTCTATCCTTTCGCACTACGCTATTGCCTTTTGTTTGTTGTTGTTGTTGTTGTTGTGATCGCATAATAGTCAATAAGGTATGCAGTTTAGTAAATATAAAAAGCATAGTTAAATGTTAATGTATGGGGACTCAGAAGGGTTAACTATGCTTCTTTTTTAGGAAAACACTTTTTTATGATCTTAAATACACAATCAAACCCTTTCTGAGTTCCCATACTGTTCCTTTTGTTTTTTCAACAATCTAGCGATTTGCCTGGTGCAGGCAATTGCACAAAGGGAGTTGAAACGACAAAAGGACCAGTAGGGGATCTCAGAAAGGGTTTGATTGTGTTTCTTTTTTATGAGGTGTGTTGATTGCGATAATGATATAGTGTGTATTGTTCATGGCAGGCCACACTCCTTCATTATCCCATTCAACACATACACTTTCGTAGAATCGATAATTATTTACACTTGGTACTTTGAGCTTCCCCTCGAAAACCCATTCCTATGTCACTGTCATAGCAACAGGTTTGGTGCAAATCTTTGCAGCCATTTCGTAGACATGGCAATGGGATTTGAAGTGGACCTTCAAAGTACTAAGCTGTCTCCACTTGCTTGCTTATAACATATTGACATTTAACTTTTTTGACCATTTCCTTTGCATGTATACACTCTATTTTGACCATTTCCTTTGCTTGCTTATAACATATTGACATTTAACTTTTTTGACCATTTCCTTTGCATGTATAAACTCTATTTTGTTCATAAGTGTCTTACTTTGATAGAGGCTGTGATGATATATCTTAATAAATCAATCAGATGATGTGATAGAGGTATGTTCAACTTCCTTTTGAATCCGCAACTATATCATATTGTTCCTTAACTTTTTTTAACAATCTAGCAAAACTATAATTATGATTTCAAAAAACATAATTAACCTTTCTCAGTTTCCATACAGTTCCTTTTGTTTTTTCAACAATCTAGCAAATCGCCTGGTGCAGGCCTTTGCTCAAAGGGAGTTGGTTTATTTTGGGCCACATGTGTTTATTTGTGATATGCAAAAGCCTGTGATGACGATTATCTTATTTGATATGCAAATGATGTGATTTACCGTATGTTGGCATGGCAATTTTATTACATTATTTTGCAGCCATGGCGGTTATATCCTGATGTTCCGGTGTTTATCCAACCTTTTCACAGATCTGAGCCTTGCTAATGCATATCACACTGCACACTCAGTTTGGAAGTTTATATGAGTCTGATATACTTGTTATAGACTTTTGCTAGATTGTTAAAAAAAGTTAAAGATCAATATGATATAGTTGCGGATTCAAAGGGAAGTTGAACGTACCAAGGTGGCCACGTTACTTTGTAGATGAGTAGGGAATTTCAGCATAGTTACCCATTCTAAATTCCCAAACAGTGCCTTTTGTTTTTTCAACAATCTAGCAAATCGCCTGGTGCAGGCCTTTGTTCAAAGGGAGTTGAAACGACAAAGGGTACTGTAGGGGGATTCAGAAGGGTTCACTAAGTTGAAATTCCATACACATCTACAAAGTAACGCGGCCACATTGGTATGTTCAACTTCCGTTTGAATCCGCAACTATATCATATTGTTCCTTAACTTTTTTTTAACAATCTAGCAAAACTATAATTATGAGGTGTCAGTGTGTATGAGGCTGTGATGACAAGTATCTTATTAAATCATGCAAATGATTTGATACTGATGTTTTTGAAACTATTGATTTATACAGATCTGAGCCTCACTATTATGTGCAAAAAATGAGTCAATTTTTTTTTGACTGTATGGTAGATGGGTTGCCTGTATACAAGATCTTATTCCCTAGTTTCAACATTAAAATTTTAACCATTGCACTTAAAAGTCTTTTCATCGCTGGATAGGCTTTTTGTCTTTTCATCTCTGTAAAATTAACTTTTTGTAGAATCGATAATTATTTATTCGGCACACCTTTCGTACTTTGAGCTTCCCCTCGAAAACCCATTCCTATGTCACTGTCATAGCAATAGGTTTGGTGCAAATCTTTGCAGCCATTTCATAGACATGGCAATGGGATTTCGAGTGGACGCTCAAAGTACTAAGCTGTCTCCACTTGCTTGCTTATAACATAGGTGTCTTACTTTGATAGAGGCTGTGTTAAGCTTACCATGACCATCAACGCTTTGATCAATTATGACGGGTAGTTTTAAACTTGAGATTGCCCATATCTTGACCTGGTTTATAGCAATGTATAGATGATTATGTCGCATGTTTGTGACCGTTTTATTTTATATGCATAATATTATCACAACCTTGTACTTTAATGAAGTTGGTAAATTTCTTCAGGTCAATCATGTTTCATTGTGGCTGGCGTCCGTTGGCGTCACGTGTATATATAGTTTCTGTTAGAAGCTATATATAATCATTGGTCCCTATCATACACCCGTCCCAATGAATCATGATTGGCTCGAAGATGTTAAGCATCTGTGTATATAGTCGTAGTAGAATGGGCTGGAATTTGACATCGAATAAGAATGGGCTGGAAGAAGTTAATACTGGCAGTGCTAAGTTAATACTGTCAGTGCTAAGTTAATACTGGTAGTGCTAAGTTATTGAATAGTATGTTTCTTATTTAAAAAGTACCTACAATTATATACTTTATTACAACGTATAACTTTTTTTGTTACTTGGATTCCACAGGTTTTTTATCATCACAGTGAACGTGACATTCAAGGACGGGAAACATCGTACAAAAACATTGCAAATGTTGATGCACTGGCAGTGATTCAATAGCTACATTGTATATTCGATTAACCAATATTGTATTCGACATATGTATTTATTTGCGAGAAGTTACGATATCGTGTATGTTAATGTAATATTATTTATTTGTATGTTAAGGTACTTAATTTTTAAGGTGATTCTACCAAATATTTTGTATGTATTTAATCAAGGGTTTAGGTCATAAAATAGTTGCGTACTTTTTCAAATGTACCGTTTTGGTACGTAATTGTTGTGTAAAATTTACATATTTGCATATATACCCAAAACATGCTTAAGTTGCATTGTACATCATGCATTAAAAAATTGTATTATGGAGAAATATGAAACTTTTTGAGTTTTAGTGGGTATATATGCAATGCTCCCATAATACAAGCTAAAAAAATAAAACAAAAAATCCTTCCCTTAATTAATTGTAATCATTGCAGTTTTGAGAACCATGACATATTACGGCTACACTTAATCACATAGTCTTAGCAAAATATTCAAGTCTATCTTCTTCAACACAACAACCGCATCATCAGGTAATGTTACACATTGTTTTTTTTTTCTTTTGTTTTTTTAACCATGAACTGCAAATGTAAAGTGATTGATATGCATGTTTCTGATATGTTGATGGATACAAATGCATGTTTGGTAATTTTTCAGCAATGTTTAACATATCCTAAAGAATATAGTATCCTTTGATCATAAAGTAACAGCCGTTTTATTAGAACTATATGCGATTTGATTCTTTAGAATATTGTGTGACATGTAAATATAGGATGATTTGAATAAAAAAAATCATGGATATATGTGGATTGTGGAAAAACGTAGCAGCTATTTGTTAAATAGCTAATTAGACAACTTGTAAACATATGTTTAATCTAGGTTAGTATAGCTTTTATATGATTTGGTAAAGCACTACACCTTATGTAATTAATTATCTGAGCTTAGGTTTAAACATTGGATGAAGCAATGGCGTATGGTATGTTGGGTAGATTATGGATTTCTTACTAGATTTTAACAAACGTATTGGGTAAGATGAATAAACGTAAAAAAATACAGATTTTTACTCTAAAAGGACTATATGATTATTGGTTTTTGAAACATAGTTAAATATGTAGTAGTACATCTTCAATCATATTTTGTTTGACACCTTAATGATAAAGATGTATTGATCATCTAAGACTTGTATTAGTTGAATGTTATGCATATGAGATAACCTTATTGACCATTAAGACGATTGTGGTTTTAAAATAGAATGAGCATCCAATTGTTGGTGGAGGCAAACCGCACAAACATTAGGACATTGCAGGTAAGTTGTACTTAAAATGCTTACTTAAGGTTATAAATTTATCGATGTAACCATCAAATTGATATACGTGCTTACTTTTTAAATTTAAGATACTTCCTGCTTTGTTTACTGAAACACTATACCCCAAGAAGCGCTGGATATACCTAATCCACAATAGGGGAACCAAACATAAGGTTTACTGGAAATTGGTTCGTGGTCGCATTACTTTGCAAGGGTCCGAGTGGCAAGCTTTTATTGATCAAAGCCAATACATCAATGTGGCCACATTCCATTTCATTCGTCAGGAAGAAGACTGTTATTATGTAACAGGGTACAACGATGCAGGCCACGAATGCCCTGGATACGATCTGGCTCTTCTAGGTTACAGACAACGTAGGTGCCTGGTTATGTTGGATGAATATCCTGCACAACCTCTGGTAAGAAAAAAATGTTAATCAATACATTGTATAAGTTTGTTGAAAATGGGGATTATTTTAATTGTTTGACCCGCTAATGTTTTCTTTAAACTAAACTATTACGTAGGTCATTCCTTGCAATTTCCGGGACCATACTGACAATAACCAATTTGACGTTCTTGTTGCTGGCGTGCCCGTAGCAGCTATCACTCACCGTCAAATTGAAATACTGGAGGAAAACAGACACGTGCATGAGTTTGGTGGGCACGGATGGAATGTATTGGTTCACGATGAAAACCTGTTTGCTGGCACAAGAGTTGTTTTCACAAATCTCCTAAACAATACTCTTTCCCTGATGCCATTTGCTGAAAATGGACTGATGATGCGTTCTGAACTTGTGCAACGTATGGAGCTGAATTGTACAAGACCGTTCATGAGAAACCCCGTAGATGAAGGTATGTTAATCAAAGTGTAGACATAATCTATGACTTTATTTTAAAAATAAACCTTTCCATATAATAGCTTTTAAATTATTAATTACCATTTTTATTAAATTCCAATTGCAGATGAGCGTATGAAACACATATGTGCATGGAACGAATGTTCAGAGCATGAAAGTGAAAGGGATTGTTTTTACGCGCCCATCCTTGCATATGTCACGGACAGGAGTCGTTTGGTAAGTAATGATACAAATCGGACCATTTCAGTCATTATAATCTGCTTTCGCAAAAACTAATATATACTTCAACACATGGACATACTTTTGATTAGCATACTACATTGTTCTTTTTAATGCAAAACATACCACATAAGTTTACGAAGCGAAATCACATGTGGAAGTACCATAACGCATTGCTGAGATACCGGGAAGACATGGAGTTTTATGTGAACGTGAATCTGCAACACCACAGCGATAGGCCTAGAAGTAAGAACCACGTTACCATAAACGCCATATGGAGAGAGATTGTTGAGGAGTGTCAGTGGGAACGAAACAAAATGGTCAGATTCAATCTTGTTGACTTTGTCATCGACGACCAAGCTTCGGTGTCTTCCCGTAATCCAGTTATAATTCCAGTATTTAGCATGTGCTAAAACGTAATTCCAGGCGTTATCAGTTGTTATTGGTAGACACGTTTATAAACAGATTTTAGGATTGTGTAGGATTTGGTTGGCTTCATTTAGGGTGTGTGTTCCCAAGTAGTTGAAGCCATTCATGAGATGGAATGTAAACTACTTGGTATAGCCCCTATCTGGAAGTGTATGGTTCATACTGGTGCATTAAAAGGTGTTCTTTGTGATGGTTTTGTGTTGGTTGTCATCTGTCCATGGTTGTATGATATGGGCAGTTTGTTTTTATTATCAGACTTATAAGAACAGATATATCAGATATTGAATAGAGTTGCCTAGTATGCAACTTGATATGGAACTTGTCCATATCAGTGTGTGTTGATTTTTTCATTTTACAAAGTTTCCTTGATTAATACAAGTTCATCTTTGCACCCAAAAAAAAAATATATTTTGTGTTGTGGTCTACTTATAAACAGAAAACTTTAGTGGTTAAAGCTGCCAGTACAAAGTTAAGTCTGGTAGGTTAGTTTTAGTGGTTAAGGCTGCCAGTACAAGGTTAAGTCTGGCAGAAATAAGATAAGTCTGTTTAGTATTCGTAGTTAGTTCTGTTTATGAAAAACATAATAGTTTTTTGTGTGACTATTGATAATCCAATGGCCACATCAAATTTATTTTTGTGTGGCCATTTCTAACATTTAGTCACACAAAGCATGTTTCTTTTGGTTATTTAGTCACATACAATTAAGCATAAAGTGGCTAAAAGTGTTAATAAGTGTGACCATATGGTGTTTAAGGTGAAGAAATATGTCTTTTGTGTGACTATTGATCATCCAATGGCCACTTGGATTTTATGTTTGTGTGGCCTTTTGTAATATTTAGTCACACAAAGCCTATTTGTTTTGGGTATTTAGTCACATACAATTAATCATAAAGTGGCTAAAAGTGTTAATAAGTGTGACCATATGGTGTTTCAAGTGAAGAAAGGTGTCTTTTGTGTGACTATTGATCATCCAATGCCCACATGAATTTTATGTTTGTGTGGCTTTTTCTAACATTTAGTCACACAAAGCATGTTTGTTTTGGGTATTTAGTCACATACAATTAACCATAAAGTGGCTAAACGTGTTAATAAGTGTGACCATATGGTGTTTCAAGTGAGGAAACGTGTATTTTGAGTGACTATTCATCATCCAATGGCCACATATTAAGTTACGTGACCATATGTACTGGATTTTGGCTACACTTGAATAATATGTGTGACAAAACGTTTAGTGTGACCATATATGGCATTTGGTCACGGTGTTAGTAGCAAATGTGACTTTATAGATTAGCTTTCGGCAAGCTAACACAAAATAAACTTTAAACACACATATTAACTTACGTGAACATATGTACTGGATTTTGGCTACACTTAACGAATGTGTGACAAAACATTTAGTGTGACCATATATGGCTTTTGGTCACAGTGTTCAAGTGTGTGACATATATTTGTCACTGTTTATATGTATATCGTGACTAATGCTTCAACCTTACTTTTCATTTGTCACTTGTTCCAATTTCAGATGTGGCTAAAGAGTTGGCAAAACATATCAGTCACCCTTACATAATGTGTGACAAAACTTGACTCTATGATTTAGACACACAAAAAATTACTTCATGTGACTAACGCATCAAGGTTACTTGTATTTGTCACGCGTTCCAAATTCATATGTGGCTAAATGATCTGAAACAAAATCACCAGATACCTTTAGCCACACAACGTTCAATTGTGTGGCGATACAGTTCTAATGGTCACACAATTAAAATTTTCATGTGTGACTAATTAGTACATGTTGTCAATTTTCGTACCTTCAGCCACACAAATATGCGAATGTGTGGATGTTCCATTTCGACCATGCGTGACCAAATCCCGTTTTTGTACTAGTGCTAGCATGCATCTCATAACAGTGAATCCATTCACTATCCTTATATGAAAATTAATATTGCATCATAAACATGAAGATACCTCCCAGCCGACTTTATTAAACGTGACACCTTGAATATCATTAAATATGTCGGCCCATATTATTCGAATATAGCCAAGCATGCATGTGAATACCAATCACGATTTTTCAATGCTAAAGGATTTAGCAACAATTTAACGAATCTGCTCATCTGCTCTTCTTCTTAAAAGAAATACGAATCATAACTGCTAAAAAACTGCTCATCAATAGATAATCAAAACCTTGCGAATCCCTATATCAAGAGCTCCTCGCTCTGATACCAATTGATAAGATCATTTATAAGCTCAGCTAGGGATCAATAACATAATACGCAGCGGAATAATCAAAACAATACTTTGTTATTGAACAAGGTTTTCATTCACTAACACTCTAATAATATTAGACGTTTATAGGAACACGTCTACTAACTAAACTAATAACCTAGGCGTTTACAAGACTGTACGCCTAGGACACACTAATCTAAAACTAATACCCTAGACGTTCTTCCCTAACGTCTAGGCTAAACACACACCTTTTAGTCGACTACATTGTTGGAAGACTTGAATAAAAACCTACACCTATGTCCTCTTTATATATTAGAGGATAAGGACAAAATAATAAAACTTCCATTGCAAGCAAGCCCTTCCATCTTTTAGTAGGTTTCCTTCTTGTGATATTAAGTCCCTCTTGTTTCAATCTTTTTGTCTTTATCAACTTAAACTTGTAATTCCCAACATTAACCGGTCCTAGTACATAAATTACCATAGGCTTGAGAATAGATCAAACCTCCATTGCTTTGGCGTAAGCACCTAGGAAAGACTATCAAAGAGGTCTTTAAAGGGGTGTAACGTTAGGCTTACGGTAGGGAAACAAAGGGTTTGGTGGGATAGGCTATTTAGTGGTGGCAAGTCAAAAATCTTTATGTTGCAAGCATACGAATAATGGCGTTGCTAAGCCAAGACTCGACACTCTAAACTCTAGGTAACTGAAACAAACAAACATAAATTTAAAGGATAAATGTATGATGGTAGCCCGTTTTTTTTCTTTTTTCTTTTTTATCGAACACTCTATTTTTTTTCTTTTCTCTTTTTCTATTTTTTTGATTTTTTTTTCATACACTTTTACTCTACCATCCTCTACGGTAACATCAAAATGATAGGGATTTATAGGCACATCCCTACACTTGAGTTTTTATTACTCTAACACTAATTTGACCCGAATTGAAAAGATCAAAACACTTGGAGTACATTATTACGCAAATAATGGAATTTAACGTTCCCTTCTAGTCATTTCATAAACTTTAACTTTTTCTATGAGTCCCAATCGTCCCAAAACTGTGTACAAAGGATATGACTCGACTTAGCAACTTATGCAAGAAACTAGATAAATGAACTAAGGGTTTAGGGTAATAACAATAATGCACTAAAAGTGAGTGCATACAGGGTAGGCTAAGGCGATTTGGGTGTACATTTGGGGGTGGGGTGTAAACAATGCTCTTCATTGATATTCCGGAAAAACCAAAACATCACGAGAACCGCGAAAAGGATTGGCTCTGAGGGGTTAACTAGGGGTACCGTGTACTAAAGATGAGTACAACGCAAAGGTATGGGGGAATTACTCAACGGATGTGGAAGAAGTAATTATATTACGGGTATCAAACAAGGGTTATCCTAATGCCTCTTATCATTTAGTTATTCCTAACTACACAAGTGTAGTCTTACTAGCGATCTCGGGATGCATCACAAAACAAGTTCTAGAATCTAATATACTACAGGTTCACACTCTAAGCATTAAAGATGAATGCTTTAATTCCTACTAATCTAAGGGTGATCCTCACATTTTGGGTGGAATTTAGGTGGTATAGGGTTTTTGTGCTAATCATGTAACTTCCTATCCGTGAGACGCTTTTGTTAAGACTAATGGCCCACTCCTATATATCATGAAAAATTTTAAATTTGGTGCCAAAATTACCCTAACCGACATTTTCTCATGGTTAATTACACAAATACAATTGGACAAAGCAAATAGTCAAGGATAAGCATAGTTTCAAAGTTCCCGTTTTATTTTCCCTCCCTACACTTAAACTGAACATTGTCCCCAATGTTCCCTGAAAGTATCAAAGTTATGATAAAAGAAGGTAATGAAAAACGAAAGAAACTAATACTCCCCTGATTTGCTCGGTAGGATCCTTGTGTGAAGTAGTGGTTCAATCCTTTTCAAGAAGAATGTATGCGTGAAAAGCTCCTTCCAATCTTATATAACTTCTTCTTGATAAATTAAACCTGCACACTTGGAGAAAACAAACGAAACATTTGCGTAAAATCGGCGGTAATAATATATATAAGACTCTACTAAACTAGGATATAATGCTTGTGGAATGGATGTTTACAGAATTTCTAGAAAATTAAGACCTGGAACATTACAAAAATTTATAAGTAGCTCAGAAAATGAAAAGAAAGTAATCTATTATTTTTACTCCTTCCTGGCGCCGTCAGGTTGCGATCCTGACGCCGTTCGGTTATCCTGACAAAAACTGGTCTGCGATTTTCTGGAAAAAATTCCGGAAAATTTACATCTTTAGAATTTGAAAAAATTTCTGCAAAACATCCATTATGACTCGATACAAGCATTTGACTCGAACAAACACACATGTATATCTTTTAAATAATTGTAATTCTCATGTTCACGTTTCTTTTGAAAACGTGTGTAATCCTCCCTACACTTATCCCTTATTTAAAATACCTTTATATGTAATTAAGACGAGGTTAAAGACAAAATAAAGCATTTTTACAAATTCAAACATGAGAATAAACAATCAATAAAAGATATACAACACACAAATAAAAATGAAAAACAAATACACATGGGTTGCCTCCCAAGAAGCGCTTGTTTTTGTTCGAGTCACGAGCCTGACTCTACCCTTATTTAACGGATAAAGGGGAGGTTTTCCCAACACTTAGGTTTAAGTGCGGGTGAGAGTAGCGATACACACCCTTAGGGTGGAAATTTGCTATGTGAGGAGAGGGTGATGGGTGATTTATATTCTCAAAGGAGTGTAGTCCATTCATTATAACCTTACCTAAGTCTATTGGTATAGTGGGTCTCTCTCCTAAAAATGGATCATCTTCTATCAACTTCAAAATATTCTTAGTTAAGGATCCATCTTGACCTAATAAACCCGGTTTAAACCCATAATGTTTCTTGTTATCAACCATGAATGGGTGATATAAGTGTGTAAGGTCATGAGTTACTCCTATATTAGCTTCCACTCTACATGGACTAGAGTCTACCACCTTTATCAAGCAACTACCCTAGGACTAAGAGAGAGGTCATGACAACAAGCATCTAAAATTACATTCTCTAGTGGCGTTTGGTCCAAAGGTTCTATATCAATCGGGGTTCCTATAGTCTCTTCTACTTCTTCTGGGTAAGTTATATGCGATGTGTGTTCCTCAAGTGATTGTAGGGCTTGTGGGCTTGGAGTTTCCATCTTATTCTCCATTATATCTAGATCTCCTAAATGTTGATCATGTGTTTTAGTATGATCTAACCCAAATACACTCCTAAGCATCTCAAAACCTTCTCTAGCCATTTCAAATTCTTGGTCCAATTCATAAGAATCATTCTCAAAAACTTGACTACTATGTTCTATTGGACTAAAGGATTCCTCACGCGATTTATCCATTTTCTCAAGTTGTACCAGCTGATGGTTTATGCATAGGAGGCTTTTCTGAAAAATTCTCCAGATGGTCTCACTAAAAGGAGTTGAGCCTGACAACGATCGTTGAATACAAGCCACACAAACACAAAATATATCAAATCCATCCAACCATACACCCGTCTCCTTTTGGATATCTCTAAGTTTA
Source organism: Chrysanthemum seticuspe (assembly GCA_019973895.1). Classification (NCBI taxonomy): domain Eukaryota; kingdom Viridiplantae; phylum Streptophyta; class Magnoliopsida; order Asterales; family Asteraceae; genus Chrysanthemum; species Chrysanthemum seticuspe. The sequence goes on along the minus strand of BPTQ01000007.1, from coordinate 17,602,749 downwards.
CTCACAAAGTCATTAGAACAATAAAAACCAATCCAATCTGCGAAATTCAATTGTTCCTCATTTGTTAATGATTCGAATGCAATTTCACTTGCCATAGCGACAATTGAAAAGGGTTTTACGAACACAAACACAAAGAAGGGGGATAGACTACAAGGAAGCTAAAAAATGAGAAATTTTTTACTTGATTGGAATAAAGAAAAGAAACCTAAACGAGGTGGACTACTAACTAGCAATTCTATTCCCCGGCAGCGGCGCCAAAAACTTGATAACGCTACACGCGTCGTTCGGGGTCAAAGGAACTTCCTTTTCGTCGAGCAAGTTTTTCAACACCCTAGGCAGTGAACCTAATCGTTGTAGTGTAGTATTAGGGTAAGCCACGGGAATTGATATCGTTCTCTAGGGGAATAGGAATGCTAGTGAGAAGTTACTACGCTAAGGTTGGGGTTGAGGAAGATTATTTTTTTATCTTTTTATATTTTTTTAGAAAAGGAAAGGTACGAATCTCAGGGTTTGGATTTGGGGGTTGGTATTTCTACCGATTACTCCACTTATCTAATTATCTAATCTAAGGTGTATGTAGTCTATGTCTAATTATTGTGTGCTCGTATGGTGGTTTAAAGATGTGTTTACTTAGGTTTTATTACTCCTCAATTATCTCCTATTGATGGTTGAATTGTCACGTCCTTATTCTTAATCGCGTTGTGTGTCTAAAGTCGTAGGTATGCGTTTGTCCCTAACTCTTTGAAACTACCAAAGGGTCTCATCTACAAAAACCTCTAGGAATTATAAACTCTAACTCTAAGGTACTCTTTGGATGGTTTAGCCTACAACTGCTCTAAGTGTTATAGTCCAAGGTTCACAAAGATTAATCAAGCATGAATTACACAACGAATGACCTATCACATTACTAGATCATTAACAATTAAGATAAGAGACAACCAATCAATATTCAATAATTAAGTTTCATATTCCCTAAGCAAACACACAAGTAAATTAGCCGGACATGGAAAACATGCAAGCATACATACAAATAGTTGAAGACAGAATTGAATTAATGAAGTAAAACACTTATCTTGATGTAAGATAGGGTTTGGAACCCTAAAATACTGTACAAGACAGCCTTGGTTCGGTTTAGGTTTTTACTCCAAAAGACTACACACTAAAACTGAAAAATTCGGATTCTATATATAATATTACAATCGCGACGGCGTCACCTTATGATTTGTGACGCCATCGGGTCGCCGTCATTAGGGTTTCGTCTTGGCCACGTTAGTCATGCGACGGCGTCACCTTGTGCTTGTGACGCCGTCCCCTTCAGTCTCTGACGCCGTCTGGATCAAATCTAGGCCGTCTGAGTTGCTACGGCCTACTCTTTTAAAGCCTGACACCGTCACTTGAAAATAAGCAATTTGCTACTGAGCCGTCACAGAAGTTCTCCGACGGCATCGCAGTTAAGCAGTAACGCCATTCCCTTGTATTTCAGCAGCTTGAGTGTCTCAATTATTGACTTTGGCCATTTTCTTCGTATATCCGCGCCTTTTCGTCCAAATAAGTGCCATTCCAGAAATTTGCCTTCAAGAGAACTAAATAGTGAAAAGGAACAATATTAACTAATAACGAATACAAAAGTGATCAAATAAGGGCTTAAACGACCCCTCAAAAAGGTACATTTTAAAACCTTATCAATAATGCGTAGGACTCATAAGATATAATCTCTCTTTCCACCTTGTGTGAAAAATAGAGTCTTCATTGACAGTGTCCTAAGGAGATTTATTTGATGATCTCGTCGTTCTAGACTCAATTGTGCACATTTGGTTCCTATGCCGGAGACTAGGGAGAGGGTCTCCTTCTTCAATATCAACAATCTTTAGAAGAAAGTCGATAGATAATGTCGGTTCCCTGTAAGAATGAAACAAGCCCTTTTAAGAGGAACTTGAGTGGTTTGGGAAGTTGTAGTGCAATGCGTCACTGGGTCCATGACGTCTTGTCTTGAATACCAGTGTTACCTTAGTAACCGCCAGTAGCATATGAATTGAGCTCGGTTTCTGCCCTAAGGTTGAACAAATGGAGGGCTATTTATTTTCACCCTTTTTTTATTCAATTCTTTTTCATTCTTCAACCCCTTCAGTGCTTACCGAGACTTCATAACTAGAACCTTGTTGGGTTTATTCCAGTACTAGCTCAGTATCAGTCCGCACTCTTCCCATATCTCACTTTTCTCCTTTTTTCATCATACCTAAGAACTTCTACACTATCTAGTGGATTGTCCCTGGGTAGATCCCTCCGGTTCTAGCGGATCATGGGAACAAATACCTAACCTTATCATCCTTATACGACCATACATAAAGTAAGTTTGGTCGGTCCATTTGGTATTGTTCATCTGTTATTGGAACCAATTGAAAATTATTTGAAAATTAATCCAGATACTTGTGATATATTATCAAAGCATTTTGTACCTGAATTGTTTTTGATATTTTTAGAAAAAGAGCTCCCCCTCAACATGTGCTTCATGTATTTGAAATTGTTTGGCATACAGAGGGAAGAGGAAGAATTAACTTCTTTGATTGCCATTTTCTAAAAGATATCATCATCACTTCCCTGATTAAATCAAGAAGATAAAGCATATTGGGGAAGAATGAGGTTTTCAACAGTTTGCTCCCCCTCAATATGTGCCTCGAGGTTTGAAGAGTTTTGCACATACTAGAGGGAATCTGCACTTAGATACAAATCAGTCACGTTTCAATTCTTTGTGGTTTGAAATAGATGCTCCCCCTCAACATGTGCATGGAAACTTTTGAAATCGTTTGGCACATGTGGGGAGGAAAGCTTGCAAAACACTTATGAAACAATTTATCGAATTATCAGTTTAAATCCAATTGTTTAAACATGCAAGAGTGTCTTTTGAAAACATAACATTAACAAAGGTTTTGAATCAACTGTATAAAACATTGTTCTTTTTGATTTTTCAACAATAAACCTTGCTCATTTACATGCCAATTGTTTGAAAAATGACCTTTCAAAATAACCTTTTTAATTCGATTGAAATCATTCTCCCCCTCAATCAATGACACAGGTTGTTGATTGAGAGATTTTGACAGATTATAAGCTCATATGATTTTCAAAAACGATAGAGTACAAGGTATTTTCAAAGCAATTTTTGTTTTCATTAGATGACAAATATTTTTCAGAAGAATCGTTAGACGGAAAAATATTTGGAAAAAGAAACATTTGTCCTTTTGATGACAAACATTTTTTTTAAGAATCAGAGCATGAGATTTGAAAAATAAGATAAAGCATGGCTCTGTCCTTTACTTTTTAACACGGGTTACTGCCTGAAATGACAATAAACCACCATTTTTCTCCGCCTTTTTTTTATAACAAAATTATGTACATTCGAAGAACATCTAAAGACCCGTGACATTCTTTGAATGTCAATACAAAGTCCGTAGATGATATCGAATAAGGAAAAACCATGAGAAAATAACAATATTTTTTGGAAATTTTTAAGATTTTCTAATTTTTATGGATTTTTGAGAATTTTATATTTTTATATTTTTTTTGTGGGTTTTGAAATTTTGTATTCTGCTTTTTGAATAAATATATACAAGAGATAGATGGATAAATACCTTACTCATCGTCTTCCTCTTGAAAAAGCTTGAGTGTTTCCGGTTGTAGACTCTTTAGACCAAGACGTGGAAGGATACTCAAAACGTTCTCTAGGAAGAGCTTTGGTGAAGGTGTCTGCTAATTGGTATTCAATCCTCACAAAATAGAGTTCCACCACACCTTTTTTCACTTGTTGCCGAATGAAATAATGTCGAATGTCGATGTGCTTGGCTCTTGAATGTTGAACATTGTTGCAAGAAAGAGCAATGGCACTTTTATTATCACAGTACAGAGTGATTTTTTTGAATTCAAAGCCATAGTCAGATAATTGGGATCTCATCTATAGGATTTGAGCACAACAAGATGACATGGCTATGTATTCAGCCTCTGTAGAGGAAATAGAAGTACTCATTTGTTTCTTTGAAGACCAACTCACAAGCTTATCACCCAAAAACTGAGCACCTCCAGACGTACTTCGACGAGTATCTTGACACCCTGCATGATCTGCATCTGCATATGCTGTTAGTGACATACCGGTGTCCTTCGGGTACCAAAGTCCCATGTTGATGGTTCATTGGAGATACCGAAAGACTCGTTTAACCGCTTCAAGGTGCTTTTTGGTAGGCTTAGCCTGGTATCTAGCACACATGCATATAGCGAACAGAATATCAGGTCTACTGGCTGTGAGGTACATCAGGGATCCAATCATACTTCTATATTTCGTTTGATCTACCATGATCCCTGAGTGATCCTCATCCAGTTTGGTACATTCCACCATGGGAGTGTCAACGGTGTCACAATTGTCAAATCCAAATTTCTTTAAAATTTCATTTTCATATTTAGATTGATTAATGAAAATGCCTCCGGGACTTTGTGAAATTTGTAATCCCAAGAAAAATAACATTTGTCCCATCGTTGACATTTGAAATTTGGAGCCCATCTCCTTAGAAAAACGGTCACATTCATTGGGGTCAGTCGAGGCAAAGATAATATCATCTACAAAGATTTGAACGTGAATTAAATGTTTGCCTGACTTTCTGGTGAACAATGTCGGATCAACTGCTCCTTTGCTGAATCCAGTAGATAGAAAAAAGTTTGATAGCGTATCATAGCATACCCTTGGAGCTTGCTTCAAGCCGTAAAGAGCCTTCTTCAAGCGATAGACATGAGTAGGATGCTCGGGATTCACAAAACCTTCCGGTTGGCTGACGTATATGACTTCTTTAAGATCTCCGTTAAGAAAAGTCGTCTTTACATCCATCTGATAGACAATCATATTCTTACTTGCAGCATTAGCCAGGAAGATACTGATTGCCTCGATGCGTGCCACAGGAGCAAATGATTCTTCAAAGTCTATACCTTCCTCTTGACGGTATCCTTTTGCAACCAATCTAGCCTTGTTCTTTAATACATCGCCATGCTCATCAAGTTTTACTTTGAAGATCCACTTTAGAGCAATGATCATAGCACAATCTGGAGTAGGTACTAATTCCCATACATCAAGTTGATCAAACTCATGAATTTCTTCTTGCATGGCATTGAACCAGCTATCTTCATTCATGGCGGTTTTAACATCTTTTGGTTCGACCTTAGAGAGTACAGAGTTGAAGAAGCACCATAAGGCATCGGTTGCAAGTTGTTTCCGTGTGGATACTGGACGAGAGGGGTTTCCAATGATGTTATCCAATGGATGATCATGTGTCCATTTTCTAAGGTGTTCATGTGGTTGTTGTTGAGGAACTGAAGTAGGAGAGTCGATGTCTCATGATGAAGATGGTTCAGATGATGATTCAGGAGCAAATATGTTTTCAAATGGAGCATCTTCGGGAGTAGCAAAGGGATTAACTTCATCATTGGTGCCAGGAACAATCCCATGATGTACATTCGATGAATGATGATTTGTTGATGAAACAGAGTAATCAGCAACAGGCGCTTCTTGACTTAATGATATTGAAACATTGGAGCAGCCTCTGTTGATGGAATTGACAAACATTAGATCAAATAATTTCTTCAAATCATCTTCTGAGGGAGGTACTTAAGGAGTTACTGGTAAGGGATTTGAAACAAGAGTAGAACTGATATGACTACTTGAAGAAGGTTGAGATGCGGGTCCAGAACTGGATTGTCCTGGAGCCATTTGCCCGAACAGCTCATCGAACGTGACGTGAATAGTTTCCATGATATCTCGAGTTCTTTTGTTGTAGATTCGGTAACCCTTCTTGTTTGATGCATAACCTAAAAAAACTCCAATGTCTGCTTTAGCTCTTAATTTACCTAAATCTTGACCGTCATTTATTGGATAACACAAAGTACCAAACACACGAAGGTAGGATAGATCAGGTTTTCATTTATGGACAAGTTCATATGGAGTTTTTCCATGAGAGGTGTGTATAAGGGAACGATTTTGGGTGTAGCAAGCAGTGGCAATGGCTTCAGCCCATAGAAACATTCGAACCTTTGAATAAATTAGCATTGTTCTTGCAGCTTCTACAAGAGTTCGATTTCGTCTTTCAACTACACCGTTTTGTTGAGGACTTCGTGGAACACTTCTTTGATGACTGATTCCAACACTTTCATAAAACTGAATTAAGTCTTTGTTAACAAACTCTGTGCCATTGTCTGTTCGAATAATTCTAACAGTATTGTTGAGTCGAACCTGAAGCTGTTTGATAAGTTTGATGATGACATCTGGAGTTTCATCCTTTGTCCTAAAAAACTTTATCCAAGTAAATAGAGAGTAGTCATCAACAACGACTAGAATGTATTTCTTCCCATTTATCGTTTGCACTCTCATTGGTCCGCATAAATCCATATGAAGGGTATGAAGAACTTCCATTACTGAGTTTGTGGGTTTTGGTTTGTGTGCATATTTTATGCTTTTTCCCAATTGGCATGCTGAACAAAGATGATCTTTTTCATATTTTTAATCTGGGTAAGCCTCTTACAAGATCATTTCTGGAAAGGTTATTAATGGTGCCGAAGTTCAAGTGATTGAGACAACGATACCATAACCATGACTTTGTTTTAGAAGCCTTTGACAGCAAACAGATTGGAGAAGACTTCATCATGTCATCGATAGAGATGGCTTATAGGTTAGAACCACGAGTACCTCTTAATAATTCCACCCCATCAAGTTCTCTAACAAAACAAGTATGTTTTCTAAAAGCTACTTCTAGATCGGAATCACAGAATTGACCAACAGAGAACAAGTTATGACCAAGACCTTCCACATAATATACCCTGGAAATTACACTTTTACCAACCACATAATCTCCATAACCCATGATTGCACCAAAATGGTCGTTCCCGAATCTAACAGTCTCGATGAATTTACTCATGAAGTTCATGAGCCACGAGCGATCTTCAGTCAAATGCTTGGAACAGCCTGAGTCCAGGTACCACAGAACAATTTGAACGATCTGCAGTTGAACACAGACAAGAATGGATAACTGGATAATTGGGAACCCCATGCAATAATGGGTTCCACTTGGTTAGTAACAGTGATTGGACCACCCACATCAGAAGTAGAAACAATAGAATCATCAGAAATAGATGCAGTGCTAGTGTCCGTATTTGACCTATTCAAAGTATGTTCACTTCTTAAGGGAATAGTTCTACCAGTAGGCATCCATTTTTTAGTGGGAATTGTCTTAGTAAATTGAGGGCAAAACTCATTAACCTTATGGTCAGAAGGTATCCATTGATAACCTATTTTACTAAATATTCTTCCTGTGGGTTTCCACTATTTTCTATCTTTCTTTCGCCTTTGCCTTTTAGGCTTCTTAGCTTGATTTTTAACATTAACAATTTTAACCAGGCATTTAACAGCATTAGACAAAACATTCACACCACATTCATGATTAGTAACAGAAATCAAGCAGTCATCATTACATGGTTTGCAGATAGTAGCAGAATTCGAATTAATTACAGTACGCCTATGGCTAATACTAGAATCAACACGATTCGTTTTATTCAACTCAAACTTAAAGTTCCTAGGGTGGTCTTCTACTCTCTTTCAATGCACATTCTTAGCTTGCGAGGTCCTATCTTGCATGGTATTGCCTGGAGGCTTTGACCCGCTTGCTTTTATGTCACTGATTACTCGTGTAGAGGGAATTATGGGAGCATTAGTTGGTTGATATACTTTTTGCATTCCTAAACTAGACGTGCAGGGATCAGAACTACTTGAAGGCATATTAGTGTTCACTTTCTTAAATCTAGGCACAAAATGGTTTGTATGCTTGGCATTAGACATAGAAAAAGGCATCACAACTTTACCTTTCGCACCTAAGGATTTAGGACATGTTGCTATTAAACATTCTAGCAGCTCCTGAGATCGTTTGGCCTGAATGCAAGCAAACCTAATTTCTCTATCAAGAGGCTTATTTATGAAATCCTCTTCCACAATCTCACGGAGACATTCTATACTATCCTTAAGGTAAGCACAATAGTTATGAAACACAAGTTCATTGTTCCTAAGATGAGGAGGAATGTATTTAACAGTCACAGTATATTTGCAGTCTGAGGATGACTTTGATGCAACATTCTCATTAAAGACAAGTGGTAGTTTTCCCTTTTCCTGACTCCTCAGGTTCTCAATTTCTTTTTGTAACGACGTTATTTTTTCGTTGTTTTTGTCACGAGTGACTTTCATTGAATCATATAACTCTTTAAAGTGTCGTTTAACTTTTTCATTTCCTTCTAGAAAACTCTCGTTTTCTTTTTGTAAAATATTAACCAAGTTTTGAAGATAAAAAGTTTGAGAGTACTGAGAATCTAAAGGAGGAGGCATTTGGGAGCCAGTCACATTGTTCTTTTCACCCTTTAATTGAGAAATTTGGGCTTTCAATTTTCTGATCGTGTTACAATGAGCTTGAATCTGTTCGTCACGTTTGTTTATCTGAAAAACTGCATCAAAGTCTGGAACATCTGAGGATGTCTTGATATTTGAGGTTTTGACATTTTCTTTAAGATGTTGATATTTTAGTTTCAAATCAAAATGTTCAACTTCTATTTTAGAAAGATGTTTTACCAAATTACCAAATTATCGTGATCATCTTGAGTAACACAACTTGAAATCAAATTCTCATTTAAGATATGCAAGTTCTTTCTTTCAACTTCATTATATTTGAGTTCCTGTTCATAATCATTGACCTCAAAAATCATAGCATTAAATTCCTTTTCCATTTCTTTAATATCTGAATTTATTCCCTTTTGAAGACTCTCAAATTAACCTTTTAATTGTTTAAAGAAAGGCATGACCTCAGTTAAATAACATTCTTTAGTTTGCTCAAAACCCCTTTCCCCCTCAGTTATCCATGTAGGTGTGATTCTCTTCTTACACGTTTTTTCAAAATCAACAAACATCTGATAAACAACATATAGGCTGATTAAGGTCTTTCTATTGGTGGCAATAGATCTAGGAACTAGATGCATTGTTGTATTAGGAGGATACACAGTTACTCGAGTCAATTTCCTACAAGGGGGATTCCTTTCAACAAGATTTTCAGCTTTTTGCATATCCATATCCTTTTTCCAGAACACTTGTTCAGGGGTTAATAGAGTCTGAGGCTTAAACATGTTTAAGGATATCCAATTTTCCTTAGTGTAATCATGGGGTTTGATAGTTATGTTTTTCTCTTTACATGCAAGATCGTTAAGCTTCTTATCCATTTTCTCCCTAGTGACTTCATCTAATTTCTTATCTTCCTCAGTGCACTTAGCGCAACTAGGTTTCTGCCTAGGCTTAAGGATTTCATGACCATCATAAATTACTTTCTGAGCTTCTCTTGCTTTCTTACCATACTCAGGGTTGGGTTCCTTAATAATGGGAATACTATGCTTATCGCTTAAAACTCTATGCTTAGTGACCATGTGAGCAGTCTGAATGGTGTTCCCTTGTACATACAACTTATTTTCAAGCTTGTTTTTCAAATTTTTTAGATTGGAAAAATCATTCAAAAGTTTTGATTCCTTAGCATTGAATACTTACTTAAGCATTTTAACATTTTCTTGAAGTTTGTGTTTTTGCTTAGCAGTTTTGGAAAGCTTTTCTTGTAAGGAGTTTAACTCTTGTTTTAATACTTCTTCTCTAAAATTACTTTATCTAATAATTGTACGCATTTGGTCATCCATTTCCTGCTCACGGGTGGTTAATTCAAACTTAGCACGTTGTTCATAAATAGCAACTTGTTCTTTATAGGCATTCAGTTCAGAGATAACAGAATCATCAGGGGCACATGCAGTGTATTCATAAAAAACATAGTCATTATTGACTGCAGAAGATGCATTACTTGGTTCAATCACATTTTCACTTTGGATCACATATTGATCATATGGGACAATATTACTATTACCCATATTAACAATATCTGATTCACAAGTTTCACGTAATTGAACTTTATCATGTATCTTTTGCTCATCAACTTCATCATATAGTTTTAATACCTCTGAGATGATTGAGTCTTTGGATGGACCAGCTTGCTTAGATGATGAGACCTTAGGAGAGACCATTGAAGAAATGCTAGCCATGAAAATTGTTTGTGCAGTAGGTTCATCATCGACGTCAGAGTCGTATGCATCACAGTCAGTGACTTGAAAGGCATTATGATGATTATGACCTATCTCCTAAATTGGCTGCTCATCCACATCTGCATCATATGTCTTGGCATTGCCCTCAGTAAGAAACAATAACTCCTCTTCATCCAAAACAACACCATTATCCTGATCTTGCACAAGTAACATCTTGTCTCTGAAGTACTCTGCATTTTGAGGACGTTTTCTAGATGTGCAATTCCTTGCTATATGTCCATCACCACTACAGTTGTAGCACTTAATTGACTTAGCTTGACCTTGATTTCCATTCCTTCCCCGATTCTCATTTGCAACATAACCTCCACCTACTCCACCTCTTCCCTGTTCATATTGTCTTCCTTGAACTGGTTGCACCATAACTTTTCCATCTCTGACAGCAACATGATTGTGTAGATTGGATGCAGTTCTGATCTCATTGTTAGTGTGAAGACTGTTGGTATGCGGACTAAGGGTCAAGTTTTGTTTAACCATAAGAGCCAGTTGATTGATGAAGTGACCCATGACTGCATCAGCATCTGCTTGCTTGAAACTCGGATCGGGAATGATTTTGTGATTACCATCTCCTATGGGTATGACTTGAGAAGCTTTGGTCGTGATACCCACATTGGTATAGAAAGTTGTAGAATCATTTGGTGAGCTTGTATCTCCATGGTTGGTTTTGAACTGTTCAAGAATCCTTTTTTCAAACATAGCATGTCTCTCATTCTGAAGAAGGAAGGTATACAGTTGCTCATAGTTGGTGTTATTCAATCCTTTAGTAAGCTTCACAGATGTGACAAACTTGTGCCATTCTGGATTCATGTTGTTCATAAACATTGAGTTCAGCTGAATATTTGGCATAGTCATCTTGATATTCCTCATATCATTCACGAGCTTGTGGAATCTCACATAATATTCATGGATACTCTCTTCTGGTTTCATCTTGAAGTGCTCAAATTCATCATACAGTTGTGATTCTCTGTCTTCCATAGTTAATTCAGAACCCGAGAGAAGCATCTTGACATTGTCCCAAACAGCCTTGGCTTCGGTGTTGTGATTGATAAGCTTGTAGATATCTTTTGGAAGACCTTGAAGTATAATGTTTGAAGCCCTGATATCAGCATCGAATCTCTTTTTCTCCTTATCACTGAGCTCATCATGCATCTTTGGTCTGTCTAATCAAAAGATCATGGTTCCATCTACAGAAGTATCAATTATGTCTCTTGTAGTTTCAATCTGATACAGTCCTTTATCTATAGACTTGAGAATGTTGACTCCATTTTCCTTTCCAAGACAATATAACCTAATTCGCTGAGCCCATGAGTCATAGTCAATTCTGTCAAGCATGGGTGGACGAGTATCTGATCCAGCTGCTTGAACGTCCTCAGCTACAGAAGAAACGATAGTAGGTACTGTGTTTGACATGATTACAAGCTCTACGGGATTTTACTATTCTTTGATTAAACCGAGAAATTGATTCTTTTACGGGATTTTACTAAACCAAAAGAACAACCGTAAAAAAGTAGTACGAAGAAGTGACAAGTCTCAATAGAAAAGTAGCTAAACAGTCAACTCGCTTTGGTATCAACTCGCTAAACAGACAACTCGCTTAAAGAAACAAGTCGCTTCAAGAACCAACTCGCTTAATAGCCAAGTCGCATATAGAGACAACTTGCTTAATAGCCAAGTCGCAAACAGAGACAACTCGCTTAACCACCAAGTCGCTTAAACTAACTCGCTAGCTGTACAACTCGCTTAATAGCCAAGTCGCTTTAGAACTCAAGTTGCTTAAAGAAACAACTCGCTTAGAACCCAAGTCGCATAAAGAGTCAACTCGCTAAATAGCCAAGTCGCATATACCAACTCGCTTCCAATAACAAAGCAACTCGCTTCGAAGAAACACAACTCCGAGACTCAGCTCGCTTCGTACAACTTTCACAAACAACCACTTTATCAATCAAAAACAACCAAACCACAATGATTTAAGCCTTCCAATTCAAAACCTAAACACATATGATGATCCTAAACACAAAAGTACAAACAAAATTCAAACTTTAACACTAGAATTTTTCCAAATGATTCAAACTCTCCTAAACACTTATAACCCCAAAAACCTTATGAAATCCACCAAAACAAAGAGCATGAAAGATGAGTAATCAAACCATGGCTCTTGATACCAATTGTAAGATATAGGATTTCACAAACACACTCAACCATAATCATATGAGGCGTTAACAAGGTTTAGAGAGAGAAGGTTCTAGAGAGAGAAAAAGGAAGAGAGTTGGGAACTATGTGAAACAAAGAAAAATGGTATTGAAGCTCCAACCCTATACCTTGGGAGGTAGAGGGTATTTATAGTGTCTTACAAATAAACGCCACCTACGGGCTGTGGATCAGGCATACATTGGGTAAAGACCCATCCGTCCTCCACGGTGTTACTTGACAAACTACTAAATAACATAACTTGACTACGACTACGAGCTTTCTAACGAATACATATACTTGAGGTGACCGACTCTTTAATAACTGAATTTCCTAATTCCTAACACTAATGCTAGTCAGTCCTGACGGGAAGGAGCATACATATGCTCTTTGTTTTGAGTTTGAAGCCACAAACAATGAAGTGGAGTACGAAGCCCTATTAGCAGGCCTTCAATTAGCTAGATATGGATGTCAAAGCTCTTGCCGTCTTCGTAGATTCTCAATTGGTAGCTAACCAAGTGACAGGCTCCTATGAAGCAAGGAAGCCCGTCATCAAACAGTACTTGGAAAAAACAAAGGAGATACTAGAGAGCTTCAATTCCTATACCACCCAACATGTTCGTAGGAACCAGACAAGAAGGCAGACGCACTAAGCGAGCTAGCCTCTATGGCCTTCGCTCATCTCACCAAAGAAGTACTAGTCGAAGTCCTACCTGAAAGGTCCATCATTCGCAAGGAAGTTACGGATTTCGTTCATGAAGAAGGAGAGACATGGATAACTCCCATTAGGGAGTACTTGATAAGTGGTCTTCTCCCCGAAGATCCCAAACTAGCAAGGAAAATACGGGTTAAGTCCCCACAGTACCGGCTAATGGGGGAAACCCTATATAGAAGGTCGTTTCTATCACCTTGGTTAAGATGCGTGGGACCCAAACAGGCTACGAGCATCATCGCTGAAGTCCACGAAGGATCCTGCGGCCTCCATGCAGGGCCCCGTTCAGTTGTCTCGAAGTTAATGAAGTTAGGCTATTACTAGCCTTCGATGCATAGGGATGCGGCAGAAATCATTTTCAAATGTGAAGCTTGTCAAATACACTCAAACGTTCCCAAGTTACCGAAGCAGGACATGACAAGTGTGAGATCCGCGTGGCCCTTCTCCCAGTGGGGAATTGATATCGTAGGACCTATGCATGTGGCTCCTGGATGAGTCAAATTCTTGCTGGTGGCAAATCATTACTTTACTAAGTGGTTAGAGGCTAAACTCATAGATTCTGTTACTGGGAGATAGATCGAGAAGTTTGTGTGGGAGCACATTGTGTGTAGATTCGGAGTGCCACACATCATCATATCCGACAATGAAAAGCAGTTTGCTGAAGGAGTCTTCTATGACTTCTGTCAAGGGCTCAACATAAAGCAGTCTTGGACATCCGTCTACCATCTACAAGGTAACGGACATGTGGAGGTTAAAACAGAGACATCGTCAAAGGGATTGAGAAAAGGCTAGGACGTACTCATCACGGGTGGGTGGACGAGCTCCCTCAAGTACTGTGGGTTCATAGGACGCACCCTAAGTCAAGCAATGGTGAAACACCCTTCAGCCTAACATACGGAACATAAGCGGTCATCCCTTCAAAACTAAGTGTGCACACGGAGCGTGTGGCAACATATGAGGCCTCCCAAAATGATGAAGAGATCATGGAGAACCTTGATCTACTAGAAGAAAGACGAGAGATAGCCTCCATCCGAGAAGCCATGCACAAGTATAAGATCGAAGGCTACTACAAAAAAAGGGTCAGGCCTTCCACCTTCAAGCCTGGGGAATACGTGCTACGCCTCAACAGTGCAAGCAAAGCAGAATACCAGGGAAGCTAGGACCTACTTAGGAAGGACACTAAGTGATAGTTGAAGCCTACGGCAACGGAGCCTACAAGTTGGCCACCATTCTCGGAGAACCCATCGACATGACATGGAATGGTACGAACCTCCAAAAGTTCTATGCTTAAGAAGTATTTTTACTTTTTCATTCTTGTAATTAGAAGTTTCTCAGGGGAAAGCATACATTATTGGTAGTTGTCTTAGTTTTCACATCATTTCAAGAATGATGTAATCCTCTCTACCAATTCAATGATGAATAAGACATTTCCCACAAATCTGTTGCTTCATTTCTTAAACACAAAGATTTGTTCAACCAAGTCGTTTATGAGTTTCAATGTCGAATAAAAAGGCATATGGCGTAACAAATGCCTCGTTACTTAAGCCTATTAAAACATTCACATTAACTCTCCTAGTAGTTTATGGCACTTGTGAAAGTACAAACAAAGTCATATTACTTAGAGCATTTGAGATAGAGTGGGTCGCGACCCTCTGTCAATGATCAAAATTGGTCATTATATTCTTGGTGTTGAAATTTACACACAATGAGGTTGTTTAACCTTAGGTTGTAAAAATTAAGCGTTGGAAAAATGGCGTAAGAGAAGTTCACAAGACAAAAAAAATAGCTAAGTGTGTAGGGATACACTACCACACCATGTCATTCAAAATGAGGGATAATGCCCTTATACCTGAATATGGAGCCGAAGCCCCATTTAAGTTGTCTTTGGCCTAGGCCATACATCACAAATATTAAATTGTTTGAGGAACCAGACACACATCATAAATAAACATCAAATTGTCTTAGCAAGAGTACATGCCACCCTTGGAACCAAATCACTGCCAACATGGCAGCCTTCACTCAGGCTTCTGACGAGATAGAGTTGGAGATGGTTGAACTTAGGCAGGCTTGGTGGAAACCGTCTTTTTGGTAGGATTCGCAGGCTTGATCTTGCATAGCTTCTTTGAGAGGAGGTCTTCGAGAGGTGCCATGGGGTCTTTGGTAGCTTCAGCCAGGAAGGGGTACTCTGCAGTTGCAAATGCATTTCCCGCATCTTCGTATTCTGCCTTCGATGAAGTACTCTATCACTCAATTTTGGAGAGGTCTACGGGTTTACCTGTTTTAGTAGCCTCCTCTAAAGCTAAGCACCGTCCATGGAAGATAGCTGCTTTGATGACCTTCCACATTGCAGATCCCAACTCGTCACTATGATAGAGCTCCATGGCTATGTATGGCACCACGTTAGACACGACCTCCGCACGGCCCTTTTGCTGCATCTTGTACCATCTCTCTGCAAGCCGTCAACCTCCTCCCTCAACTTCACTTCCACCTCTCCAAGCCTAGCCCTCTCACTTTCCAAACCGGCACACTTCGCCTCCAGCACAACATTCTGACCAGTTAGACTAACAACCTTAGCCTCTTCCAACTTGAGCTTGCCACATTCAGTTGTAAATTCGGCTATCTTCTCACCAAGGTCGTCTTGGACGAGTGGATTCTTCTCAACATCCCTCTCAATCTCGTCACATTTAGCCTCCAGCTTGGCATACTCTTGATCCCTGTGCTTCTCTCTCTCTCAAGCATGAAATCTATCTCTTGTCTCGCCTTGGTAACAGCCTTGAGTAGTTCCCTGGTTCGACCATTTAAATGGTTGTCCAACACTGCCTGCCTAGCCATAATCTTGTCATGTATATCACAAACCCCTTCAATGGATATGCTGTCCAGCAAATCCTTTCCATTTGGAGGGGGTAACATGATCCAAGATACGGTGGCAGGACAAAGCGTTAGGAAGCTCCTTCGTATCTGGAAGGCCTACGACCAATACAATGCACAAGAGTTCAGTTAGTTACCATGATTATCAATTCATATATTTTATAAAGGGACATTACTTACCATGCATCTCTACAGTCTCATCCGGCAACTCAAAGGCAGACTTAATGTTGGGTTTATTGATTTGATGATACAAAACAATAAAGAATAAAACATCAAGGATTTAAAGTGACAAGAAGGAAACCTACAAAAAGATGGAGGGACTTGCTTGCAAAATAAGATTTATTATTTAGTCCTTATTAGAGATTTGTAAACCCTAATCCTCTAGTATATAAAGAGGCATGGGGTGTAGGTTTTATAAACATGTCTTCCATAATGTAGTCGACTAAAGGTGTGTGTGTGTGTCCTAAGCGTATAGTCTTGTAAACACCTAGGTTATTAGTTTAGTTATCTAGACGTGTTCCTATAAACGTCTATGGTTAGTTAGTGTTAGTTAACCTCGTTATTAATATAATTGGAGGTAATAGTGGATGAAAACCTTGTGTCAATAACATAATTGTTCTTTGTTATTCCGCTGCGTATGTATATGTTATTATTTAACCCTAAGGCTCAAAACGATCTCATGGAGTTCTATCAAACTCCACAATTGGTATCAGAGATTGGGGAGCTCGTTACCTAGGGATTCGCAAGGTTTTATGTGGCGAAAAGATGAAACAAAATCGAAACTGAAAATTTCCGTATGGCTTCTGCAGGACTATTTTAAACGATCATAACTTTTTCGTTAACCGTTGGATCTTGACGAAATTTTTGGAGGGTGTTCTCTATATTACGCATCTAACTTTTCACCGAAAGAATTTTTGATCTGACCTCTCAATCTAAAGATATTTAGTGTCGAAGTTGGCTGCAGAAAAAGGTATAAAAATTCGAATTTTAGAGTTTAAATTCATGCAAAATTAAATTCTAATCATTAATTACACCTCGTACAAGATCAGTGGTGTATAAATTGGTGTCGAAGATGTTTATTATAAATTATTCATATTGTAGCAATGCTTTGATGAGTCCAAAAGTGTGTGATTTGTTGCATAACATACCTCGTACACTAATAAAAGTGAAGGGTTTGTCGACTTTTGACATTAATTGGTTGCTGGTGATTTGTTCTGAGTCGTTTATCTTTGAATGATATATCAAGCTGTCGTTTATTGCTTGGAATTAAGGGGTGTCTACAATCGCTAGTATTATTGGGGCAGTCATCAAATTTAATGTTTTAATCGTTAATATTAAAGTTTTGTGGTATGAGATCTTGCATGCTTGGACATGGATGGAATATCTTCTGATTGGTGGTTAATAGATAATGGGTCGGTGCCCTAATTATTTTAATAACCATCTACTTGTTGAATGCAATTCACATATTCCGCAACCTCGTACTGATTGATTGATTAATAAATATGGTTGGTTATGGATTACAAGTAAGAGAGAACAAAGGAGAAAAAGCCTTAAATGCATGTAATCTTAAGTTTGTACTCTTAGTTACACGAGTTACTACGGCTCATTCTTCATACGTTACTACTGTTCGAGTACTCCGAGAGTGAAGAAGAGATGATCTACTGCTGTTATTGAAACTGTTATTAGTTATCACTTAGAGCTCGAAGGTAAGTCTGATGTCAAATAAAGATTCCATGTTAATCGTAGTATACAACATGAGGAAATTGAATTGGTTATCTAAGGTTTTAAATGGACGGTAGAAGCATGATATTTTTTACTATTGTTTCCTAGTAGTGAATTGGTTAGGATGAATTGTGTGCATGTTGCTGCTTATTGGTTCAATGTTACACGTGGTTCTTCACAGTTTCTGTTGCCTTTGGTTCAATGGGATTTTTTGATAGAATGGTTGTGCGAAGTTGCTGTAGAGAATAGATTGTGCGAAGATGATATGGTAAAAAGGTTTTTTGTTTTTAGTGATTTGTGAAAGAGTTAATGTTGTGTTTTAATTTGTGCAAGCTACTAATGACATTATCATGTTAAGGGGAAGTTCATATGGTTCTTAGTTATGAAGGATTTTTGGTTCTCGTATGAATCTGGATTTGAGGGGAAGTTCATATAGTTTATTGGATTTTTGGCGACACACACTGATGTTGATATCGGGCCATGATTTACGAGACGTGAGGGGAAGACATGTTGGTTTTTAGCATTGAAGCAATTTGGATTTGGTTCTTAGAATTGGTTGGATGACACACACATGGGATTTTGGTTCACACACACAAGAAGATTGAAATTTGTTCTTAAATGTTTTAAAAAGGCTCGTTTTTGGTTTTATTACAAAAATGATTACAAAGAAGGTTAAATATCATTAATTTGATGTTGTAATTGAGTTTCACAGGTTTGTATTCTTATCGTATCTCAAAGTGGGTGTTACACTTTAGAAATAACTTGTTCATGTTTAAAGGATATTGACGAAGACTTGCAAAATCTAGTTTTTATAGGTCAAGGGGTGGATGGATGAAGACCTAGTTAACTATCACTTAAAGGAGTTACATTGTAGTTCTCAGTGTCTCATTGAAGATGAGGATTTTGTCAAGAGATTGTGGTCTACTTATATTTTTGATTAGCAGTATAAGTTCAACGTCACGTGGATAAACAAGACATAAGATACAAGTTTGGGTTATTTTACTTCTTCATCAAGTTCATTATATTTGATTTTCTTTACAAGTAATCATTACAAGGAGCTTACATATTTGAATAATCGTTTGATGTTCACGCACCACTCAAGGGGAAGTGTTTGATTTTTACTACTGTTGATCATTATTACTACTGCTAGTTGGAGTTTCCTACTGTTTTGGATTTTTTTTAGTAAGCATTTTGGTGTTCTTCATGGAGGGCAATTCGAAACATTGGACGGCTTAGATTGGAAGTATGATATTGGTTCATGGTGGTTAAGATCATTATTTGCATACATTCCCTATTTGGATAATAACAAAAAGGGGAAGAGATGTTTGAGTGGCATGGCATGGATTAAGGGGAAGACAAAGGAAGACAAGAATGTTTCATTCATGGTGAGATTTAATTATCTCAACTTCTGCTACTTCGTCTAGGGAAGTTCGTACAAGAACCGTGTTTATTTTGTCATCATCAAATAGGGGAAGATTGTTGGGTTTATTGATTTGATGATACAAAACAATAAAAAATGAAACATCAAGGACTTAAAGTGACAAGAAGGAAACCTACAAAAAGATGGAGGGACTTGCTTGCAAAAGAAGATTTATTATCTAGTCCTTAGTAGAGATTTGTAAACCCTAATCCTCTAGTATATAAAGAGGACACGGGGTGTAGGTTTTATAAACATGTCTTCCATAATGTAGTCGACTAAAGGTGTGTGGGTGTCCTAGGCATATAGTCTTTGTAAACGCCTAGGTTATTAGTTTAGTTAGTAGTTTAGTTATCTAGACGTGTTCCTATAAACGTCTATGGTTAGTTAGTGTTAGTTAACCTTGTTATTATTATAATTGGAGGTAATAGTGGATGAAAACCTTGTTCAATAACAAAGAATTAATTAGTTTATTCCGCTGTGCATGTTATTAGTCTTTGTTATTATTATCCCTAGATGAGCTTATAAACGATCTTCACACTTAACATTCTTCTTGCCCTCGGCACTCTTCTGTCGCACTGCCCTGGATCCGGAGGCTGGGAGGAGATTTTTCCTCTTGTTTGTAGATTTGATCGCCTTGCTAGCTGTTCCCTTCCTACTCTTCAATCTGTCAGCAATCCCAGTCTAGCCTGCGATTTGGACATCCTCCTCTACAGGATCGTTCGAATCTGACACGTTCTCAACCAATTGGGAGGGACCCTCCAACACTGCTTGTGGGGGTGATGCGGCAATAGGCTCCGGTTGCGGAGTGTCTACATCATTGTTGTTCACATATGTGGAAGGTGAACCAACACCGTAGGACTCTTCAGCTTTCTCAGCGGGCATAAAGCTCAAGTATTCATCAAAGTCTTGGTACATGAAGTTCCTGAATGACATTTCTGCAAAAAAGAAGCAAGAAAAAATAAATATCAGTGCTACATTGGCCCTACTTAAGTAAAAGTAGAAAAACATACTTTGTCCATGGTATATGATAACAGGCTTGTTGGGAGACCCCTCCCAGCTCTGGGCAATCCCAACCATGTACAAGATTGGCTCGGGGAACACTTGCACATTTCCAGGATATCTAGCCAAATGCTGATAGCATGGATCCCTTCGCACCTCATATGGCAAGGGGTCATTGTATCATTTTGCATCAAACATGTACTCCTTACTCAACAACTCTGGATAGTTGGGTGGGATAATAGTGTTTTAAACATAGAAAAAACTGCCCTTCCAAGATGTTATGTTGGTATACACCCTCGCAAACAGATTTGGCACATCTCTTTCAGGTCTTTTAGCCAAAGTTAACCAGTTACCCCCAAGATACAAATTCAAAAAACCCCTTAACACCTTAAGAGTTGGTTCATAGCCATATGCTTTACACATTACTATGAATGTGGTTAGTTTGGCTAAACCAAATGGGTTGAACCTAGAGATATACACCTTGTAATATTGCATTGAATCCTAAGGTTGGAATGGCTAAAAGCATGAGTGTGTAGCCCTACGAAACCTTTTGGAGCATCAAAGATACCCTGATTAGGCTTGGGCAACATGATTTTAAACTCTTGGGGGATTGGATAATCAGCTAAATGGTCGTGTAAATCTTTTGCAGTCAAAGTACATTTTTACTGCCTAATAATAAACTTTGAATCCATACCTATTTTAAACTACAAGTAAGGAGGAGTATTTACCTTTGGTTTCAGAGATGGTGTGCGATCAAAAGTTTACTGCGTGAAAAAGAAGACGGAGAGAGTAAAATGTTTTAGGGTTTCAACTACCTCCCCTTAAATACTATTTTTCACTGTTTTTAAAACCACACACATGTCCCTAAGAGTTACTCTTATCCAAATTTAAACCATTTTTTAAATTTAAAAAAAGTATTTTTGGTCACCGGGTAAGGTGGGGATTTGTGATTACTGTAGCTGGCAGCTAGAGAGATTATTTGGCATTAAATGCGTAAGTTAGGCGCATAGTTATCCTATAAATGATAAGCTTTGCAGCGAGAGGACATTTTTCTTCGCAGGATGAAGTCGAAAGCAATGCCTCTTCGCTCATATGCATCACTTTCGACTGGAGGCTTGATGATGTACCCTCCAAATAGCTCGAAGGACACTCCTTCAAGACGTGTCGAAGCCCTTCTATTCGAAGGCCCAAGTTAGGTCTCCAGAATATTCATAGGCATCAAACCATTCGCAAGTACGAAGGTTACCTATGGGGACTTCGCCATTCGAAGCCCTAAGCCCTTCGAGGTATGGTTGACGAAGGAGTAACAGATTGGAGAACCTCTTGACTTGGTAAAACCCACGATCTCCCTCTCTTTCCTGGCTTCCCCGCTGATTGTGCAAAAGATTGCACTACCAGGATTCGATGAGGATAAAAGTAATGAGGGGTGTATGTTCCAGCCAAGACTCGCCTGTAACCTAAGAATAAGAAATACTAAGACACTACGTTAAGTGATTACGCAGGGGTAGGACCCTGCGAACCACCTCCGGCGTGAGAGTAAGTATGAGTTATGGTAGTATAAGTGTGTGTAAGTAAAAAGATGAGTGTGAAATGAGCATACCATAATCCATCATCCGTCTAACCTATTTATAGTGGAAGAAATACGGTTAGAGGCACTCTTGCATGAATGTCGGAGATCATGGGGGCGTCCTATGATTGTGGGTAACCGCTAGGGGTTAGTGACCCACGTTCTCAGACTTGACGGGGAAGCCAAGAGAGAGAGGGAGATCGTGGGTTTGACCAAGTCAGGAGGTTCCTTATCCATTGTTCCTTCGTCAACCATACCCCGAAGGGCTTAGAGCTGCGAATGGCGAATTCCCCTAAGGTAACCTTCGTGACAACGAATGGTTTGACTCCTGTGGATATTTTGGAATCCTAACCTGGGCCTTCGTATGGAAGGGCTTCGACACGTCTCGGAGGAGTGTCCTTCGAGCTACTCGGAGGGTACATCATCAAGCCCCCCAGTCCAAAGTGATGCATATGAGCGAAGAGGCATTACATTCGACTTCTTGCTTCTAAAAAATTACATCTCACTGCAAATTGCGTTAGTTAGGGGATAATTACTTACCTAACTGAGTGCATTAAATGCGAAATAATTATTACCGCTGCCCGCTACAGGAATCACACTATCCCACTTTACCCGGAAACCAAAAGTCATCCCTATTCAAAATTTAAAAATTTTAAACGAGTAATACTTATCTTTTGGGACACGTGTGCGGTGTTTAATAGATGCCAAATGGAGTATAAAAAGAGGGTAGATGAAACCCTAACCCATTTTACTCTCTCTGACTATTTTCACACGCAGTAAAACGCCATCGCCATCACTCCGAAACAAAGGTAATCCTTCTTTCTTACTGTTAGCTTGTTGTTTTTCCTTATGAAACATGTGAAATTATAAATTGCAAAACTAAGTTAACTGTTATACATTGTGTTGCTCACAGGTCTTCCAGAGACAAAGGAACTCCCCAATGCTTTGGCCTGTCACCGGATTGTTGACCATGTGATCCCTCCGCAATGGAAGAGTATGCTAGACAACATGTCTATTGAAATGTTCTGTGACATGTATGATAATGGGGTTTCGAGGCAGGTGGTAATGGATAATCACTTGAATGCCAAGATGAGAGAGTTGCTCAGAACTGTAGCCAAGCTGGAAGCTAAGTGTGATGAGATTGAGGGAAATGTTGAGAAAAACCCCATCGTCCAGGACCT
The DNA here is from genome assembly GCA_019973895.1 of Chrysanthemum seticuspe. Taxonomy (NCBI): domain Eukaryota; kingdom Viridiplantae; phylum Streptophyta; class Magnoliopsida; order Asterales; family Asteraceae; genus Chrysanthemum; species Chrysanthemum seticuspe. The sequence goes on along the minus strand of BPTQ01000007.1, from coordinate 17,579,899 downwards.
TCGAGAAAAGGTAACCCAGCTAACCGTTGAACGCGGTAATCTTAAGCTGGAAGAAGCCAAGGTCGTCACTCTCACAGGTCAGAATGCAGCTCTTGAGGCAAAATGTGCTGGGCTGGAAAGTGAGAAGGCTAGGCTCAGAGAGGTAGAGGTGAAGTTGAGGGAGGAGATCGATGGCTTGCAGATGAGGTATAAGATGCTGCAAAAGGATCGTGCGGAGGTTGTTTCGAAGGTGGTACCTTACATAGCCATGGATCTTTATCACAGCGATGAATTGGGAGCTCAGATGTGGAAGGTCATCAAATCAGCCATATTTCGTAGACGGTGCTTGGCGCTGGAGGAGGCTGCCAAAACAGGTAAGCCCGTGGACCTCTCCAAGATTGAATGCTACCGTCCCACTTCAAAGGTTGAGTATGATGAGGCAGGAAATGCATTTGCAACTGCAGAGTACTCCTTCCTTGCTGAGGCTACCAAAGATCCTATGGCACCCCTCGAATACCTTCTTTCCAAGAAACCTCGGAAGCTGAAGCTTACCACTCCAACCAAGAAGATTATGTCTACCAAGCCAGTCTCAGTGCAACCATCCCCCACTCCATCTCCAAAAAAGCAAGAATGAAGGCTGCTCTATTAGCAGTAATTTGGTTCCAAAGGGTGGCATGTACCCTTAAGACAATTTATTTTATGTGACAATGTGTGTCTTGTCTTCCAAACAATTTTAAATGCTTTTGATTTATGGCCATGGGCCAAGAACAATTTAACTGGAGCTTAGGCTCCTCATGTAGGTGTAAGGGAAATAGTCCTTATTTTGAATGTGACAGTGTTGGGGATGTACCCCTACACACTTAGTTTATATTTGTTAACTTCTCGTACGCCATTTTTCCGACGCTTAAGTTTTACAACCTAAGGTTAAACAACCTCATTGTGTGTAAATTACAACACCAAGAATATAATGACCAACTTGATCATTGATAGAGGGTCGCGACCCACTCTATCTCAAATCCTTTACATAGTATGACTTTGTAAAAAAAAATTTACAAGCACCAAAAACTACTAGGAGAGTTAATGTGAATGTTTATATTGGCTTAAATGATAAGGCGTGTATTACACCTCAAGCCATTCGACATTGAAACACATTAACAACTTGGCTGAACAAATCTTTGTGTTTAAGAAACGAAGCAAGAGATTTGTGGGAAATGTCTTATTTATCATTGAATTGGTAGGGAGGATTACATCATTCTTGAAATAAAAACTAAGACAACTACCAATAATGTGTGCTTTCCCTTGAGAAGCTTCTAATTACAAGAAAAAGATAAAAAATACTTCTTAAACATAGAACTTTTGAAGGTTCGTACCATTCCATGTCCTGTCAATGGGTTCTCCGAGAAGAGTGGCTAATTTGTAGGCTCCCTTGCCGTAGGCCTCAGCTACCATGTAGGGTCCTTCCCAAGTTGGTCCCAGCTTTCCCTGATACTCTGCTTTGCTTGCGCTGTTGAGGCGTAGCACATATTCTCCAGGTTTGAAAGTGGAAGGTCTGACTCTTTTGTTATAGTAGCCTTCGATCTTATGTTTGTGCATTGCTTCTTGGATGGAGGCTATTTCTCGCCTTTCTTCTAGTAGATAAAGGTTTTCCTTGATTCTTTCGTCATTTTGGGAGGCATCATACGTTGCCACACGCTCCGTGTGTACAATTAGTTCTGAAGGGATGACCGCTTCTGTTCCGTATGTTAGGCTGAAGGGGGTTTCACCATTGCTTGACTTAGGATGCGTCCTGTGAGCCCATAAGACTTGGGGGAGCTCGTCCACCCATCCGTGATGAGTTCGCCCTAGCCTTTTCTCGATCCCTTTGACGATGTCTCTGTTTGTAATCTCCACTTGTCCGTTACCTTGCGGGTGGTAGACGGATGTCCAGGATTGCTTTATGTTGAGCCCTTGACAGAAGTCGTAGAAGACTCCTTCGGCAAACTACTTCCCGTTGTCAGATATGATTATGTGGGGCACTACGAATCTGCATACAATGTGCTCCACACAAACTTCTCGATCTGTATCCCTGTTACAGAGGCTAGTTGTTTAGCTTCCACCCACTTAGTGAAGTAATCGATCGCTACCAGCAAGAATTTGACTCCTCCGGGCGCTACGGGCATAGGCCCTATAATATCGATGCCCCATTGAGAGAAGGGCCATGTGGATGTCACACTTGTCATGTCTTGCTTTGGCATTTTTGGAATGTTTGAGTGTATCTGACAAGCTTCACATTTGAGAATGATTTCGGCTGCGTCCTTGTGCATCGAAGGCTAATAGTAGCCCAACTTCATTATCTTTGAGACAAATGAGCAGGGTCCTACATGAAGACCGCAAGATCCTTCATGGACTTCAGAGATGATGCTCGAAGCTTGCTTGGGGCCTACACATCATAACCAGGGTGACAAAAATGACCTCCTATATAGGGTTTCCCCTATTAGCCGGTACTGTGGAGACTTAACCCGAATCTTCCTTACTAGCTTGGGATCTTCAGGGAGAAGACCACTTATCAAATATTCCCTTATGGGAGTCATCCATGTCTCTCCTTCTTCGTGAATCACATCAGCCACCTCTTTGAGGACAATGGATTTTTTAGGAATGACTTCCACGAGCACCTCTTTAGTGAGATGAGCGAAGGCCATTGAAGCTAGATTCCTTAGTGCGTCTGCCTTCTTATTCTGATTCCTATGAACATGCTGGATGGTGTAGGAGTTGAAGTTTTCCAGCATCTCCTTCGTTTTTTCTAAGTACTGTTTGATGACGGGCTGCCTTGCTTCATAGAAGCCTGTCACTTGGTTTGCGACCAACTGGGAGTCCAAAAAAACAGCGAGAGCTTTGACCTCCGTATCTTTAGCTAATCGGAGTCCTTCTAGCAGCGCTTCATATTCCGCCTCGTTGTTTGTGGCTTCGAACTCAAAATGAAGAGCATATGTATGCTCATTCCCTTCAGGACTAACCAACATTAGACCTGCTCCAGAACCGTCGGAGCTAGATGCTCCGTCTATGTAAAGCTTCCATTCAACCTGCACTTAAGAGAGGTTAGTTTTGGGCTCTTCCTTTCCTTTATCAGGTTCGGAAGGTGTTTCTGCCAAGAAGTCTGCGAGAATCTGCCCTTTATTAGAGTTTCGTCCTTTGAACTCTATTTCATGTTCTCCAAGCCCAATAGCCCATTTAGCCACTCTCCCCGACTTTTCAGGTTTCGACAAGATCTATTTTAGTGGCTTGTCGGTTAAGACTGTAACTGGATGGGCCTGAAAATAGCGTCGGAGCCTCCTTGCTGCATAGATTAAGGCGAGTATTAACTTCTCCAACGTTGGATAGTTGATCTCTGCTCCTTGTAGGACCCTGCTAACAAAGTAAATGGGGATTTGTCGCTTGTCCCGTTCCGCCATAAGGACTGCGCTAACACTCTCCATTGAGGATGCTAAGTACATGAACAATACTTCGCCTTTGATTGGGGCTGTGAGTATTGGAAGGATTTCGATGAACTCCTTCATCTTCTGAAAGGCAGCTTCCGCATCCTGGCTCCATTGAAAAGTTTTCTTATCCACGCATCCTTTGAGTGTTTTGAAGAATGGTAGGGACCTGTCCGCTCCTTTTGATAAAAATCAGCTTAAGGCTGCCAGCTTCCCATTCAGGCTCTGCACATCTTTTAGACACTTAGGGGCTTGGAGATCGGAAATCGCCTTAACCTTGGAGGGATTAGCTTTTATGCCCTGCTTAGTGATCAAATGCCCTAGGAATTGTCCTTCTTCGACACCGAAGGAGCATTTCTTAGGGTTCAGCTTCATATTAATTGCCCGAAGCTGGTCAAACATTTCCAGTACATCGAGGAGTAGGTCCTCCTCTGTCCTGCTCTTGATAACCATGTCATCAACGTAGGCCTTGAGATTTCTGCCTATCTGTTTGTTGAAGGCTTTATCTACGAGACGCTGATAAGTCGCCCCTGCATTCTTCAAACCAAAGGGCATTTTTCTGTAACAGTAGACACCTTTGCTTGTGTAGAAGGCTGTCTTTTCTTCGTCCTCCTTTGCCATCTAGATCTGATGATACCCTTTATAGGCATCTAAGAAGCATTTTAACCGGAAACCTGCCAAGGATTCCACCTTCCAGTCAATTTCTGGTAGGGGGTAGCAATCCTTCGGGCATGCTTTGTTGATGTCAGTGAAATCTACGCACATGCGCCACCCTCCGTCGTTCTTTTTTACCAGCACTGGGTTGGCCACCCAAGTTTGGTATTTGACCTCCCTCAGGATGCCTGCTTGTGTGAGTTCGTCAACTTCTTTGCAGGCTGCGGCGTTTCTCTCGGGGGCAAGGCTTCTCCTTTTCTGCTTTATTGGTTCAATGTGCTTGTACTCATTGAGTTTATGCTCCGTTCCGAAGGACTGTCCATCTATTAGCAAAGTTCTCGGAACCCCTGTCATGTCAGAATATTTCCAAGCAAAAACGTCAAGGTTAGTCTGCAACAGCTCGATGAGCTTCGCCTTGAAATTCTCCGGGAGTTGTTTTCCTACTACGACCATTTGTTCAAGGTAGCTAGAGTTTACTACAACTCGTTCCTCTGCATCTGTACAACTAAGAATTGCCATTGGAGACTCCTCTGATTCCTTTCTGATCTTTTTGACACCGTATACACCCTTATCTGCTCCATAACTAGAATGAACAGTTCCTACTCCGAAGGGAGTTTGGAACTTAATAGCAGCATGTATGGTGGACACAACAATTCCCATTTTTTGCATAACTGTTCTCCCTATTAACAAATTATGAGGAGAATCTGACCTTACGATGACGAAAATGAGTGTTTCCGTGCGGTATAAGGGGCTTTTGCCTATGGTGATTTCCAATGGTACTTCTCCCAGGGGCCATGAGTGTTCACCAGAGAACCCTACTAGTGGTGCCTTTGAGTCTACCCTCCGTGAGCGTATGGATGCCTTGAGCTTTAGGAAACAATGCTCATAGATGATCTCGCAGGAGCTTCCACAATCCACATATGCTCGGTTTACCTCCCTGTTTGAGATTTGTACCTTGATGATAACGGGGTCAGTCGAAGGTGTCTTCCCCAATACGTAAGGGAAGGTTATTTCCCCTATGCTTCCCAGCTCTCCCTCTGCTTCCTTCCTTTTCAAGGTGGTATCGTGTCTGCGTACCATTAGTATTGGAGCTTCTGCTGGCGTAGTTTCCTTCTTGTTCCCCTTCCATTCTCCTAGTTGAGTGTCGGAGAACTTGTCCTTTCACTTCTTGATGCCTTTGACCAGATGTGCTAACTGCCCGGATCGTACCGCCTCTTCGATTTGCTTCATTAGTTCCTTGCAGTTATTCGTGTCATGTCCATGATCTTCATGGAAATGGCAATACTTGGATATGTCTCTGGCCTTGCTCCATGCTATCATCCGAGGTGGGGCATCGAAAGACTTTGCGGCTTTCTCGGTGGCTAGGATCTCTCGAGGAGATTTAACCAAGTTTGCCAAGAGTCCATGGTTCGAACCTTTGTTGTAGGGAGTGAAGCGATCTCTGTTCTTCTTCTTGTTTTTAGATCCTTCCCAGGAGGACCCTCTAGAGAATTTTTCAGACGCTTCCTTTTGCTCTATCGGAGCCCCGTTTGCTGCTACCTCCTTAGACTCAATCCAGGTGTAAGCCTTCTCAAATAAGGCCTTGCAGGTGTTGGGAAGGTCGGTGGACAGGAATTCCACCAAGCTTCAAGTCCGAAGGCCATGTACGAAGCCAGAGATCCTCTGATCTTCGTGTAACCCTAGAATTTGCAAGGTTTCATCAGTGTACCTGGTAACGAAGGCCCTCGTACTTTCGTTGTCCCTTTGTTTGATGGTGTGCACGGTTAGGTGAGTTTTGGTGTACTTCTTCTGCTGGCTAAAGGGTAACCGGAACTTAGCCTTAAGATCATCTAGACTCATAATGCTCCCCAACTTCTGTCCGTTCCACCATATTCGTGCAAAGTCTCTGAGCGTGTAAGTGAACATGTGACATGCTACAAGCATGACCCACTTTTGCATTTTGATAGCGCCTTCGAATAAGTGGAGAAAGTTATCAGGATCGCCTTTCTCATCGTAGGTGCCTATGTTAGTAGGCATCTTTACACCGTCAGGTAAGGGGTAGTCCTCGATCCACTTCACGAAAGGTGTGCAAGCTCCAGAGGCTTCGGTACAGTAAGGGTTGTATGGGGGTGGATAAACATGTGTAGGGTTATACGGGTTAGGAAATGGTTGTGAGTAGGTAGGGTAAATAGTAGAGGGTTGATACGAAGGGTATACCCCCATTGATTGCGTAGGAACCTGTCCATAGGGCATTTGCTAGTAATTCTGGTTGGGGAGTGAACCATTTGGAGGGTAAGTGTTGTAGGTTTGAGCAGGTAGGTAGGGATTCATTCCCGGAGGGGGTAACTGATTCATGTTGGAGTATGGAGGTGGATCTCCGACACTCGAAACATAAGAGGGGGTACTGGAGCCCCTGTCCCTTTTCTTCCCAAGTGAGCAGCAAGAAGAGGGGGCAGGTTTACCCATCCGTTTCCTACCGGGTTGTTTCCTCCGTTGGAGTTCTCGCTCCTCCTTTCACCATGCATTCTTTCCCTTCTTCCCGGATTTCCTCCAGGTCCTTCTTCAAAACCCACCATCCTTCCATTTGACCTTCTAATGGTAAGAGAACCATTTCGCAGGGCCGTGCGCCCCCTACCCACAGATTGAGGTCTGCCCTCTACTTCGATCTCCTCGTCATACTCCTCACTGGAATATTCCAACTCCCTCTGCATTTCAGTATTGCAAACCTGTCTCTTGTGAGCCCTTAGCAAAGAATCTAAGGCCTCAAAGTTGCCTCAACGAAGGTGGGGCTAATGTCTGGAATAGGGTTAGCGGATGTTGAGGCGTGATGCACGGGAGTAGTTTCCAAACGAGATTGTGTGGTAAATGTTGAGGCTGTTATGGGGGCGAGATTGTCGGTGTTAGTTGTGGTGAGTGGGACCAGAGTAGAGAAACCTGGTGGAGGTGAATCTTCTCTTCCTGGTTCCATGCCGGAAAAGTAGTGTAGTTGGTTAGGGTATTAGGACTGGGTGATTACGGGACTAAAAGTTGTGGTCCCACGGATGGCGCCACTGATTGTGCAAAAGATTGCACTACCAGGCTTGGATGAGGATCAAAGTAATGAGGGGTGTATGTTCCAGCCAAGACTCACCTGTAACCTGAGAATAAGAAATACTAAGACACTACGTTAAGTGATTACGCAGGGGTAGGACCCTGCGAACCACCTCCGGCGTGAGAGTAAGTATGAGTTATGGTAGTATAAGTGTGTGTAAGTAAAAAAGATGAGTGAAATGAGCATACCATAATCCATCGTCCGTCTAACCTATTTATAGTGGAAGAAATACGGTTAGAGGCACTCGTGCATGAATGTCGAAGATCATGGGGGCGTCCCATGATTGTGGGTAACCGCTAGGGGTTAGTGACCCACGTTCTCAGACTTGAAGGGGAAGCCAAAAGAGAGAGGGAGATCGTGGGTTTGACCAAGTCAGGAGGTTCCTTATCCATTGTTCCTACGTCAACCATACCCCGAAGGGCTTAGAGCTGCGAATGGCGAATTCCCCTAAGGTAACCTTCGTGACAACGAATGGTTTGACGCCTGTGGATATTTTGGAATCCTAAACTGGGCCTTCGTATGGAAGGGCTTCGACACGTCTCGAAGGAGTGTCCTTCGAGCTACTCGGAGGGTACATCATCACTCGCCAAGTTTGAGAACGTGGGTCACTAAGCCCTAGCGAATACCCACAAACATGGGACGCCCCCATGTTCTCAGACATTCATGCAGAGGTGCCCCTAACCCTATTTCTTCCTCTATAAATAGGTTGGACGGGCAATGAATTATGGTAAGCTGATTCAACACTCATCTCTTTACTTACACACACTTATACAATCATAACTCATACTTACTCTCATGCCGAAGGTGGTTCACAGGGTCCAACCCCTGCATAATCACTTAACATTGTGTCTTCGTATTTCTTATTCTCAGGTGAAAGACAACCTTGGCTTGAACATACACCCCTCATACCTTTGATCATCATCGAAGCCTGGTAGTGCAATTTATTGTACAATCACTATCATATATCTTTAATAAACTCTTCAAATCCGCGTCTCTTTAGCTCCAATGCTCGTAATTTACCTGAAAGTGAAATATAGAGGAAAACAAGCGTAAATCCTTATAAATGATATAAAATACGAGCATTATCGGGGGAAATTGACACTTAATATTCAGGACTATTTGATTTTATCAAATATCCCTCCACTTGAACTCTACTTGCCCTCAAGTAGACCTTATTAGATAGATTCCTAAAAAGATATCCCCCATTACCTGGGAAATATAAGTTTACAAATCCCTTATGATAGAATAAAACAAAGCCGAACACCTTACGAAATGGGAACAAAACACTCAAATCTCTCAACTATTCTAAGTGTCAATTTCAGGGTGATCACTCATTGCACAGTCATAGCATGTATTCTATCATAAGCTTAGTGGTTACACAAATCTCCCGCACTAGAGTTAAGGACAAAAAAATTCTCGAAGGCAATATGGGTAGACACGACAAAGGTTAAGGGAGATTTGTCATTACTAACATGTTACGGCGAAGTGGACAAAATCAATGATACATGACCAAATCCATGGCCAAGACACGAAAGATTGCTCGCTGCATCACCTAGACACGCTTCATGACTAAGGGTAGGATAAGACATGGGATAAAATTGGTGTAAAATAAAATTAAGCATATAGTCTAAATCTATAACCAAGTCATCACCACTTACCGTTTGTCCAAAGTTCATGTTTCGAAGTTAAGAAACCGGATCATGATATTACCAGGTAGATGTGCCATTAGAGGACGTCATGATGGGCACACTTCCAACTTCATTCTTTAAATGTGACCGAGGTGGTCTCCTCGATACTAAATCTATAGTAAGCTCATAACAATAGTGCTTATAACATCGCACTTTAGAATCAACTAAATAACAATAACTATTTTTTTTCCGAATCACATCATTTTTTTTCAACAAAACATACTAACTAAACATAACATCCCTCCACTTGAGATGAACAACATGAGAATTTGGGGAGTCTTCAATGATATTAACGGATATGTCGTCGACAAAAGCGTGATTCCCGAACCTTTCCACTTAAACCTTGAAATTAGGCAAATAATGACTTCCCAATTACAAATAAAGACTACAGGGTAGGCTAAGGTGTAAGGGCGTAACGAAACAATATATTGGGTGAAAAAATGAAAGGAGTGGCTCAGATGTGTGTATCTAGGGGTATCTTGCACTAATGGTGAGTGCAACAAAGGGTTTAACATGGGGGTCGAGAAGTCGAGGTGACTAATCGATAGACACACAATGGTAGGCTATTTGGGTGATAATCACATAATACTGCCTTCTTAAACTGAAAAGTCCAAATAACATCAAGCTAACTCAACATACCTCGTCTATGGTCTTGAAATGATGCAAAGGCCAAGTTCTAAAGTTTACAAGCTACCAGCACACTCATAATTTGGTGGATTTGGGGTAAAAATTTGGAAACGGATAAGGCTAATCTCACCATATAATATCAAGGGTTATAATGTGCTCGGCTAAGGTATAATCTAGTTAGGTAAAGAAAAACATGTCAAAAATTTAAAAATGGCATAATTTTTCAAAATAAACTAGAAAAACGAGGGCAAAATAAAGTTCAAGAGACAATTCTACTCCCGTCCCCCCCACTTGAGATGTACAAAGTCTCTTTTGTACTAAGCGTTAAATAAAGGTGCAGAGAAAAGTAGAATTAGAGCGAGAACTTACCTGAAATTTGCTCCAAAAAAAAAAAGAAGGCCCACAAAATGAATCGTGCCTTCGCATAGGCATCCACGAGCAAACTTCATTCCCTGAAATTACACTACCGACAAGCATAGTTCTAAAAAAGAAAAATAAAAATGAAAAAGAAACCTAACTCACTTTCGTAGGAACCCCAGTTTGATTTAGCGTATTCAACAAGCCTTTTAAACCACTTGGTGTCCCAAGTGGACGAGTGTAGTCTCGTGAGGGCTTACAGGAAACATACCCACAAAGTTCATTTTAAAACTAATGTGTTTAAAGAGAAAGAAGTGTTACATAGGATAGCTACGTCGTAAATCTTATAAGGAGTTACGCCGTAATTAGTGCAAAACCTAGCAGACGCTACATGAGTGTAGCTATGACGTAACCGTTGCATGGGATTACGCCGTAATTGGTAATGCTCTGAGAAGCTACTGCAAAAAGTTAGGTTATGGTGTAACCATAAGAATGAGTTACGCCGTAACTGTTCACAGATCAGGTCCCCGTTCAGCATGCTACAGCAAATTTTCTCTGAAATCCTACAAATAGGGTTAAAAACACAAAACCCAAAAGAAATGGAAATAAAACAAATGAAAGGGATAATTTAGGTTGTCTCCCGAAAAAAAAAAAAAAAAAAAAAAAAAAAAAAAAAAAAAAAAAAAAAGACTCATAGCCTTGGGGCTTTATGGTGGCCTTTGGACTTGGCCTTCCTCCGTTACTTGGTGGCAGTCATTCATCCATTCGATAAAAACTCTTTTTCTGGTTGTGTTGCCGATGCTACATGTATCAAATTTTTGCGAGAGCCGCTCATTGAATGATAAACACGACTTTCCGTAGTCGCCACCTTCTGCTTTAGGATCAATTGTTGCACTTATGTTTGATCTTTCATTATTGGTCATTTTATCAATAAGGTGATATTCGTTCAAGTTGTTTCATTAATCTCGTATTGATGTTTGAGTCTCCAAATCTCACCTTGTACCAATCTTCAAAGGATAAATTTCCAAATTTTATGTCGTGTCTCTCAATCTCGTTAGGGCACTTTCATTCATCCACCTCTATATTCCCATCACAAAATTCATGAAAAGGGTTGCATGAGGGCCATGCTTTCATTGATTCATCATGCTCCATCATTATAGGATGCAATAGTGCTTTTTAGGGTCCAGAGCTTCCTTAATACCCTCAATCGGGATAATCTTTTCCTGTTCCTGATCACAATGATCAAAATTCTCCATACGATTGTTAGTTCTTAGGTTATAACACAAAGGTGGGTAGAGTGACGGAACATTGACAACGTCAACTTTATTTGAAGTTTCTAATCTGGGATTTAATTGTTCCTTCATGCTGAAAGTGATTCGTTCCCCTTCAATTCCTAAAGAAATTTGTTTTTCAAAGACCTTTATATGTGCTCGACAAGTGGCTAGAAAAGGCCTTCCAACAATTAAGTTGTAAGTCTCTCGTTTCCCCATGTCAATAACCACAAAATCAGTATGAAAAGGGAATTTACCAATTTTAAGAAGAACATTGTTAACTATTCCCCTAGGTACAGCTTTAGAGGAATCAGCCATTTCAATCATCATTGTTGTTTCTTTTAAATTAGTAAGTTTTATTTTATCAAACAATGAGGTAGAAATAAGGTTTACCCCAACCCCTAAATCAGCTAAAGCAGGAATTTTAAGATTACCGATAGTGCATGGTAGAAGAAAGCTTTCTTGATAGAGTTCCTTCTCAGGAAGTTGGCTTGGTAGGTCCTCGTCGTCTTCAGATTTGTCATCTTCTTTTAAGTAGTTAATCTCGCAAAGATCCTTAGTGACAGAAGAGGTGCACTATTCTTCCTTCGGTTTATCTTGAGCAAATATGGCTTTGTAAGCAATGGCTTTGTCATTACCGGTTTCTAAATTTTTAGCTAATTGCCCAATTTGGGTTTCGAGGTTTTTAATTGCGGCATCCTGGTTACGTAAGTTCATGTTGGTGTCTTCTTTTACCTTGGCCATCCATTCTTTTAGTCTATCACTTTTCTCGGTAGATTCTTCGATTGTCTATGCATTATTTATTTGAGGCTTGGTCTAGGAGGATTATTGTTGATTTTAGTATAGAAACCTGGGGATTTTTCTCGGTACCTGACCCCGTATCCGTTGAAGGGAATTCCACTTCCATATTTTACTTCTTCAATCCTTTTAACTTCCTCGTTGGATGAGTACTTCTTGGTAGGGAGAGTGTCATTGTGTTCGTTTCGCCCAACTTGTATGTAATGCACATTTTCTTTGAGCTTTTTCACGTCCCTTCCAAGACTCTCTAATTTGTTATTTATTGCTGCAAGGCCTTCCACATTTCCACTCTTACTTCAATTGCTCCCTCCATTGTGCCACTTGTGAAAGTGGTCAGCCATCTTTTGAATAGTTTCAAGAGCCATTGTTGGGGTCATTCCAAGTATTGGTCCTTGAGAATCGATCATTTGCCTCCAGGAGATGTTTAGACCTTTGTAAAAAACGTTCACCTTTTGCTGGCTGTTGTGGTCGTGAGTGGGTCACTTGTATAATAATTCATTGTATCTTTCCCATGCTTGGTACAGCGTTTCATCACCCTCCTGCTTGAAGTTATGGATTTCTTCTAATTGCCTTGCAGTCCTAGATGGAGGACAATACCTTTGAATGAAATACTTTTTTAGGAGTGGCCAGGTGTTAACTACCCTGACAAGTAATCGATCAACACATCTTTTAGCAGCTCCAGTCAGAGAAATAAGGAACACATGTAACATGACAACATCGATTGAGACTCTTGGAATTTTGAATAGGCAGACAATGTATTCCACGTTGTCCACATGTTCGTGAGCATAATCGGTAAAGCTTCTGGAGAAAGGGTTCGCATGCAACTCCCTCATAAATTGAGGTTTGATCTCGAATTGAGCATCTTCAGTGATGACTGGCCTAATGATCCCTGGTCCTTTTTCTTCTCTTGTCAACGCCAGATATTCCTCGAGAGTGAAGTCATCAATGTTAACAGCTTCCATGGTACCTGAAACTAGAAAAGAGATCGCGAGAAATTGATAAAATTTAAAACAAAACATAAATAAAAGACTTAATAAAAATCCTAATAACTCCCCGGCAGCGGCGCCAAAAAATTTGATGCAGGTTTTACTAACCAGGTTTTAATATTTATAATGTCTCGTTATACCTATGGTCGACCCTAATGCATTAAAGGGCAGTGTACCCGGTCGTGTGTAGTGTAGTATTCGGTAAAACCGAGGTCGTCCCAAGAGCTATGTGTGTGGATTTTAACTAAGTCTAGGTGTCACAGATTTTAATAGGTTGAAATGATTAATAGAAACTAAAGACAAAGAAAATAAGAGAAAGCAAATAGAGGCAACGGTTGTGATCAATAAAGGATAAGTGTGCTAACCTAGTTATTCATCCTATCAAGCTAAGTTTACGTTTAATTACTTCCAATTACTTCTAGTGGGGGTAAAAGTCGCTAGGACAACATTTGGTCAGTTCGTCCTAACCTATCAGCAAAGGGTTCCACTGGAGATGTCAAGTGACCCGTCGAAAGTCCAGTTGTTCTTAGTACCCTAAGCCAAGTCATTAAATACAAATACAAGCAAGATTTTTAATAATGAGTGCCCGGGCGCTAGCATCTTAAACACTCATCCCTGTCTTCTTAAGTTCATCCAAATGGTAGGTGATCAGTTGGTCAAATCGCATAAGCGAAGAAAGATCATCAGTTGGTCATATCTTACCCTTCCCACTCAGTCTAACTACTTAGGGTCAGTTGGTCATATCTCCTAAGTACCTAGCCACTACTGCCATTCAAAACTACCGAAACAAGGGTAGCTATCAACAAACTATGCAAGTATACACAAGAAACAATTATACGGAAGCAATATGAACATAAACAAAACAATTAAGGAATTATAAATAGGTTAGCACCTGAGGTGCTTAGTCGCTCATATTAACTAGAACAATCGATTCAATGTTTAACATTATGAAATACATGAATTGAAAGTAAGAAAAGATAAAATGCTAATGCTTATCGTAGGGGAGTGGTTTCTCCCTTGGAGATGGCTCCGTATGCTCCTCAAGATCTGCCTTAAACTTCTACTCATGTTCACTGATGTTGTGTGTGAAATGGGAGGATTAGAAATGCTGGAATTCAAGTGGTATTTATAGGCCAGATCTGGTTACGGCGTAACTTAAGTTGAGAGTTATGCCGTAACACCATTATCTTCATAATTTGCACTGAAAATGCTGGTTACAGCGTAACATCTGGAAGGAGTTACGCTGTATCTTCAATAAATCCTGGTTACTCCATAGTTGAGACAATAGTTATATCATAATCTGCTGAGGCGCGGAACCTCATTTGACCTAATTAGTTACGACGTAATCCTATGAGCGAGTTACGCCGTAATCTTCCGTTGAATTGGTTTTCTGAGCCACACTTCTGTTATGGCATAATGTGAGAGAGGAGTTACGCCGTAACATCTTCAAAATGAGCATACTATCATACGTCTTCAATAAACTCTCCAAATCCGCGTCTCTTTAGCTCCAATGCTCGTAATTTACCTGAAAGTGAAATATAGAGGAAAACAAGCGTAAATCCATATAAATGATATAAAATACGAGCATTATCGGGGGATATTGACACTTAATATTCAAGAATATTTGATGTTATCATCATGGCCTACATGCAATCCTAACCGAAAAATTTGCAATGGAGGAGAATTCCCCGATCCCGACTGGCTCAAATGTAAGGAGTGGTCATGTTTTGATGAAGAAAAAAGAATGGAAGTCGGATACAAGGGGATCTCATTCGAAAATTAGGTCAAAGTAAAAGTTGGGGCTATAAGACTAGAATGGGAAGTCGAGTCTAAGTATCGCTATGACCCCATACATTTCTCCATCTGTTTGGGACCAGCCCTCTTCCAACAAAAGATCAACTAAGGAGGAAGTTGGCTAAGTTCGAAGGCCAGCGTAAAGCCCCATGGCTTTGAGTCTAATGATAACATCAAATAATCTTGAATATTAAGTGTCAATTTCCCCCGTTAATGCTCGTATTTTATATCATTTATATGGATTTACGCTTGTTTTCCTCTATATTTCACTTTAAGGTAAATTACGAGCATTGGAGCTAATGAGACACGGATTTGGAGAGTTTATTGAAGATATGATAGTATGCTCATTTTTAAGTTGTTACGGCGTACCTCTCCTCTCACATTACGCCGTAACAGAAGCGTGGCTAAGAAAACCAACTTAATTGAAGATTACGGTGTAACTCCCTGATAACATCAAATAGTCCTGAATATTAAGTGTCAATTTCCCCCGATAATGCTTGTAACTTATATTATTTATATGGATTTACGCTTGTTTTCTATTGTTTTCCACTTTCAGGAAAATTACGAGCATTAGAGCTAAGAGACGCTGAATTGGAGAAATATGAAAAGATTTATCATAGTATGCTGACTTTGAAGAAGTTATGGCGTAACTTATCTCTCACATTACGCCGTAACTAAAGCGTGACTCAGAAAACCAACTCATCAGAAGGTTACGGCGTAAGTCTCCCCAAAGACTACGACGTAACTATATTAGGTCAAATGAGGTTCCACGCCGCTGATAACAACCCCGTAACTATTCCACCAACTACGGCGTAACCAAGTAACATTGAAGATACGGCGTAACCACTCATAAGGTTACGCCGTAACCAGCAGATCTAGTGCAAATAACGAAGTAATTAAAGATTACGGCGTAGCCGTAACTCTTATTTTAGTTAGGCCTTAACCCAGATCTGGCCTATAAATACCCCACGATTTCCAGCATTTCAAAGCATCCCATTCCACACATCACAACCAAAGAACGTAGGAAGAAGCCAAAGGCAGATCTAGAGGAGCATAAAGAGCTATCTCTAAGGGAGAAATCACTCCCCTACGATAAGCATTAGCATTTTATCTTTTCTTTACTTTCGATTCATGTATTTCATAACTTTGAATATTGAATTGATTTGTATGGTTAATATGAGCGGCTAAGCACCTCTTGTTGCTGGCCTAGTTACGATTCTTTAATTGTTTTGTTTGCGTTTATATAACTTCCGTATAATTATTTCTAAGTGTATGCATGCATAGTCTATTGGTAGCTACCCTTGTTTTGGTAGTTTTGAGTGGCGGTAGAGGCCAATTGCCTAGGAGATACGACTAACTGACCCTAGGTGAGTGGACTGAGACGGGAAGGGTAAGATATGACCAACTGACGACCCTTTCTACTTGTGCGATTTGACCAACTGATCACCTACCGTTTGGATGAACTTAAGAATTAGGGGGTGAGTGTTTAAGTTGCTAACTCTCGGGCACTCACTATTATAAATTGAGCATGTAGCGGTACTTAATGACTTGGCTTAGGGGACCAGGAACAACATGACTTATGAGGGGACACCTGACTTCTCCTGTGATGACATCTTTGCTGATAGGTTAGGGCGAATTGACCAAATGTTGTCCTCTCGACTTTGACCCCACCTGAAGTAATTGGAAGTAAGTAGACGTAGACATTACTAGCTAGGAGGAATAACTAGGTTAGCACCACTCTCCTCTAGTGATTAAACCTTTGCCTTTATTTGCTTTTTTCTTCTTTAGTAGTTAATTAATTATTTCCTTATCATATTAAAAACTGTGACACCTAGACTTAGTAATAATCCAACACATAGCTCTTGGGACGACCTCTGTTTTACCAAATACTACACTACACGCGACCGGGTACACTGCCCGTTAGTGCATTAGGGTAGACCATAGGTATAACGAGACTTTATAAATATTAAGTCTTTCATTTTCGTCAGTAAAACCATAGGTACACTTCCCGTTAGTGCATTAGGGTACACTGCCCGTTAGTGCATTAGGTCAGTAAAACTTGCATCAAATTTTTGGCGCCGTTGCCGGGGAGTTATATTAGGATTGCTATTAAGTCTTTCATTTTCGTTTTGTTTTAAACTTTTCTATTATTCTCACGATCATTATTCAATTTTATAGGTAGCATGGAAGTTGTTAACATGGATGACCTCTCTTTTGAGGAATATTTGGTGTTGATAAGAGCATAACAAGGGCCGGGTCTCGTAAGACCGGCAATTGGAGCGGATGTCTGTTTCGAAATTAAAGACCAATTTATGAGAGAGCTTCGTGCTAACACTTTTCAAGAAACAGGGACGAGGATGCATATGAGCACTTTGAAAATGTCCTATACATCGCTAGCCTTTTCATCATTTTGGGCATGACTCATGATGCTGTTATGCTAAGGGTATTCCCCATGACTCTTACTGGAGCTGCCAGAAGATGGATCGAAAGATTGCACGCTGGGGCAATTAATATTTGGGCTCTACTTAAGAAGCATTTTATTCAGAGATATTGTCAGCCGTCGAAGATTTCTAACCAGCATTTGGAGATCCATAATTTTAAACAAGAAGACGATGGAACATTGTATCAAGCCTGGGATAGATACAACGATCTCCTTTACAAATGTCCTACACATGATCTGAACAACCAGCAAAAGGTCAACATCTTCTACAAAGGAATCAACATAGCTACAAGACAGATGCTGGACTATCAAGGACCTACCCCAAACAGGACTCCTACTTTTGCTATTGAAGCCATTCAAAAAATGGGTGATCATTCTCAAAATTGGCACGAAGGAGGAAGTAAAAGAAACCAAGGTGGAAGTTTCGATGGAATTGCGGCAATAACCAACAAGCTTGAGAATCTAGGACGAGATATGCTAAAAATCAAAAAACTGTTCAAGCCATCCAAGTCGGATGCGAAAACTGTGGTGGGGGACATCTGACTAAGAATTGTCCTAAAATTGACAAGTCGGATGTGATCAAGGAAGCTAAATATGGAGAGAATCGACCTTTCTACGGGGATACTCGTAATGGGTATCGTGGAAGATCCCTACCGTATTATGAGCATAATGAAAAAAGAGCTAACTTGGAGGAAATTATTAACAAGTACCTTGTAGATTCAACCAAGAGGCAAAAGGAGCAAGAAGAATGGCTGAAAATTTTCCAAGATAATACAAACAAAAGCCTTTCTTCCCATGAGATATCACTAAAAAACTTGGAAATGATGATTGGAAAGCTTGGCGACGAGGTACAAAGTAGAAACGAGGCACAAAAGAACAAATCTACAATATGTAAAGCTGTATTTTCTGAAAATGACAAGTCCTCCGATGAGTCTAATACTGAAGGCGAAAGTGAGTTACGCCGTAATCACATCTCAGAGTTACGGCGTAACCAGAATACAAGCAACGACAAGGTTACCAAGGTTGACAACACTAAAAGGAAGAGTCATTGGTGTAAGGCTATTGCAATTGACGATGGAGAATGCTACAGCTTATGGGCCTCTTGTGACCCTCGGAAAACCTGTGATGAAAAGTTGATAAAGAAAGGGTAAATGATCACAGATACATGTGGACTACACTTAACGACGAAGAAAGGTTAGACAATTTTTTTATTAACGAAGTGGAA
This sequence comes from Chrysanthemum seticuspe, assembly GCA_019973895.1. Taxonomy (NCBI): domain Eukaryota; kingdom Viridiplantae; phylum Streptophyta; class Magnoliopsida; order Asterales; family Asteraceae; genus Chrysanthemum; species Chrysanthemum seticuspe. The sequence continues at coordinate 17,561,558 of BPTQ01000007.1, read as the reverse complement.
GGGCCACCTATCAAGCATTACTGCAGACCCTTACTCATCATGGAAGATGAGATTACACAAGTTTGGCCAACTTGCAACCCCTTTCGTGAGTATTGAAACGGAGGGGGTAATGTGAAGAGAAAAGTTTGGTTATGCCCACATGAATCAGGGAGGTGTGACGTTGATTTTGGAGATCTGTCATTTAGATATTGGTACTCAGTAAGGTTCGGTGACGCAATAATTAATTCGGTCTTGTTTAGAAATCTGGAACTCAAATATGAAAAACATGTTCTTCAAGGAAAACCCATTAAGCCCCTCGATGATATTCCTTCTGAAAATGACAATGACGAAGAGACTCAAAATCATTGGTGTGAACAAATTAAAACCGCTCACGGAAATGTTTGGGCTTCCTGCAACCCTTTTGATTATGAATGTAACGGGGGAAGCAGCATTGAAAGAGTTGGAGAAGATGAGTTCCTATGGACCTCGAATAATGATTCAAAAAGAACAGAAATGCCTTGGCCAGATGACCTCGGATTCGACGATTGGGTCAGAATCAAATACGGAAAAATTAACGCGTTAACTAAGGAGAAAATCTGGAATGGATGTATGAGTAAAGATCAACCTAACAATGAAATTCCAAATGGAAAATCAGAGGATGACACCAAGGACTCGTCAAAGAAGGAAAAAGAAGAATGCAAGCAAATACTCGTAGAAAATTCACCTAACGATGACCAACCTAAAGATACCGATTCTGACAACGATGATTTCGATTACCTCGAGCTACAAGGTGAAGACGGTTTCATTGACCCCGATGATGAAGTACACGGCGAGAAAATAAGATGCAAACTTCTTGGCATCTCATTTAAGAGACCGCCACCAATTATAGCCGAAAAATATGAGTTCACTTGATACCATTTAGGACCAGAGGAAAAATTTAGCAAAATTCGGAAGATTGAAACTAAAGAATACCTCCGCACCGCCACAAATGTCGGTTGGGTCAGGAGTAACTTGATGAAAGACATGGAGGAAGTCGGGGAAGTCCAAAGGCCCCCATAGAGCCCCGCGGCTCTGAGTCTAACTTAAAAACTCGTAAATAAAGAAAAGTGCTCTTTCGGGAGACAACCCGAATTATCCATGTCTTTTATTTTGTTTCCATTTCTGTAGGATTTTGTGTTTTTAACCATTTTTGCAGGAAACGAGGAAGTAATTGCTGTTGCAGTTTGCTGATCTGACCATAGTTACGACGTAACTCATCTATGTGATTACGCCGTAACCAACCTTTTGCAGCAGAATTTTAGACGCATTACCAATTACGGCATAATACCATCGCAGTGGTTACTGATAAGGATTTAAAAGGTACCTTTTTGAGGGGTCATTTAAGCCCTTAATTGATCACTTTTGTATCTGTTATTACTTAATCTCGTTCCTTTTCACTTTTTAGGTCTCTTGAAGGCAAATTTCTGGAATGACACTTATTCGGACAAAAAGGCGGGAATATACGAAGAAAATGGCCAAAGTCAAAAATCGAGACACTCAATCTGCTGAATTGAAAGGGGACGGCGTCAGGTCTTATTTGTGACACCGTCGCGACTCATCTTGTGACGACTCAGAGAGCAAATTGACATTTTTCAAGTGACGGCATCAAGTTTAAAAGAGTAGGGCGTCGCAGCTCAGACGGACTAGATTTTGATCCAGAAGGCGTCAAAGACTGAAGGCGACGACGTCACAGGCATAAGGTGACGCTGTCACAGAGTTGACGTGGCCAAGACGAAACCCTAATGGTGGCGACCCGACGGCGTCACAATTAAAGGGTGACGCCGTCGCAGTTTGTAACACTATATATAGAATCCGAATTTTTCAGTTTAAAAAATAAGTAGTTTTTGTGGAGTAAAAACCTAAACTGAACCAAGGCTGTCTTTTACAGTATTTTAGGTTTCCATACCCTATTTTACATCAAGATAAGTGTTTTACTTCATTGATTCAATTATGTCTTCAATTGATTGTGTGTATACTTGCATGTTCTCCATGTCCGGCTAATTTACTTGTGTGTTTGCTTAGGTAATATCAGACCTAGTTATTGAATATTGATTGGTTGTCTCTTATCTTAATTGTGATTGACCTAGCATTGCGATAGGTCATTCGTTGTGTTATTAATGCTTGATTAATCTTTGTTGAACCTTAGCATATAGTTACTAGTGGAATTGTAGGCTAAACATCCAAAGAATACCTTAGTGTTAAGTTTATGAATCCTAGAGATTTCGTAGTCATTAATCTTTGGTAGCTTCATAAAGTTAGAGATAAACGCATACCCTACGACCTTAGAAACATAACGCGTTAAGAATAAGGACGTGACAATTCAACCATCGATATGAGATAACTAGGGAGTAATAAAATCTAAGTAAACACATTTTTAATCATCATACGAGCACACAACAATAGACATAGACTACCCTTAGCTTAGTTAATTAGAATAGATAAGTAGAGTAGTCGGTAGAAATACCAACCCCCAAATCCAAACCCCGAGATTCGTACCTTTTCATTTTCTAAAAAATATAAAAAAGAAAAAAAAAAGTAATCTTCCTCAACCCCAACCTTAGCGTAGTAACTTCTTACTAGCATTCCTATTCCCCTAGAGAATGATATCAATACCCGTGGCTTACCCTAATACTACACTACAACGATTAGGTTCACTGCCTAGGGTGTTGAAAAACTTGCTCGATGAACAGGAAGTTCCTTTGACCTCGAACGCGCATTTTAAGCGTATCAAGTTTTTGGCGTCGTTGTTGGGGAGTAGAATAGCTAGTTAGGAGTCCACCTCGTTTAGGTTTCCTTGCTTGATTCCTATCAAGTAAGATTTTTCCCATTTTTAGCTTCCTCGTAGTCTATCTCCCTTCTTCATGACCTTTGTTAGTAACCCCATCACTTTTCATCATGGAAGGTGATAATCAACCACCACTCATCAACCCACCATCAAATGACCCGCCAAGAGGCCGTACTCTTGGTGAATACTCAAGACCAAGCCACCTAGGCTATAGAAACACCATTGAGCTTCCCGACCAAGCCCAAACTACGGCCCTACGATCCGACACCATCTGGTTGGTGCAAAACGGATGTGCATTCCATGGACTTCGTTCCGAAGATCCTAATCAGCATCTTAAGGATCCTTAAAATTGTCTATTCCATCGACCTCAATGCTACTACTCAAGAGACCACGCGTCTGCGTCTCTTCCAATTCTCTCTACGGGACCAACATAGTAATTGGCTTGAGCGACTTTCCGCCGGCTCCATCTCAAGTTGGGATGATCTCACCTCTCATTTTCTTGCTCAATTTTTCCTACCGGGGAGAACTACTAAGCTTAGGAATGATATCTTGATGTTCCAACAATGTCAAGGTGAATCTCTCTACGAAGCATGGACTCGATTCAAGGACTTACTCCATAGAGTCCCTCATCACGGTATTGATCTTTGGCTTCAATTCCAACTCTTCTACGATCATGTCAACTTCCCCACTAAGCGATCCATTGACCAAGCGACCGGTGGAAAACTTAGTGATCTCACCGCGGAAGAATCGTGGGGTATAATAGAGGACCTTGCTCTCTATGACAACGAAAGTTGGAATGACCCCCGTGAGTTGCCCAAAACCATAAAGGCAATCTCCTTGCCTCCCATTGACTCACAATCTTCTGACCGTAGGATGCTCGAGCTTGAAGATCAAGTTAAATTCCTAATGAGCTTCTCCAAAAATCCTAAGTCTTCATAACAAGTGAACAAAATCACTCTACCTTGTGAATTGTGTAGTGGTTCCCATGACACTCGAGATTGCACAAGACTCCCCGAACAAGCTTTTGAGGACTACCCCTCCACGCGTACTGATAGAGCGGGAGAGAAGTGGTACACTTTCAAGCCCGAACAAAACAACTTAGGAAACTCCTACAACCCCTCATGGAGGAATCACCCTAACCTTAAGTGGAGCCAAAATTCAAACACACCCCAAAGGTCATCTAGTCCACCTAATAGGTTCAACCCTCCAAACACCGGGAACCCCACTAGTCTTGAGGCAATTGCATATAGATTCATCTCATCTCAAGAAACTCGATTGACTAAGCTTGAAGCCGATTTTAAGCGACGACAAGACAAGATGACAAACAAGCTTGATGCCCTTGTAAAAGCCTTTAATGACCGGGAAATTAGAGCACTCCCAAGTGATACTATAAAGAACCCAAAAGTGAGTTCGATTTCATCGACTTCATGTTCTTGTTCACCATGGGAGAGTGCGCATCCATGCCCCTCACACCCAACGGTCCCCTTGGTAAACGCTATCAACAAGGGTTCTAAGCAATCCAAAATGAGGTACCAAGGCCCCGCACCATTGGTAAAACCTACTCTTAAGAAACCCGTCAACCAAGAACCCAAACCTAATCTAGAGGAGAAGTACAAGGAACTCCATCAAGAAAAACCGGTTCTTGAAGTCTTAGCTCATGCATCATATTATAATGCTTTAAAAGAAAACTATGAGTTAGAACTTAAACTAGGAAAACATGGGTCCGCTTTTGTGCAAAATAATTTACCTACGAAGTTAGACAATCCCTGGCTATTCACTCTTCTGTGTAGACTTGGAACTTCCAAACCTCTCGATGCTCTAGCCGACTTAGGATCATGCATCAATCTTGTTCCGTTGTCCCTCCATAGAAGCCTTAACTTAGGTAAGATAGAACCAACGGAAACCATCTTAGGTCTAGCAGACGGTAGTATTGCATATCCGGTAGGGATAATAAAAGACATGGTAGTACACGTAGGAGAATTGATTCTTTTGGCGGATTTCCATGTGCTAGACATGAATAAGGACCCGACATGCCCATTGCTTGTAGGAAGAGGATTCTTAGCTAACGCTAGTGCCATCATTGATTGTAAGATGTCAAAAATAGTGGTAGGAGAAGGGAGTGCTAGGTCAATTTACGATGTCAAAAAGCATACTTATTACAAAGAAGAGGAAATCCCACATGAGATTAGGTTGGATAGAGCACAATCTAGATATGGACCTTGGATTAGTAAGAACTTCATAGGTCCCCAATGACCTTTCAATCTAGATGAGGCCATTGCTAGTCATGCGACTTTCCATGAAAAAGAATTGGCTAGGGATATGGAAGTGAACCCGTTCGAGGACGCCTTAGTATTTAGGAAGATAACCGAGTTCCTAAGAAGCTTGCCCGTCAACCTTGTCATGAATAAGTGGAAAGTTGAGAGCGATAAGCCTAAGCATAGGTGGAATTGGGATAGACCGCCTAGTGATGGTAATGGAGAGTGGCACATTAGGATAACGATCTATGACCCTATGGAGAGAAATTTGAAAAGGCATATCGAACCAAACGTAATACTAGGAACTTAAATGATAAGAAACCCGTCAACCAAGAACCCAAACCTAATCTAGAGGAGAAGTACAAGGAACTCCATCAAGAAAAACCGGTTCTTGATGTCTTAGCTCATGCATCATATTATAATGCTTTAAAAGAAAACTATGAGTTAGAACTTAAACTTGGAAAACATGGGTCCGCTTTTGTGCAAAATAATTTACCTAAGAAGTTAGACAATCCCTGGCTATTCACTCTTCTGTGTAGACTTGGAACTTCCAAACCTCTCGATGCTCTAGCCGACTTAGGATCATGCATCAATCTTGTTCCGTTGTCCCTCAATAGAAGCCTTAACTTAGGTAAGATAGAACCAACGGAAACCATCTTAGGTCTAGCAGACGGTAGTATTGCATATCCGGTAGGGATAATAAAAGACATGGTAGTACACGTAGGAGAATTGATTCTTTTGGCGGATTTCCATGTGCTAGACATGAATAAGGACCCGACATGCCCATTGCTTGTAGGAAGAGGATTCTTAGCTAACGCTAGTGCCATCATTGATTGTAAGATGTCAAAAATAGTGGTAGGAGAAGGGAGTGCTAGGTCAATTTACGATGTCAAAAAGCATACTTACAACAAAGAAGAGGAAATCCCACATGAGATTAGGTTGGATAGAGAACAATCTAGATATGGACCTTGGATTAATAAGAACTTCATAGGTCCCCAATGACCTTTCTATCTAGATGAGGCCATTGCTAGTCATGCGACTTTCCATGAAAAAGAATTGGCTAGGGATATGGAAGTGAACCCGTTCGAGGACGTCTTAGTATTTAGGAAGATAACCGAGTTCCTAGGAAGCTTGCCCGTCAACCTTGTCATGAATAAGTGGAAAGTTGAGAGCGATAAGCCTAAGCTTAGGTGGAATTGGGATAGACCGCCTAGTGATGGTAATGGAGAGTGGCACATTAGGATAACGATCTATGACCCTATGGAGAGAAATTTGAAAAGGCATATCGAACCAAACGTAATACTAGGAACTTAAATGATAAGTTTAATCCTTATGACATTCTAGAGGATACGCTTACTTATATCAGTACGTAGGGGCACGACTTCGATTCTAGCTACAAGACTTATAAATAAAGAAAAGCGCTTTGTCGGAAGCAACCCATGCTTAATTGTTTGCTTGTTTGTGTGTCGTGTATCTTTTATTGATTGTTTATTCTCATGTTTAAATTAGTAAAAATGCTTTATTTTTAACCTCGTCTTAATTACATATAAAGGTATTTTACATAAGGGATAAGTGTAGGGAGGATTACGCACGTTTAACATGAGAATTACAATTATTTAAAAGATATGCATATGTGTTTGTTCGAGTCAAATGCTTGTATCGAGTCATAATGGATGTTTTGCAAGAAATTTTTCCAGATTTTAAAGATAAAAATTTTTCATAATTTTTTTCAGAAAATCGCAGACCAGTTTCTGTCAGGATAACCTGACGGCGTCAGGATCGCAACCTAACGGTGTCAGGAGGAGTAGAAACAGCTTACTTCTTTTTCTCGTTTTCTGAGCTACTTACAAATTTTTGGAATTTTCCAGGTCTTAATTTTCCGGAAAATCTGTAAACATCCATTCCACAAGCATTATATCCTAGTTTAGTGGAGTCATATATTTATTATTACCACTGATTTTACACGAAGGTTTTGTTTGTTTTCTTCAATTGTGCAGGTTTAATTTATCAAGAAGAAGATACATAAGATGAGAAGGAGCTTTACACGCAAACATTCTTCTTGAAGAAAGATATAACCACCACTTCACACGGATCCTACCGAGCTAATCAGGGGAGTACTAGTTTCTTTCGTTTTTAATTACCTTCCATTATCATAACTTTGATACTTTCGGGAACATTGGGGACAATGTTCAGTTTAAGTGTAGGGAGGGAAAATAAAACGGGAACTTTGAAACTATGCTTATCCTTAACTATTTGCTTTGTCCAATTTCAATTGTGTAATCAACCATGAGAAATATCGGTTAGGGTAATTTTGGCACCAAATTTAAAAATTTTCATAACATATAGGAGTAGGCCATTAGTCTTAATAAAGCGTCTCATGGATAGGAAATTATGTGACTAGCACAAAAACCGTTTCCCACTTAAATTCCACCCAAAATGTGAGGATCGCCCTTAGATTAGTAGGAATTAAAGCATTCAGCTTTAATGCTTAGGGTGTGAACGGTAGTATAATAGATTCTAGAACTTGTTTTGTGATGCATTCCGAGATCGCTAGTAAGACTACACTTTTGTAGTTAGGAATAACTAAATGATAAGAGGCATTAGGATAACCCTTGTTTGATACCCGTAATATAATTACTTCTTCCACATCGGTTGAGTAATCCTCCCACACCCTTGCGTTGTACTCATCTTTAGTACACAATACCCCTAGTTAACCCCTCAGAGCCTATCCTTTTCGCGGTTCTCGTGATGTTTTAGTTTTCCGGAATATCAATGAAGAGCATTGTTTACAATCCATCCCCAAATGTACACCCAAATCGCATTAGCCTACCATGTATGCACTCACTTTTAGTGCATTATTGTTATCATACTAAACCCTTAGTTCAATTATCTAGTTGCTTGCATAAGTTGCTAAGTCGAGTCATATCCTTTGCACACAGTTTTGGGACGATTGGGACTCATGGAAAAGTTAAATTTTATGAAATGACTGGAAGGGAACGTTAAATTCAAATTCCCTTTATTTGCGTAATAATGTACTCCAAGTGTTTTGATCTATTCAATTCGGGTCAAATTAGTGTTAGAGTAATAAGAACTCAAGTGCATGGATGTGCCTATAAATCCCTATTATTTTGATGTTATCGTAGAGGATGGTAGAGTAAAAGTGTATGGAAAAAAATCAAAAAAAAAGAAAAAATAGAAAAAGAAAAAAAAATAGAGTGTCAAAAAAAATGAAAAGAACATACGGGCTACCAGCTTACATCTATCTTTAAATTTATGTTTGTTTATTTCAATTTACCTAGAGTTTAGAGTGTCGAGTCTTGGCTTAGCAACGCCATTCTTCGCATGCTTGTAACATTAAAAATTTTGACTTGCCACCACTAAATCGCCTATCCCACCAAACCCTTTGTTTTCCTACCGTAAGCCATACGTTACAACCCTTTAAAAGACTCTTGGATAGTTTTTCCTAGGTGCTTACGCCAAAGCGATCGAGGTTTGATCTAGTCTCAAGCCTATGGTAATCTTTGTACTAGGACCGCTTAATGAGTGTTTATCTTCCATTTCCAACTTGTTATATTTCATATACACCCGAGAGATGTGAGTATCTAAACACCCCATGTGAGGTGCTAGCATGTAATTTCCGTGCTTGTTATGACTTTTGCGGGGCTTATATGTGTTGTGAATTGTTCTAAACTAATGCTTCATGACTCCTAACGTATAAATTAATTGGCTAAAAGCACATTTGCTTGAGGACAAGCAAATACCAAGTGTAGGGATATTTGATAAGGATTTAAAATGTACCTTTTTGAGGGGTCATTTAAGCCCTTAATTGATCACTTTTGTATCCCTTATTACTTAATCTTGTTCCTTTTCACTTTTTAGGTCTCTTGAAGGCAAATTGCTGGAATGACACTTATTTGGACGAAAAGGCGCAAATATACGAAGAAAATGGCCAAAGTCAAAAATTGAGACACTCAATCTGCTGAATTGAAAGGGGACGGCGTCTCTTATTTGTAACGCCGTCGCAACACATCTTGTGACGACTCAGAGAGCAAATTAACATTTTTCAAGTGACGGCATCAGGTTTAAACGAGTAGGGCGTCGCAGCTCAGACGGCCTAGATTTGGATCCAGACGTCGTCAGAGACTGAAGGCGACGGCGTCACGGGCATAAGGTGACACCGTCACAGAGTTGACGTGGCCAAGACGAAACCTTAATGGCGGCGACCCGACGGCGTCACAATTAAAGGGTGACGCCGTCACAGTTTGTAACACTATATATAAAATTCGAATTTTTCAGTTTTAAAAGTAAGTAGTTTTTGTGGAGTAAAAACCTAAACCGAACTAAGGCTGTCTTGTACAGTATTTTAGGGTTCCATACCCTATTTTACATCAAGATAAGTGTTTTACTTCATTGATTCTATGTCTTCAATTGATTGTGTGTATGCTTGCATGTTCTCCATGTCCGGCTAATTTACTTGTGTGTTTGCTTAGGTAATATGAAACCTAGTTATTGAATATTGATTAGTTGTCTCTTATCTTAACTGTGATTGACCTAGTATTGCGATAGGTCATTCATTGTGTTATTAATGCTTGATTAATCTTCGTTGAACCTTAGCATAGAGTTACTAGTGGAATTGTAGGCTAAACATCCAAAGAATACCTTAGTGTTAAGTTTATGAATCCTAGAGATGTCGTAGTCATTAACCTTTGCTAGCTTCAAAGAGTTAGGGATAAACGCCTACCCTACGACCTTAGAAACACAATGCGTTAAGAATAAGGACGTGACAATTCAACCATCAATAGGAGATAACTAGGGAGTAATAAAATCTATGTAAACACATTTATAATCATCATACGAGCACACAACAATAGACATAGACTACCCTTAGCTTAGTTAATTAGAATAGATAAGTAGAGTAATCGGTAGAAATACCAACCCCCAAATCCAAACCTCGAGATTCGTACCTTTCCATTTTTTAAACAATATAAAAAAGAAAAAAATAATCTTCCTGAACCCCAACCTTAGCGTAGTAACTTCTTACTAGCATTCCTATTCCCCTAGAGAACGACATCAATACCCGTGGCTTACCCTAATACTACACTACAACGATTAGGTTCACTGCCTAGGGTGTTGAAAAACTTGCTCAACGAAAAGGAAGTTTCGTTGACCCTAAACGCGCATTGTAAGCGTATCAGTAACGCCGTAACCACTCGCTTTGCAGCTTATGTCAGGTTTTGCCTGTTACGGCGTAACTCCCTCAAAGAGTTACAACGTAACCTTCCTCTGCTTTACTTCTTTCATTTTCAAATGCAATAACCTTGTATTAGTATTTTAAATGAACTTTGTGGGTGTGTTCCCTGTAAACCCTCACGAGACTTCACTCGTCTACTTGGGACACCAAGTGGTTTAAAAGGCTTGTTGCATATGCTAAATACAACCGTGATTCCTACGAAAGTGAGTTAGGTTTGTTTTTCATTTTTTCTTTTTATAATTATGCTTGTCGGTAGTGTGATTTCAGGGATTGAAGTTTGTTCATGCTGCTTATCCGATGGCACGTCTCTTTTTCGTGGGCCTTCTTTCTTTGTAGAGCAAATTTCAGGGAAGTTCTCGCTCTAATTCTACTTTTCTCTTCACCTTTATTTAATGCTTAGTATAGAAGGGACTTTGTACAATTCAAGTGAGGGACGAGAGTAGAATTATCTCTTGAACATTATTTTGCCCTTGTTTTTCTAATTTATTTTGAAAAATTATGCCATTTTTAAAATTTTGACATGTTTTTCTTAACCAAACTAGATTAGACCTTAGCTGAGCACATACAACCCCTGATATTATATGGTGAGATTAGCCTTATCCGTTTCCAATATTTTACCCCAAATCCACCAAATTATGAGTGTGTCGGTAGCTTGTAAACTTTAGAACTTGGCCTTTGCATCATTTCGAGACCATAGACGAGGTATGTTGAGTTAGCTCGATGTATTTGGACTTTTCGGTTTTAGAAGGCAATATTATAGGATTATCACCCCAAATAGCCTACCATTGTGTGTCTATCGATTAGTCACCTTGACTTCTCAACCCCCATGTGAAACCCTTTTGTTGCACTCACCTTTAGTGCAAGATACCCCTAGATACACCCATTTGTGCCATTCCTTTCATTTTGATAACCCAATATATTGTTTCGATACACCTATACACCTTAGCCTACCCCGTTGTCTTTATTTGTGATTAGGAAGTCATCATTTGCCTAAGTTCAAGTTCAAGTGGAAAGGTTCGGAAATCACGCTTTCATCGACGACATATTCCTGAAGATCATTGAAGATCCCCCAATTTCCCATTGTTCATCTCAAGTGGGGCGATATTATGTTTAGTTATTATTGTTATGTTGATTCAAAAATAAATAAATAAAAAATAGTTATGTTATTTAGTGATTGTAAAGTGCAATGTTATAAGCACTATGTTATGAGATTTATAGATTTAGTATCAAGGAGGCCACCTCGGTCACATTCGAGAATTGGAGTTGGTAATTTTGCCAACAGTTGGAGAAAAGATAGTGTTCCCATCACGACGTCCTCTCATGACACATCTACCTAGTATTTCATGATCCGATTTCTTGACATCAAAGCGTGAACTTTGGGAGAATGGTAAGTGGTGATGACTTGGTTATAGAATTAGACTACCTGCTTGTTTTTTATTTTACACCATTTATATATCCCATGTCTTATCCTACTCTTTAGTCATGAAGCGTGTATAGGTGATGCAGCGAGCAATCTTTGGTGTCTTGGCCATGGATTTGGTCATGTATCATTGATTTTGTCCACTTCGCCATGACATGTTAGTAATGACAAGTTACCCCTTAACCTTTGTTGTGTCTACCCATATTACCTTCGATAATTGTTTAGCCCTTAACTCTAGTGGTGGAGATTTGTGTAACCACCAAGCTTATGAAAGAATACATGCTATGACTGTGCGATTGAGTGATCACCCCGAAATTGACACTTAGAATAGTTGAGAGATTTGAGTGTTTTGTTCCCATTTCGTGAGGTGTTCGGCTTTGTTTTATTCTAGCATAAGCGATTTGTAAACTTATATTTTCCAGGTTTTGGGAGATATCTTTTTAGAAATCTTTCTAATAAGGTCTACTTGAGGGCAAGTAGAGTTCAAGTGGGGGGATATGTGATAACATCAAATAGTCCTGAATATTAAGTGTCAATTTCCCCCGATAATGCTTGTAATTTATATCATTTATATGGATTTACGCTTGTTTTCCATTGTTTCCCACTTTCTGGTAAATTACGAGCATTGGAGCTAAGAGACGTGGAATTGGAGAAATATCAAAAGATCTATCATAGTATGCTGACTTTGAAGAAGTTACGGCGTAACTCATCTCTCACATTACGTCGTAACTAAATCGTGACTCAGAAAACCAAGTCATCAAAAGGTTACGGCATAACTCTCTCCAAAGACTATGATGTAACTATATTAGGTAAAATGAGGTTCCACGCCATTGATAACTACGCCGTAACTATTCCACCAACTACGACGTAACCAAGTAACATTAAAGATACGGCGTAACCACTCATAAGGTTACGCCGTAACCAGCATATCTAGTGCAAATAATGAAGGAATTGAAGATAACGGCGTAACTCTTATTTTAGTTACGCCGTAACCCAGATATGGCCTATAACGTGGGAAGAAGCCAAAGGCAGATCTAGAGGAGCATACGGAGCCATCTCCAAGGGAGAAATCACTCCCCTACGATAAGCATTAGCATTTTATCTTTTCTTTACTTTCGATTCATGTATTTCGTAACTTTGAATATTGAATTGATTTGTATGGTTAATATGAGCGGCTAAGCACCTCTTGGTGCTGGCCTAGTTATGATTCCTTAATTGTTTTGTTTACGTTTATATTACTTCTGTATAATTATTTGTAAGTGTATGCATGCATAGTTTATTGGTAGCTACCCTTGTTTCGGTAGTTTTGAATGGCGGTAGAGGCCAATTGCCTAGGAGATATGACCAACTGACCCTAGGTGAGCGGACTGAGACTAGAAGGGTAAGATATGACCAACTAACGACCCTTTCTACTTGTGCGATTTGACCAACTGATCACCTACCGTTTGGATGAACTTAAGAACTAGGGGGTGAGTGTTTAAGTTGCTAATGCCTGGGCACTCACTATTATAAATCTAGCATGTAGAGGTACTTAATGACTTGGCTTAGGGGACCAGGAAAAACAGGACTTATGAGGGGACACTTGACTTCTCCTGTGGTGGCATCTTTGCTGATAGGTTAGGGCGAATTGACCAAATGTTGTCCTCTCGACTTTGACCCCACCTGAGGTAATTGGAAGTAAGTAGACGTAGACATTACTAGCTAGGAGGAATAACTAGGTTGGCACCACTCTCCTCTATTGATTAAACCTTTGCCTTTATTTGCTTTTATCTGCTTTAGTAGTTAATTAATTATTTCCTTATCATATTAAAAACTGTGACACCTAGACTTAGTAATAATCCAACACACATAGCTCTTGGGACGACCTCAGTTTTACCAAATACTATACTACACGTGACCGGGTACACTGCCCGTAAGTGCATTCAGGTAGACCATAGGTACAACGAGACTTTATAAATATTAAAACCTGGTCAGTAAAACTTGCATCAAGTTTTTGGCGCCGTTGCCGGAGAGTTATATTAGGATTGCTATTAAGTCTTTCATTTTCGTTTTGTTTTAAACTTTTCTATTATTCTCACGATCATTATTCAAGTTTATAGGTATCATGGAAGTTGTTAACATCGATAACCTCACTCTTGAGGAATATTTGGCGTTGACAAGAGCAGAACAATGGCCGGGTCTCATAAGACATGCAATTAGAGCGGATGTCCGTTTCGAAATTAAAGACCAATTTATGAGGGAGCTTCGTGCTAACCCTTTTCAGGAAACATGGACGAGGATGCATATGAGCACGTTGAAAATGTCCTATACATCGGTAGCCTTTTCAACATTCCGGGCGTGTCTCATGATGTTGTTATGCTAAGGGTATTCCCCATGACTCTTAATGGAGCTGCCCGAAGATAGATCGAAGGTTGAAGGTTGAAGTCAGATATTGAGGAGCATACGGAGTCATCTACAAGGGAGAAATCACTCCCCTATGATAAGCATTAGCATTTTATCATTTCTTTACTTTCAATTCATGTATTTCGATATGTTAAACATTGAATCGATTGTTTTAGTTAATATGAGCGGCTAAACACCTCTGGTGCTGGCCTAGTTACGATTCCTTGATTGTTTTGTTTATGTTTACATTGCTTCCGTATAATTGTTTCTAGTGTATGCATGCATATTTTGTGTGTAGCTACCCTTGTTTCTGTAGTTTTGAATGGCGGTAGTGGCTAGTTACTTAGGAGATATGACCAACTGACCCTAAGTAGTTAGACTGATTGGGAAGGGTAAGAATTGAACAACTAACGATCTTTCTTCGCTTGTGTGATTTGACCAATTGATCACCTACCATTTGGATGAACTTAAGAAGTTAGGGATGAGTGTTTAAGATGCTAGCGCCCGAGCACTCATTGTTATGAACCTTGCATGTAGCAGAACTTAATGACTTGGCATAGGGGACTAAAAACAACTAGACTTTTGACGGGTCATCTGAGATCTCCGGTGGAAACCTTTGCTGATAGGTTAGGACGAACTAACCAAATGTTGTCCTAGCGACTTTTACCCCCACTTGAAGCAATTGGAATTAATTAAACGTGAACTTAACTTGATAGGATAAGTAACTAGGTTAGCACACTTCTCCTATATTGATCACAACCCTCGCCTTTACTTGTTATCTTTTTATTTTCCTGTTTTAGTAGTTAATTAATCATTTCAACCTTAAAACCTATTAAAATCTGTGACACCTAGACTTAGTTAAAATCTGCACACATAGATCTTGGGACGACCTCGGTTTTACCGAAATACTACACTACACACGACCGGGTACACTGCACGTTAGTGTATTAGGGTAGACCATAGGTATAACGAGACAATATAATTATTAAAACCTAGTCAGTAAAACCTGCATCAAGTTTTTGGCGCCACTGCCGGGGTGTTATTTTAGGATTTTAATTTAAGTCTTTATTTTTAATTTTTTTTTGTTTTTCAAATTCTGATATTATTTCTCTCACCATGAATGATTATTTTAGCACCTCTAAAGTTAAAAAGGGGATCATTATTCCAGCTCACGAAGAAAATGTTAGATTCAAATTCTGGGGTTATGTCTGGAAGAACTAAAGAGATGCAACTTTTATGGAAACAAAGATGAAGAATCACACGAGCACATCTATAAAGTATGTGAAATCGCTGACTTGTTCCATTCTCCAGGTGTCTCCAGAGACCATATTATGATTCATTCCCTTTCACTCTTAAGGGAAGAGCTAGAGATTGGCTGAAGAAACTACCTTCTGGATCTATTACAACATGAAATGCATTGAAGAATGCCTTTTCTTAAATAATACCGAAGCCCTGCAAAAATCCTTCAGCAAGTTGATGAAATTAGGAGATTCTGCCAAAACAATGATGAACCACTATTTACAACATGGGAAAGATTCAATGAGGCCATCCTCAAATGCCCCGAGCATAAACTCAACAAACACGAACAACTGTAAATATTATACAACGGGCTGAATATCAAGACTCGACAAATGTTAGACTCAAAAGAACCCATCCCTTTGAAGACTGCTGATAAAGGATGGAACAGAGTTGAAGAGGTTGCTCTTCATTCTTTATCCTGGAATGAAGATTGGAAAGAAAGCCCAATGGAACTACAATCAGTGATTAAGAATTTGGAAGAATTCGAGTCCAATATGCACTCCCTCACTGAAGAAGTAAAGACGGTTAAACATATGTTCAATAAACCAGCTGAAGGAAGAGTGACAGATCTTGAAAGGGATGTAAAAACGATTGTGAAGGAATCTAGCAGAAAGCAAGAAGAAAGTGAGAAACTGGTATGGAATATCAAAAAAGACTACGACCATGTTCTAAGAACTCAAGCAGGTGCTATAAGAAGATTAGAGAATCAGGTTGGAAGGCTCGCAAAATCAGTCACAATGAGAGACGAAGCGGAACTTCCTAGTACAACTGAACTGAATCCTAGGGATCTAGCCCATGCTATAACAGCCCGAAGTGGATTAAACTATAAAGAACCAGCTTATCCCTCAAGCTCTGATGTTCAGAATGAAGAAATCCCTCAAAACAGCAACAAGGAAACAAAGGATACTCAACCAGCTTTGGAAAAATTTTGTCCCTATGTTCCGCCTATATCATTTCCGGGAAGAATTAGGAAAGAGCAAGAACGATTGTAGTTTCAGAAATTCATGGAAAAATTACAACAGCTCAGCTTTAACATTCCTCTCATTGAAGCACTTGAGCAAATGCCTAAATATGCTAAATTCATGAAGGACCTCCTCACTCATAAAAGACTTTCTGATCAGACATAGGTTACATTGAATCAAAGATGTTTTGCTGCTCTATTAAAAGACATGCCTCTCAAAGAAGAAGATCTTGGGAGTTTCACTTTGCCTTGCACCATCAGAGGTATCACGTTCGATAAAGCCCTTGCCGAATTAGGGGCCAGCATTAGCCTTATGCCATTCTCTCTTTACTCACGTCTGGAATTGGGGAACCAGAAACCAACTAGAATGTGCATTGAGCTGGCAAATAAATCTACTCAATACCCTAAAGGAATTACTGAGAATGTCCTTGTCAATATTGATAAATTTGTTTTCCCGGTCGATTTCGTTGTCCTCGAAATGGAAGAAGATGATGTCCCCATTTTACTCGGAAGACCCTTTTGTAAGATATAACTTTTCACATACACATCAAACCATAACACAAAGTAGCATATAGATGGAATTCTAGAGAGAGAAAGTTAGAGGTTTAGGGAACTTAGTGAGAGAAAGTGAAAGATATTATTATGAGCTTCAACTCTCTACCTTGGGAGGTAGAGAGTATTTATAGTCTTACACAAATCGCCACACTTTGGGCTGTGGATCTGGCATACAGTGGGTAAAGACCCGTCCGTCCTCCACGGTGTTACTTAACTAAATTACTACTTAACTTAAAAGAACTACGACTACGAGCTTTCTAACGATTACATATACTTGAGGTGACCGACTCTTTAATACTGGGAATTTCTAATTCCTAACAATCTCCCCCTAAGGGAGGTCACCTCAATAATGTACCAAAATTACATTGAATACAAATAGATATAACATTTAACAATTGATCTTGCATTCTTGATGTAGTCCTTTGCTCCTAAGCTCGTAGTCAATGATTCTTCACAATGCATGTTTGGTTATTCCAAGTGGAGGTCTTTTACTGATCCACGTGATGATAATATTGAGCCATCATTTGAGATCATCAGCTATCAACAATCTCTGAGACATCCATTGTGGTGTTTGTGACTTTGAGACCGACATGCTCACATTCTGGATCATGATCTCTTCTTATCAGAGTAGCGGAAGCTTTAGTTGATTCATGATATTGGCAGCAGCGTAGCAGAAGCATGGAGTGAAAATATCAGAGACATTGATGCACTAATCATGATTTCTTTTTGAGATGAATGTGTTAAGTGAGCATGCGGCTATGGATTGACCGCTTCATTCTGATCAGCTGCAAACGTCGGGCGTACCTGCATACAACAGTTAGCAACAAATCGCACGAAAGTGTCTTTGATCACTTTCGATGAATTGAGGTACACGGCCCACGGTTCCCCGTTGATCAGTACAAGTACTGCCTGTGATCAGGTAGGATTCCTAAGAATCTCCTTGACAGGGTTTCGCAGCTGTTCTAGCTGTTCTCAAACCGGAACATCTCAAAGAAGACAGCACGGAGTGAGTGAACCAGCGAATTTTAAGTCCACTGATTGATGAAAAGAGATTTGAAAAACAATCGTGTATTGCTCAATAGAAATTGTTTTTGCAATACAACGAAGGTTTTATTGAAAATCAATTATCAATCATAAAAATACCTTTTGGTTTGAAAAATGAGTACACAGTCGATGTGCTAAAGAAAATAGTTTTTAAGCACAAAGACTGGTTTTTCAAAGGTATCCGTCAATCCCTAACCTGAACCAGGATTGATTCAAGAAATTGAATCGCCCCATTGTTTCTGTTCAGTTGTCACATGGTTGATCTATATGATAGATCTCACATGCCACCTACCAGGAGCTTGTTTGATGTTGGCTCCTGAAGGCTTTCCATCTTCATTGTGAATGTGTAAACACATCACTCAGATGTTCTGGCAATACCACAAGGATAATGCGTAGGACTCAAGATATAATCTCTCTTTCCACATTGTGTGAAACAGAGAGTCTTCATTGAAAGTGTCCTAATGAGATTTATTGATGATCTCGTGGCTCTAGACTCAATTTGTGCATATTTGGATCCTATAACGGAGACTAGGGAGAGGGTCTCCTTCTTCAATATCAACCATCTCTAAGAGAAAGTCGATAGACAATGTCGGTTCCCCGTGAGAATGAAACAAGTCCTTTTAAGAGGAACTTGAGTGGTTTGGAAAGTTGAAGTGCAGTGCGTCACTGGGTCCATGACGTCTTGTCTTCAATACCGATGTTACCATCAGTAGCATATGAATTGAACCCGGTTTCTGCCCTAAGGTTGAATAAATGGAGGGCTATTTGTTTTCACCCTTTTCTCATTCAATTCTTTTTAATTCTTCAACCCCTTCAGTGCTTACCGAGACTTCATAGCTAGAACCTTGTTGGGTTTATTCCAGTACTAGCTCAGACTTAGTCCGCACTCTTCCCTTATCTCATTTTTCTCCTTTTATCATCATACCTAAGGACTTCTACATTAACTAGTGGATTGTCCCTGGGTAGATCCCTCCGGTTCTGGCGGATCATGGGAACCAATACCTAACCTTATCATCCTTATATCACCGTACATAAAGTAAAGTTGGTCGGTCTATTTGGTATTGTTCATCTGCCATTGGATCCAATTGAAAACCATTTGAAAATCAATTCAGATACTTGTGATATATTATCAAGCATTTTGTACCTGAATTGTTTTTTGATATTTTTAGAACGAGAACTCCCCCTCAACATGTGCATCAAGTATCAAAATGTTTTGCACACGGAGGCAAGAGAAAGAATTTACTTCTTTTGATTACCATTTTCTAAAAGATATCAACATCACTTCCCTCAACAGATCAAGTGGGTATAGCATTTCCGGGAAGGAAGAGGTTTCCATGAATTTTGCTCCCCCTCAATATGTGCCTCGAGGTATGAAAAGAGTTTTGCACATACTAGAGGGAACCTGCACATTGGGATAAATGATCACGTTTCAAATCAAAGGTTTAAGATAGATGCTCCCCCTCAACATGTGCATGGAAAATTTGAAATCGTTTGTCACATGTGGGCAGGATAGCATGTACATTCTTATAAAACCATTTACCTATTTATCAGTTTAAATCCAATTTAAATCACACATTCTCCCCCGATCACAATTATCAAATCATTTGAGATTTGTGATCTCTTATAGATTTAAATTGATTTTGAAAGCTTTTAAGGAGAATTGTGACTTGATTATGAACGCGTTTGAACTGATATGATCTGATTTTAAGACTTTAAACTCCATTTATAAAACATGCATGAATATCCTTTGAAAACAATTTAATGCCAAATAACTTTTTAATTTAATTGAAATCATTCTCCCCCTCAATCAATGACATAGGTTGTTGATTGAGAGATAGAGATTTTGACAAATAAGTCCTGATGATTTTCAAAAATAGAGTTCGAGTTATTTTTCAAAACATTTGGTTTTCAGCAGATAAATGTTTATAGAATCAGAGCATGGAATTTGAAAACATGTTAAAACATGGCTCTGTTCTTTCTTTTAAAAACCGGGTTATTGCCTGAAAATGACAATAAACCATTTCTCTTTCTCCCAAATTTTTTTTTTTTTTTTTTTTTTTTTTTTTTTTTTTTTTTTTAAAGAGTTCGAACAACATCTAAGGTCCCGTGTCATTCTTTGAATGACAGCACAAAGACCGTAGATATTATCGAACCGAGAAAAAATATGACAAAAATGACAATATTTTTTGAAGAATTTTCGAATTTTTCAGATTTTTATGGATTTTGAAAGTTTTATAATTTTCTATTTTGTTTTTCGAATAACTATTTACAAGAGATAGATGAAGAAAGACCTTTACTCCTCGTCTTCCTCCTGAAGACGTTTGAGAGTTTCTGGTTGAAGGCTTTTCAAACCAAGACGTGGAAGAATAAACTCAAAACGTTCTCTTGGAAGAGCTTTGGTGAAGATGTCCGCTAACTGATATTCAGACCTCACAAAATATAGTTCCACCACACCTTTTTCCACTTGTTCCCTGATGAAATGATGTCGAATGTCGATATGCTTTGCTCTTGAGTGTTGAACGTTGTTGCATGAGAGAGCAATAGCACTTTTATTATCACAGTACAGAGGGATTTTGTTGAATTCAAAGCCATAGTCAGATAATTGAGATCTCATCCATAAGATTTGAGCACAACAAGATGACATGGCTATGTATTCAGCCTCTGTAGAGGAAATAGAAGTACTCATTTGCTTCTTTGAAGACCAGCTCACAAGCTTATCACCCAAAAACTGAGCACCTCCAGACGTACTTCGACGTGTATCTTGACAACCTGCATGATCAGCATCTGCATAGGCCGTTAGTGACATACCGGTGTCCTTCGGGTACCATAGTCCCATATTGATGGTTCCTTGGAGATACCGAAAGACCCGTTTAACTGCTTCAAGGTGCTTTTTAGTAGGCTTAGCCTGGTATCTAGCACACATGCACACAGAGAACAAGATGTCTGGTCTACTAGCAGTGAGATACATCAGGGATCCAATCATACTCCTATATTTCGTTTGGTCAATCATGATCCCTGAGAGGTCCTCATCTAGTTTGGTTCAGTCAATCATGGGGGTGTCAACAGGGTCACTTGAATCAAATCCAAATTTCTTTAAAATCTCTGTTGCATATTTAGATTGATTTATGAAAATGCCTCCGGGACTTTGTGAAATTTGTAATCCCAAGAAAAATGACATTTGTCCCATCATTGACATTTGAAACTTTGAACTCATTTCATTAGAAAAACGATCACATTCCATTGGGTCAGTCGAGGCAAAAATAATATCGTCAACATAAATTTGAACATGAATCAAATGTTTGCCTGACTTCCTGGTGAACAATTTAGGATCAACTGCTCCTTTGATGAATCCGGTTGACAAAAGAAACTTTGACAGTGTATCGTACCATGCCCTTGGAGCTTGCTTTAAACCGTACAGAGCCTTCTTTAAACGATAAACGTGAGTAGGATGCTCTTGATTCACAAATCCTTCAGGTTGGCTGACGTAGACGACTTCTTTAAGATCTCCGTTTAGAAATGCCGTCTTTACATCCATCTGATAAACTACCATGTTCTTACTAGCAGCATTAGCCAGAAAGATTCTGATTGCCTCGATTCGAGCAACTGGAGCAAAAGATTCTTCAAAGTCTATGCCCTCCTCTTGACGATATCCTTTAGCAACTAATCGAGCCTTGTTCTTCAACACATCACCATGCTCATCAAGTTTTACTTTGAAGATCCATTTTAGGGCTATAATCATAGCACAGTCTGGAGCAGGTACTAACTCCCATACATCAAGACGATCAAACTCATGAATTTCATCTTGCATAGCATTGAACCAGCTATCTTCATTCATAGCAGTTTTAACATCTTTTGGTTCGATCTTAGATAGTACGGAGTTGAAGAAGCACCATAAGGCATCGGTTGCGAGTTGCTTCCGGGTTGATACAGGACGAGAGGGATTACCAATGATGTTGTCTAATGGATGATCGTGAGTCCATTTTCTGAGGTGTTCATGTGGCATTTGTTGAGGAACTGAGGTAGCTGAGTCGATGTCTCCTGAAGAAGATGGTTCTGATGATGATTCAGGAGTAGCAAATATGTTTTCAAATGGAGCATCTTCAGGAGTCGCAAAGGGATTAACTTCATCATTGATGCCAGAAACATTTCCATGATGTACATTTGAAGAATGATGATTTGTTGATGAGACTGAAGGATCAGCAGCAGGTGCTTCTTGACTTGCAGATATTGAAACTGATGGATTGACTTCATTCACTGGAATCTGAGCATCCTCTGTTGTAGGGATCAGCACCTCATTAGTAGTAGACTCATACAGTTCATCAAACATTGGATCAAACAATTTCTTTACATCATCTTCAGATGGAGGTACATATGGTGTTTCTTGAGAGGAGTTTGGAACAAGGGATGAACCAATAGGACTGTTTTGAAGTACGGGTCCTGAGCTGGAGTGTCCAGGAGCCATTTGACCGGTCAGCTCATCAAACGTAACGTGAATTGTTTCCATGATATTTCGGGTTCTTTTGTTGTAGATTCGGTATCCCCTTTTGTTTGGTGCATATCCTACAAATACTCCAATGCCAGCTTTAGCTCTAAGTTTGCCCAAGTCTTGACCCTCATTAGTTGGATAGCACAAGGCACCAAACACACGAAGGAAAGATAGATTGGGTTTCCTGTTGTGGACAAGTTCATATGGAGTTTTTCCATGAATGGTGTGAATCAGGGAACGATTTTGTGTGTAACATGCAGTGGCAATTGCTTCAGCCCAGAGAAACATTGGAACCTTTGAGTAAATCAGTATTGTTCTAGCAGCTTCAACAAGAGTACGATTTCGTCTTTCAACTACACCGTTCTGTTGAGGGGTTCGTGGAACACTTCTTTGATGGCTGATTCCAACGCTTTCATAGAATTCACTAAGTTGTTTGTTGACAAACTCAGTTCCATTGTCTGTTCTGATAATTCTGACAGTTTTGTTTAGTCTAACCTGCAGCTGTTTGATGAGTTTGATGATGATATCAGGAGTTTCATCCTTTGTCCTTAAGAACTTGACCCAGGTGAATCTGGAATAGTCATCAACCACAACTAACACATATTTCTTCCCAAAGATATTTTGCACCCTCATTGGTCCACATAAATCCATATGAATCATATGAAGAACTTCTGTGACAGAGTTAGTAGGTTTGGGTTTATGGGCATACTTCTTGCTTTTTCCCAATTGACATGCTGAACAAAGATGATCCTTTTCATACTTTAGTCTAGGTAACCCTACAACTAAGTCCTTTCTGGAAAGATCGTTGATGGTGCCGAAGTTCAAGTGATTGAGACGACGATGCCATAACCATGACTTTGTTTTTGAAGCCTTTGATAACAAGCAGATTGGTGAAGCTCTCATCATGTCATCGATAGAGATGGTGTAAAGGTTTGAGCCACGAGTTCCTTTCAACAGTTCCTTACCATTAAGATCTCTAACGAAGCAGGTCTGTTTTCTGAAGGCTACTTCTAGATCAGAATCACAGAATTGACCAACAGAGAACAGATTATGACCTAAACCTTCCACATAATACACTCTGGAGATGACACTATCATCAACAACATAATCTCCATAACCCATAATAGCACCGAAATGATCATTACCAAATCTAACAGTCCCGATGAATTTGCTCACGAAGTTCATGAGCCGTGACCGGTCTCCAGTCATATGCTTGGAACAGCCTGAGTCCAGGTACCACAGAACGATTTGAACGATCTGCAGTTGAACACAGACAAGAATGGATAACTGGATAATTGGGATCCCCATGCAAGAATGGGTTCCATTTGGTTAGTAGCAACAGTTGGACCACCCTCATCAGAAATAGAAGCATTCATATCAGACAGTGAGGTAATGGAATCATTGTGAATAGATGCAATACTAGTGTCTGTATTAACCCTATTTACAGTGTGACCACTTCTTAAGGGAATAGTTCTACCAGTAGGCATCCATTTTCTAGTGGGCATTATCTGATTAGTCTTATGACCAACAGGTATCCAATAAAAGCCTGTTCTGCTGAATGTTCTTCCTGTGGGTTTCCATTGTTTTCTAACTCTCTTTCGCTTTTGCCTTTTAGCCTTTTTAGTATGAATTTTAGCATTAACAATATTAACTGGACAATTAACATCATTAGGCAAAGCATTGACATCACATCCATGATTAGAAACAGAATTCAAGCAAACATCAGAACAAGTTTTGCAAATAGTATCAGAATTCGAATTAATTACAGTACGCTTATGGCTAATACTAGAATCAACACGATTCGTTTTATTCGATTCAAACTTAACGTTCCTAGATTGTTCTTCTACTTTCTTCCAGTGCACATTCTTAGCTTGAGAGGTCCTATCATTCCTTGTATTGTCTTGAGACTTTGACCTGCTCCCTTTAATGTCACTGATTACTCCTGTAGAGGGAATGGGAACATTAGTTTGTTTTACTACTCTTTGCACCACCTGTTTAGATGTGCTGGGATCTGAACTACATGCAGGTGCACTAAGGTTCACTTTCTTAACACTAAAGGTACTGAGATTAGTACTCCTAGAAGACACATTTGAGTTCACTTTCCTAGCTTTGACAGATCTAAAATCTGAACTACTCAATGGTACACTACTCCTCACATTCAAAACATTGGGAGTCGATTCCATATCATGTTTGGCCTTAGGCATTGAGCATGGAATCAAAGGGTTAACTCTCTCACCTAATGTCTTTGGGCATATAGTGATCAAGCATTCTAAGATTTCTTGAGATCGTTTGGCATATGAGCATGCATGTCCAATTGCATTATCATGAGGTTTCTCTAGCTTATCCTCTTCAACAATCTCACGCAGGCATTCTAAGCAATCCTTAAGGGATGAGAAATATGTTTGAATGGCAAGTTTGTTGTTCCTTAGATGAGGGGGGACATATGTCACAGATAAAGCATATTTATTACTGGAGCGAACCTTAGATACAACATTCTCCTCATTGATCATTGGCATTTTCCCTTTTACCTGACTCTTCAGATTCTCGATTTCCTTTTGCAATGAAGTTATTTGTTCGTTGTTTTTGTTACGAGTGACTTTAATTGATTCAAACAACTCATTGAAATGACGTTTAACCTTTTCATTTTCTTCTAGAAAACTTTCGTTTTCCTTTTGTAAAGCATTTACTAGGTTTTGAAGATGAAACGTTTGAGAATTCTGAGAATCTAAAGAAGGAGGCATTTGGGAGCCTGTCATATTGTTCGTTTGGCCCTTTAATTGAGAGATTTGGGCTTTCAACTTTCTGATCATGTTGCACTGAGCTTGAATCTGTTCATCACGTTTGTTAATTTGAAAAACTGCATCAAACTCTGGAGCATCTGAAGATGTCTTGATATTTGAAGTTTTGACATTTTCTTTGAGATGTTGATATTTTAGTTGTAAATTAAAATACTCAACTTCTAGTTTAGAAAAATGTTTAACCAACGTGTCGTGATCATCCAGATCAATTTTCTCGTTTAGTTTAGAATTAGTTTTTTCAAGCTCAATGACACGATCATGGGAGACTTTCAGGGCCACAGATAATTCATGAAATTTGGAAGCATTAATAGAGCAATTTGAAGCAGTGAAAAACACATCTTGAGCAACACATTCAGTAATAAGATTCTCATTTAATGTATGCAGGTTCTTTCTCTCAATCTCATTATATTTTAGTGCACGCTCATAATCACTAACTTCAGCAACCATTGCATCAAATTCCTTTTCCATACCCTTAATATCAGCTTCTACCCCCTTTTTAAGACTCTCAAAGTGATCTTTTAGAAGTTTAAAGAAGGGCATGACCTCAGTTAAATAACATTCTTTCATTTGTTCAAAACCTCTTTCACCTTCAGTTATACCAGTGGGAGTGATCCTTTTCTTGCAAGTTTTCTCAAAATCAACAAATAGTTGGAATATAACGTATTGGCTAATTAATGTCTTGCTTTTAGTGGCAATTGTTCTAGGTACAAGATGCATAGGTGTATTAGGAGGATACACAGTTGCTCTAGGCATTTTCCGAAGGGGAGGGTTTGTTTCTACAATATTTTCGGCTTTCTGCTTATCTAAATCCATTTTCCAGAAGACTTGTTCGGGAGTCAACAAAGTCTGAGGCTTAAACTTGTTCAAGGAAATCCAGTTTTCCTTCTTGTAATCATGAGGAGAGAAGATTATGTTTTTCTCTTTGCATTTGGGATCATTTTGCTTCTTATTCATCTTTTCCCTAGTGATTTCATTTAATATCTTATCTTCCTCAGTGCACTCAACGCAACTAGGTTTCTGCCTAGGTTTAAGGACTTCATTACCATCATAAATTACCTTATGAGCATTTCTAGCCTTTTTAATTACCTCTGGATTTGGTTCCTCTACAAGGGGAACGCTATGCTTATCGCTTAGAACTCTATGCTTAGTGATCATGTGAGCAGTCTGAATGGTGTTTCCTTGTAAATACAACTTGTTTTCAAGTTTGTTTTTCAAAGTTTTCAGATTAGAAAAATCTCTCAAGAGTTTTGATTCCTTTGCATTAAATTCTTGCTTAAGCATTTTCACATTTTCTTGAAGTTCTTGTTTTTGCTTAGCTGTTTTAGAAAGTTTTTCTTGCAAGGAATTTAATTCTTGTTTCAATACTTCTTCTCTAAACTTACTTTTTCTAATTACTGTACTCACTTGGACATCCATTTCCTGCTCACGAGTGGTCAACTCAAATTTTGCCCGTTGTTCATAAATAGCAACACGTTCCTTATAGGCATTTAGTTCAGAAATTATGGAATTATCAGGAGCACATGCAGTGTATTCATCAAAGACATAGTCATTGTTGACTGAAGAAGATGCATCACTTGGTACAATTTCACTTTCACTTTGTTTCACGTATTGATCGTATGGGACAATATTGATATTACCCATATTTTCAATATTTGATTCAAAAGTTTCAGTTGGTTGTACTTTGTCATGCATCTGTTGCACATCAGCATCATCGTATAGTTTTAATACCTCAGAGATGAGTTTGTCCTTGGATGTGCCAGCTTGTGGTGAGGAAGAGATCTTGGGAGAAACCATTGGAGAGATGCTAGCCATAAAGATTGTGTGTGCAGTAGGTCCATCATCTACATCAGAGTCGTAAGCATCACAGTCAGCGACTTGAAAGGCATTCTGATGATTGTGACCTATCTCCTGAATAGGCTGCTCATCCACATCTGCATCATAGGTCTTGGCATTGCCCTCAGCAAGAAACAGCAATTCCTCTTCATCCAACGCAGCACCATTGTCCTGAGCTTGTGCCAGCAACATCTTATCTCTGAAGTAATCAGCATTCTGAGGACGCTTTGGAGATGTGCAGTTCCTTGCAATGTGACCTTCACCACCACAGTTGTAGCATTTGATTGGCTTAGGTTGACCTTGGTTACCATTTCTTCCTCGATTTTGGTTTCCAACATAACCTCTCCCAGCTCCACCTCTTCCCTGATCATACTGTCTTTCCTGAACTGGTTGCACCACGATCCTTCCATCTTTAACAGTGGCTTGATTATGTGGGTTAGATGCAGTTCGAAGGTTGTTGTTGGTTTGTGGGAGAGAATTCATGTTTTGACTAATGAGTAGAGCTAGTTGATTAACGATGTTATCCACGCGTGCATCAGCATCAGCTTGTTTGAACATAGGATCAGGAATGAGTTTGTGATTACCATTACCCAAGGGTATGACTTGTGATGCTTTGGTTGTGATTCCAATGTTTGAGTAGAAAGCTGTTGAGTCATTAGACGAACTTGTCTCTCCCTGGTTAGTTTTGAACTGATTGAGAATCAATTTTTCAAACATGGCATGTCTCTCATTCTGAAGGAGGAAGGCATAGAGTTGCTCATAGTTTGTATTCTTCAATCCTTTAGTGAGCTTCACAGCTGTGACAAACTTGTGCCATTCGGGATTCATGTTGTTCACAAACTTTGAGTTCAGCTGAATGTTAGGCATAGTCATTCTGATGTTTCTCATGTCATTCACTAACTTGTGAAATCTCACATAGTACTCATAGACACTCTCATCTGGTTTCATCTTGAAATGCTCAAATTCGTCATAGAGTTGTGATTCTCTGTCTTCCATGGTTAATTCTGAACCTGAGAGAAGCATCTTTACATTGTCCCAAACAGCCTTTGCATCAGTGTTATGATTGATCAGCTTGTAGATGTCTTTAGGAAGACCTTGAAGAACAATGTTTGAAGCCCTGATATCTGCATCGAATCTCTTTTTCTCCTTATCATCAAGCTCATCATACATCTTAGGTCTGTCCATTCCGTAAACAGGAGTACCATCTTCATTAGTATCAAGTATGTCTCTAGTCGTCTCAACACGATATGGTCCTTCATCAATGGATTTGAGAATGTTGACACCATTTTCCTTTCCAAGGCAATACAATCTGATTCGTTGAGCCCAAGAATCGTAGTCAGTTCTGTCAAGCATGGGAGGACGAGTATCTGAGCCAGCTGCTTGTACGTCCTCGGCAACAGTGGAGATGACAGTAGGGACGTTGGTAGACATGTTAACAGATTATACGGGATTTTATAACTCAATGATTAAACCGGGAAATAGATTCTTTCACGGGATTTTACTAAATCAAGAGAAAACCGTAAACAATCGCTCAAGTCGCTAGATGATAAAGCTCTAAGTCGCTAGAAACAAATCCACTAAGTCGCTACCAATTAATTTGCTAGACAGCCAAGTCGCTAGAATCCCAAGTCGCTAACAGAAATACAAGTCGCTAAGTAGTAACTCGCTACGGACCAAGTCGCTAACCAAATTTTGGCAGCAATTCGCTACACAAGTCGCTAGAAACACAAGTCGTCGCTAAAGAGCAACTCGCTACTAACCAGTCGCTACCCGTAGTGGAGATTCCACTACTTGTACTTTAACTCGCTAGATCTAACTCGCTAGATTTAACACTGTAACTCGCTACAATTTTGTGAAGCAAGTCGCTACAAAGAAAACTTATCCGTGAACTAACTCGCTACCATGAAAAACCATATAAACATCACTTTTCAATCCAAAAACAACCCAACCAAGATGATTCAAGCTTACCAAATGAAAACCTAAACACTTTTGATGATTCTAAACACAAAAGTACCAACAAAATTCAACCTTTAACACACGAAATCAACCAAATGATGCAAAAACCACTAAACCTTTTCAAACTCAAAAACCACCTAAAAACCACTATAAATCCAAAGATGTGCAAGATATGATCAAACCATGGCTCTTGATACCAATTGTAAGATATAACTTTTCACATACACATCAAACCATAACACAAAGTAGCATATAGATGGAATTCTAGAGAGAGAAAGTTAGAGGTTTAGGGAACTTAGTGAGAGAAAGTGAAAGATATTATTATGAGCTTCAACTCTCTACCTTGGGAGGTAGAGAGTATTTATAGTCTTACACAAATCGCCACACTTTGGGCTGTGGATC
The DNA here is from genome assembly GCA_019973895.1 of Chrysanthemum seticuspe. NCBI lineage: Eukaryota > Viridiplantae > Streptophyta > Magnoliopsida > Asterales > Asteraceae > Chrysanthemum > Chrysanthemum seticuspe. Next base: position 17,532,113 of record BPTQ01000007.1, on the reverse strand, counting down.
AGGCATACAGTGGGTAAAGACCCGTCCGTCCTCCACGGTGTTACTTAACTAAATTACTACTTAACTTAAAAGAACTACGACTACGAGCTTTCTAACGATTACATATACTTGAGGTGACCGACTCTTTAATACTGGGAATTTCTAATTCCTAACACCTTTCTTGCCACAGCACACGCCATGATTGATGTTTTTAACAAGAAGATTTCTTTGGAAATTGGAAATAATAAGATTACCTTCGACCTAGAAAAATCAATGAAATATGCTTCTTTCACTAACGACATCCTTGACGACCTCGACCTAGTCCAAGTTAATGTCCAGAAACATGCTCAAGAATGCTTTCGGCCTGACCCCTTGAAATCAATAAAATTTGAAGACAATGATGACATGTCTAACGATGAAGAAGACAAAGAAGACGAAAACGCTGTGGACAACCAAACGTTATGTTCAGCCAACATCCCAGAAAAAACTGATACTACTCCCAAGCTCAAAGAGCTCCCTTCACATTTATACTATGCATTTATTAATGATGATCCTAATTTTCATGTGGTGATTTATTCTTTATTATCTGACGAGGAAAAGAAATTGTTATTACAGGTTTTAAGCAAGCACAAAGGAGCTATTGCATGGAAAGTTTCTGACATAAAAGAATTAACCCTTCATACTGTTCTCACAAGATACTTATGGAAGATGATTTTAAACCAGTAGTACAACCACAAAAAAGATTAAACCCGAAAGTTCAAGATGTGGTGAAAGACGAGATCATTAAACTCTTGGATGCAGGTCTAATTTACGCTATTTCCGATAGCCCTTGGGTTAGTCCTATTCATGTTGTGCCAAAGAAAGGAGGAATGACCGTGGTCACTAATGAAGATAACGAGCTAATACCTACAAGAACGGTTACTGGCTGGAGGGTGTGCATCGATTACAGAAAATTAAATGATGTAATGCCGAAGGATCACTTTCCACTTCCTTTTATCGATCAAATGTTAGAAAGGCTTTCTTGACATGAATATTATTATTTCCTTGATAGTTTTTCAGGATATTTTCAGATTTCAATCGCCCCAGAGGATCAGTAAAAGACAACTTTCACTTGCCCCTATGGAACATTCGCTTACCAAAGAATGCCTTTTGGATTATGCAATGCTCCTGCCACATTCCAATGGAGCATGACGGCAATCTTCTCAGATATGTGCCAAGATTTCATGGAAGTATTCATGGACGATTTCTCAGTTTTTGGTAACTCTTTCTCATCTTGCCTTAATAATTTATCTAAAATGCTTACTAGATGTGAAGAGACCAACCTTGTCCTAAATTGGGAGAAATTTCACTTTATGGTAAAAGAAGGAATTGTTTTAGGACATAAAATTTCACAAACTGGGATTGAAGTTGATAAAGCTAAGGTTGACGTTAGTTCTCGACTCCCTTATCCGACTAATCTAAAGGGAATTAGGAGTTTTCTTGGGCACGCTGGGTTTTACAGAAGATTTATAAAAGACTTTTCCAAAACTGCTAAACCTATGACCCAACTTCTCATGAAAGATGCAAAATTTGACTTTAACAATGAGTGCAAAAGAGCCTGTTAGTGCAAATATTACGATATTTAATCTATACATTCTCATTTGTTTTGTTGATGACAAACATGTAACTTGTAATACATAACATAAAATGTATAAGTTACTTGTAATTAGATTTTGTCTCAACATACTCTCAACACCTCTCGACGACTCAAGTCCTTGTATGCTACAACACAGGTTCGTACATGTTTGTTATGTTGCGTTATGATCAAACCCCCAACAAACCATTAAAATATGTTTAGTTAAATAGTTTATGTATAACAACTAGTGTTTACATATTGGGTAAATATATACATAACTAGTATGTATTATAATGGGTAATATAAATGGGTAGAAACTTAAGTATCACAACCCATTGACCAAATACATTGAATGTAGTTGGGTACAACCCAAATTCCATGACCTATGGAGCTTGACCCATAACCCGATGCATGACATCATGCTTATATCATATATGGATAATATCCATAACCCATGGTATTAATCCATACCCATGTGACTAGGTGCATTGCACTCAAAAGATACATTGTATCTAGTAAAAGACCCATGGATCAACCCATGACCCATGACCCATAACCAAAATACCCATGGGTAAAAGGGAGCGTCCCACTGATCCCCAGTAATACACTAGACGGATCCCTCAAGGGAGGGATCTGTAGGATCCGGGGAACAGTGGCTAGTTTTCTTCTAAAATAGTGAGCCATTTCTTCATTGTTCCACAAACCTTTACAAATAGTTTCTCTCCACTATTTCTAGGATATTTAGATCATTAGGAAACATGTTGATGAGTGTCTAAATACTCATCATTTTTGTACCATTTAAACTGCAAAAACATCTGAAAACACTCAGAAATGCTTCAAAATGATAAAAATATCACAAACAAGTGTTTTATGTGTTTTAAACGCAAAAATATCAAAATCAGATGAAAAACGTATCAAGTTTGCATAATTGGCAGTTTTAGTCCCCCAAGTTTAAAAAGTTGTCAAAAACAGTCCTTGGTAAATCAAAATAAAGAAAAATGTCATTTTTAGTTCTTAGGGATTCATGAGTTGTCAAAATTGGTCCTTAAAATCAAAAATTTCAAAATTACAACTTTAGTCCCTCAAGTTTTGAAAATGACAAAAATAGTCCTTGGATTTATTAAAAATGGAATTTTATGCATAATGGTCCTTATACTATTCATATTTGGCAGGATAGGCCCTTGTGATAACTTTGGAAGATTGGAAATTTTAGTCCCTCATGTTTGGCAGAATTGCATGAATGGTCCTTATAATAATAACAATCCAAATGGACCCCTTTTGTATTTAGAACCCCAGCCAAAACAAAAGACCCCTGCCATTTATCCCTTGACCCCCCTAATTTGGACCCCCACTTATTATAACTTCGGTCAAATAAAGTCAAACGCGCCAAATACCACAGGTACTGTTCACTTCCTTCTCCATCACCTGAAATCCAATACCAGAGCAGTTTTTCACCAAATTTCCACCTTTCCACCTGTTTTTCCACTTGTATACATCTCCCCTCCACCTCCACAATCCCCCAAACTTCTTTAAAGGCAATAACCTGCTCTTGACTATTTTGGCGTCAAAAATCCAAATGGACGTATATGATGACTTTGACCAATCCAATGGTTGGAATAAGGTGGGAAATGCTCAGAGATGTCGAAAAAGCTGAATAAGATCATTATAAAGAGAAGAAGAGGCAATGTGGAAGCTATCTAGAATAATTGTAATCTAACTTATATCGTTTTAGCTTAAATTTAAAATCCAGTGTATGTTTTAGCTTTTGAACTTTGTATTTCAAGTTTACAGTGTACAATAAAGCTTTTGTGATAATCAATTTCAAGTTTAAGTCCTATTTTCTGTTTATGCAAAAATCTCACTTTTGTTCAAATTCTCATGAATGTTTGAATGTTGATAAGTAGTTGTTATCCTGGACTGAGTAAGCCCACATAAGCTCCTAGATAGCTTATTAAAGCTATTAGAAACTTTAAAAATCAGTTTAGCAGTCAAAATCAAAAATACCAAGAAAATACAAAAAAATATTGAAAAATAAAAAAAATCAATGGAGATGGTGATCAAAGCTGGAGCATGGTTAATAAAGGATTGCCCTTGGGTTTAGAGCTTATTGGGAAGCTATAGGTAGTGTCTTTGTGCCTCAGTTCTCAGTCTTACCTTGGAAACCAATTTGTAAGCATTTTGATCAATTTTGGTACTTAACTGTTTTATGTTGTTACTGTTATTGTTTAATGATTAATTAGTCTCCTTATATGGTAATTTAAGGTTTGTAATAAAGTGTATGGTCTAAATCTTTGAAACTCTTTGGAAAGCTTAATAACAGTCCTATAAAGAACTGTTTGGATTTACTCAGTTACTAGAGTTAGAGGTTGTTTGAGTAATTGCTTGTGCTTGTTTCATGTCTCATTAGGATATAATAGCTCATATAAACAAGAAAAACCAGTCTTTGTTAGTATAAAAGTCAAAATACCATTTAATTCCACTTAACTAGTTCACTGTTAGAATTTAATAGGTAAAACTCATCATAGCTATTTAGAACTTGGTAATTTAGCTTATTATAGTCTTATTACACCTTAACTTAACATAATCAGTCATTAGATTTGATTTAAAGTTCATTTAAGTCAACTTTCAGTTTAATAAAAAAGTCAAAATAGTGCCCTGTGCACCAGTGAGCCATCTACTTTCACAAGCTCACACAGAGCTTATAAGTTAGCTTTAGCTTGTACAACTTAGCTTTTTGAGAAGCTCACCTAGCTGACTCTATAATCCAAAGCTTGTTTTCCACTTTGTAGCTTATTTGAGTAGGCTGCACTTAGCTTTTATTTCTGTCCATTTTACTCAGCATACACTGAGTCATACTCAGTTGTTTTTTAGCTTTTTCTCAAGCTCACCATAAGCTCTTTAGTGGACCCCACAGTGAGAGCTTTAGCTTTTTGAAAAACTGAGTTGGTCAACTTTCTAATTCCAGTCTTTGTTTTCAGTTTCTAGCTTATTACAGTGCTTAAAAATAAGCTTAAAAGTTGCCTAGAAACCATATAGTACCCTGTGCAAACAGTTAAGCTTATGCTTATTTAGCTTATTTAGTGCTTATTTCTAAGTCATTGAGCTTGTTCAGTTGTCATTTTAGCATATTATAAGTTGTCTAGCTTATTTTCAGTCCATCATTTTGCTTATTCAGTAGCTTATTAGCCATTTTGGCTTAATCCTTTTGCTTATTTCTTTTTCTTGCCCACTGTTGAGTTAAATAAGCTCAAACTGAGCTTATTAGTGGTTTTCACAAAAAGTTGTAGTTTTAAAATTTGCTTATTTTAGTCTACTTAATAACTTCCAAAAAGAAAAATCAAAAAAATAAAAAGTTTGCAAAAAGGAGTTGTTGGGATTCGAACCCTGGCCACCCAGCTCACCACACACACACCTCACCAACTGCCCTTGGGTCTTTTTATGTTTATCTTTGCAACGTTTAATACTTAACCCTTCTTTCCATTTTTAGCTTATGCGAACTTATTAGCTTATTTCTAGCTTATTACAATAAGCTGTCACGTGTTTTATATTTTTCTTAGCCTTGTATTAGTATAAAGTATTTTATAAAAAAGTTTCAGATTTTTCTGAATAGTTTTAGTATTTTTAATCATTTAATTAGTCTAAAATATTATTTAATTCATAATAAAAAATATAAAAGTCAAAAAAATATAATTCTTTTTTCTAAAATTTTCTTTTGTCATATAGGAAGTAAGAAAATTGTTTTTACACTCGTAGGACTTTTATTTCACAAATTTTACGGTTTTGCTTGCGCACTCGCGTAATTTTTATACTTAACGTAAGTTTTTATTTTAAATCACGTTTTTAGATAATTTAGGTTTATGTTTTAATTAAAATAATTTATTTAAGTTATTTTGTTTTATAAATCACAAAAACATCATTGTAAAAATAGTGATAGTGTTTATTTAATATATTTTAGCTTTTTAATTTTCTTTAATTTGCATTTAAGCCCCTGTAATTTACAAAACTTTTTCTTTAGGTATAAATAACTCAAAATCCTTACTGATCACTATCCTTAGTGATTATTCGACATCTGTCTGTGTTAAACACCATTCATCCTCCGTGGGACTTAACGACCCGGGAATCCACTATATTCCTCTGATCTTAATTGCATTTGCTTTCTGAGCTGTTTTAAGTTTGTTACGGTTGACCATTCACAAGTGGTCAGCTTGTGTAATTAAACTTGACTGTTCAGGAGCGAATCACATGTAAACCACCCTAATCTCATATGATCATAATGCTTCTAACTTTCATTTATTGTAAGCATACTCTCGAAGTGATCCTCTAAAGCAAGCTTAGAGATCTTGCATCCTTACCTACTGAAGTGATCACCCATCACAAGCATACAAGCACATGAAGATCTTCTACAACAATATTGGGATACTTGTCATCTTCATCCATAGAAGACTAACTACATCATGCTTTGTGTTCTTGATGTTTATTTTAGGACTTCATATCCATTAGACACATTGTCTTGGATATTGTCTAGTATCATATTCTTGTATCTATGACTAGACTAGATGGTTTATGTGTTTGTGCCATAAAACACAATTTTTGTTATGTTGGGCCACAAAACATAACGGGTATCATAGAAGTCATGTCACAAGGCTTTAGTGAAGGGTGCCTAGAGATCGAGTCAAAGGCATCAGTGAAAGGTGCCTAAAGTGTACATTCGATATGGTGTGATTCGATGTACAAGCTAGATTAGTATTGGGTCAAAGGATATTGATATCCTTGATGGTGCTGTAATAAGGAATGGGTCTCCTTTGGGATTAGGTGTTGTGTAGTGTTGGGTAGTAGTTCCTCCATTGTAATGGAACTCGGTACTTAACCTAGTACAGGATAAAGGGTAGGCGACGTTGTGGTAGGTGTGGTTCACCTTGGTGTGAAAGAACCCGGTGGTTAGCCTAGTACCGGAAAAACAGTAGGCGACGTTGTGAAGACTTCTTCGCCATAAGGATTTGGTGTCGTGTAGTGTTTACGAACTCTCGAGTAGGTGACTCGGGGAGTGGAGTAGGGCAAGGAAGGTGTCCTTGTAGCCGAACCACTATAAATCCTCGTGTTGGTTTGTCTATCCTTTTACTTATCGCTTTACGTTTATTCTTGCATTACATTGTGGTTGATGTCTATGTTTGTGATACATACTTGGTCTTTCATATAGTCATAAACTATATTTAACACTTTACTTATTATGACACGCTTGATCAAGAAAAAGCAACCGGACTAATAATGGTGAAACTTGATTTATAATGAACCATTAATCTTGCGGAATCTTATGTGATATTAAGGGGTTGGCCTTACATGCCGTAATGTGTTAAATGCATCCTCGCGTCGAGATTAGCAAATGCAATGGTTTATACTATATTTGATACAAAAGTTTTAAGTTTGAAACGGAAACGTATTCACCCCCCCCCCCCCCCCCACGTTTTCACAGAGCCTTTAACATTTTGAAAGAAAAATTGACTACTGCTCCTGTTATCATTGCTTCGGATTGGAATAATGATTTTGAACTTATGTGCGATGCCAATGATTATGCGGTAGGAGCTGTTTTAGGACAAAGGATAGACAAAAAGTTCAAACCTATTTATTATGCTAGTAAAACCTTAAATGAGGCACAAGAACATTACACGACCACCGAGAATGAACTCCTTGTTGTGGTTTATGCCTTTGATAAATTTAGGTCTTATTTAGTAATGTCCAAAACTGTTGTCTACACTGACCATTCTGATTTGAAGTACTTGTTCAGTAAATAGGATGGCAAACCAAGATTGATAAGATGGGTACTGCTGCTACAAGAGTTTAAATTGAAATCAAGGATAAGAAGGGGCAGAAAATTTAGCAGCTGATCACTTATCTCGATTATAAAACCCTGAGCTTGAAGAGTTTGACATAGAAACTATTCGTGATTCCTTCCCTGATGAGCATCTTATGGCAGTAAGAATTAAGGATCCTAGTCCCGAACCATGGTATGCGGACTTTGCTAATTACCTCGCGGACAGAGTTCTACCTAGCAACAAAACTTATGATCAAAAGAAAAAGTTCTTCTCAGATTTAAAATATTACTTTTGGGGTGATCCTTTCCTATTTAAATCATGCCCAGATGGTATAATTCGGAGATGTGTTTTCGGAGATGAACAACAACAAATTCTGGAACATTGTCACAACGGACCCGCTGGAGGGCATTACGGGGCCGATACTAATGCTAGGAAGGTTTATGATGCAGGGTTCTTTTGGCCTAGCATTTTCAAGGATGCTGCAAAACATGTGAGAAATTGTGACGCGTGTCAAAGGGCAGGGAACATCTCTTCTCGAAAACAGATGCCGCTTAATAACATTATGGTATGTGAAGTATTTGATGTCTGGGGTATTGATTTCATGGGACCTTTCACCCCATCGAAAAACAAAAGTTATATTCTGGTAGCTGTCGATTATGTTTCAAAATGGGTTGAAGCTGAAGCTCTTCAAACTTGTGATGCTAGAAGTGTCATTCGATTTTTGAAAAAGTTATTCTCCAGATTTGGGATTCCTAAAACCATCATAAGTGATCGAGGGACACACTTTTGTAATGCTATTATGGAAAAAGTACTGAACAGATACGGAGTAATCCACCGGATGTCTACACCTTACCATCCCCAAACTAATGGGCAAACAGGAAACACCAATCGGGCACTCAAGCGAATTCTGGAGAAATCCTTCAGCAGCAACAGAAAAGATTGGTCCGACAAATTAGACGAGGCTCTATGGGCATTCAGAACTGCTTACAAAACTCCTATTGGAAGCACACCTTTTAAGATCGTTTACGGAAAAGCTTGTCATATCCCGATGTAATTAGAACATAAAGCATACTGGGCACTCAAAAATGCTAATTTTGAGGCTGACGTGGTTAAGGAACACTGATTTTCCCAAATAAATTGCCTCGCTGAGTTAAGGGATGAAGCATACGATCATGTCAAAGCATACAAAGATAGGACCAAAAGATGGCACGACAAGGGAATAAAGGATAAAAAGTTTGAAGTTGGGCAAGAGGTACTCGTTTTCAACTCGAGACTCAAACTCTTCCCAGGAAAAATGAGATCTTGCTGGGTTGGTCCCTACACAGTGAGTAAGGTGTTCCCTTATGGGACTATCGAAGTTTACAATAAAGCAGGGGAGTTTTTCAAGGTAAATGGGCACAGAGCAAAAATTTATTATGTACAGGATATTAGTAAGCTTTCGGGAGATGAATTCTTCGCACCTGCCTATGGCCCTGAGGCTTTGACTCGTAAATAAAGAAAAGTGCTCTTTCGGGAGACACCCCGAATTATCCTTTCATTTGTTTTATTTCCATTTCTGTTGGGTTTTGTGTTTTTAACCATTTTTGCAAGAAAACGAAGAAAATTTGTTGCAGCATGCTGAACGAGACCTGATTTGTCCACAGTTATGAGTTAACTCATTCTTATGGTTACGCCATAACATACCTTTTGCAGTAGATCTTCTAGGAGCATTACCAATTACAGCGTAATACCATGCAACTGTTACGTTGTAGCTACACTCCTGTAGCGTCTGCCAGGTTTTGCAATTATGGATTAACTCCTTATAGGAGTTACGACATAACTACCCTCTGTAACACTTCTTTCACTTTAAACACAATAACCTTGTATTAGTTTTTAAATGAACTTTGTGGGTATGTTCCCTGTAAGCCCTCACGAGACTACACTCGTTTTCCTCTATATTTCACTTTCAGGTAAATTACGAGCATTGGAGCTAATGAGACGTGGATTTGGAGAGTTTATTGAAGATATATAATAGTATTCTCATTTTGAAGATGTTACGGCGTAACTCTCCTCTCACATTACGCCGTAACAGAAGTGTGGCTCAGAAAACCAACTTAACTGAAGATTACGGCGTAACTCCCTCCTAGGATTACGTCGTAACTAATTAGGTCAAATGATGTTCTGCGCCGCTGCAAGCTAAGCCGTAACTCATTCCACAATTATGTCGTAACAACGATTTATTGAAGATACGGCGTAACTCTTTCCAGATATTACGCCGTAACCATCTTTTCTAGAGCAAAATACGAAGAAATGGATGTTACGACGTAATTCTTAACTTAAGTTACGCCGTAACCAGATTTGGCCTATAAATACCGCCCAAATTCTAGCATTTCTATTCATTCACTTCACACACCAATTCAGAGAACGTCAGTAGAAGGTCGAAGGCAGATCTTGAGGAGCTTACGGAGTCATCTACAAGGGAGAAATCACTCTCCTACGATAAGCATTAGCATTTTATCATTTCTTTACTTTCAATTCATGTATTTCAATATGTTAAACATTGAATCGATTGTTTTAGTTAATATGAGCGGCTAAGCACCTCTGGTACTGGCCTAGTTGTGATTCCTTGATTGTTTTGTTTATGTTTACATTGCTTCCGTATAATTGTTTCTAGTGTGTGCATGCATAGTTTGTTGGTAGCTACCCTTGTTTCGGTAGTTTTGAATGGTGGTAGTGGCTAGTTATTTAGGAGATATGACCAACTGACCCTAAGTAGTTAGACTGAGTGGGAAGGGTAAGAATTGACCAACTGACGACCCTTCTTCCCTTGTGCGATTTGACCAACTGATCACCTACCGTTTGGATGAACTTAAGAAGTTAGGGATGAGTGTTTAAGATGCTAGCGCCCGGGCACTCATTGTTATGAATCTTGCATGTAGCGAAACTTAATGACTTGGCTTAGGGGACTAAAAACAATTGGACTTTCGACGGGTCACCTGAGATCTCCGGTAGAAACCTTTGCTGATAGGTTACGACGAACTAACCAAATGCTGTCCTAGCGACTTTTACCCCCACTTGAAGCAATTGAAAGTAATTAAACGTGAACTTAACTTGATAGGATGAGTAACTAGGTTAGCACACTTCTCCTCTATTGATCACAACCCTCGCCTTTACTTGCTATATTTTATTTTCCTGTTTTAGTAGTTAATTAATTATTTCAACCTTAAAACCTATTAAAATCTGTGACACCTAGACTTAGTTAAAATCCGCACACATAGCTCTTGGGACGACCTCGGTTTTACCGAAATACTACACTACACACGACAGGGTGCCCGTTAGTGCATTAGGGTAGACCAAAGGTATAACGAGACAATATAAATATTAAAACCTGGTTAGTAAAACCTGCATCATCTAACTTAAAGACTCGGTAATAAAGAAAAGTGCTCTTTCGAGAGACAACCCGAATTATCCTTTTTTATTTCTTTATTTCTATTTTTGTTGGGTTTTGTGTTTTTAACAACTTTTGCAGGAGGTGGAGATGAATTCACAAGTGTCTAAAACGGGGACCTGATCTGTCCATCAGCTACGGCGTAATACACCACCATGGTTACGCCGTAACATATAATCAGTAGCAATTCTCTCCAAAGCATTACCGATTACGGCATAATCCCATCTTATGGTTACGCCATAGCTATTATCCAGTAGCGACTGCCAGGTTTTGTCACAATTACGGCGTAACTCCTCTCTTGGGTTACGACGTAATCATCTTCCAGTTTTAATTCTTCCTATATTAACACAATAACATTTTATTAGTTTTTAATTTGTGATTAGGAAGTCATTTTTTGCCTAAGTTCAAGGTTCAAGTAGACAGGTTCGGAAATCACGCTTTCGTCAAAGAACAAAAATTGAAGATCATTGAAGACCCCCAGATTCTCATATTATGTTCATCTCAAGTGGGGGGATGTTATGCTTAGTTATGATGTACAAAAAATTATTCGAAAAAAAATAAAAAATTTATAGTTATTTGTTTATTGTAAAGTGCAATGTTATAAGCACTATATTTGGAGCCATCAAAGATTTAGTATCGAGGAGGCCAACTCGGTCACATTCGAAGAATTGTGTTGGTAATTAATGCGCCAACAGTTGAAGAACATGTAATGTGCCCATCATGACGTCCTCTAATGGCACATCTACTTGGTATATCTTGATCCAGTTTCTTCGCCTTAAAACTTGAACTTTGGATGAACGGTAAGCGGTGATGACTTGGTTATAGGTTTAGACTATTTGCTTTGTTATTTTTACTTTACACCAATTATATCCCATGTCTTATCTTACCTTTTAGTCATGAAGCGTGTCTAGGTGATTAAACGAGCAATCTTTGGTGTCTTGGCCATGGATTTGGTCATGTATCATTGATTTTATCCACTTTGTCGTGACATGTTAGTAATGACAATTTACCCTTAACCCATGTCATGTCTACCCATATTGCATTCAAGAATTGTTTAGTCCTTAACTCTAGTGGTGGAGATTTGTGTAACCGCCAAGCTTATGATAGAATACATGCTATGACTGTGCTTTGAGTGATCAGCCTGAAATTGACACTTAGACTAGTTGAAAGAATTTGAGTGTTTTGTTCTGATTTCGTGAGGTGTTCGGCTTTGAATTATTCTAGCATAAGGGATTTTTAAACTTATATTTTCCAGGTAATGGGAGATATCTTTTTTGAAATTATTCTAATAAGGTCTACCTTGAGGGCAAGTAGAGTTCAAGTGGGGGGATATTTGATAACATCAAATAATCCTAGATATTAAGTGTCAATTTCCCTCGATAATGCTCGTATTTTATATCATTTATATGGATTTACGCTTGTTTTCCTTTATATTTCACTTTCAGGTAAAATACGAGCATTGAAGCTAATGAGACGCGGACTTAGAGATTTTCTTAGAGATTTATGATAGTATGCCTACTGTGAAGATCTCTCACATTATGCCGTAGCTAGCGTGTTGACTCAGAAGACCAACTCAGCATCCATTACGGCGTAACTCCCAACTAAGGATTACGCCGTAACCAATTAGGTCAATGAATGTTCCACTCCGCCAACAGATACGCCGTAACTCCTTCCAATGATTACGGCGTAATCATACCAAATGTAACCTGTACTAAAGATACGGCGTAACCCGTCCTATGTGTTACGCCGTAACCAGCTTACCGAGAGCATAATTGTGGAAATGTTGAGGTTACGGCGTAACTCTCAACTCAAGTTACGCCGTAACTAGATCGTGCCTATAAATACAAGCCCTAATTTCTGAATTTTATAGCATTCACTTCACACCAAAAAGAAGAGAACGTCAAGAGAGGTCCAAAGGCAGATCTTGAAGAGCATACAGAGCCATCTCTAAGGGAGAAATCACTCCCTAACAATAAGCATCAGCGACTATTTTATCTTTTACTTTCGATTCATGTATTCGATTATGTTAAACATTGAATCTTTGGTTTCTTTTAATATGATCGGCTAAGAACCTTTGGTGCTAGCCTAGTTATGATTCCTTAATTGTTTTGTTTACGTTTACATGCTTTTGTATAGTTGTTTCTAGTCTATGTATGCATAGTTCGTTGGTAGCTACCCTAGCTTCGGTAGTTTTGAATGGCGGTAGTATCTAGTTGCTTAGGAGAATTGACCAACTGAACCTAAGTAGTTAGGTTGAGTTGGGGAGGATAAGAATTGACCAACTGACGACCCTTCCTCACTTGTGCTAACTGACCAAATGATCACCTGCCGTTTGGATGAACTTAGAAGTTAGGGATGAGTATCTAAGAAGCTAGCACCCGGGCACTCATTGTTACAAATCTTGCATGTAGAGGTACTTAATGACTTGGCTTAAGGGACTAAAAACAACTAGACTTTCAAGGATAGTAGCTTGATCTCCGGTGGAAGCCTTTGCTGATAGGTTAGGACGAACTGACCAAATGTTGTCCTAGCGACTTAAAACCCCACTTGAATCAATTGGAAGTAGTAAAACGTGAGCATTACATGATAGGATGAGTAACACTTTACCTCTATTGATCACATCTCTATTTTATTTTCCGCATTTATTTCTTGTTATTAGTTTAATAATCATTTCAATCCTTAAAACAATTAAAACTAGTGACACCTAAACTTAATTAAGATCCGCTCACATAGCTCTTGGAACGACCTCGATTTTACCAATTACTACACTACACATGACCAGGTACACTGCCTGTGAGTGCATAAGTTGGACCATACGTAAACGAGACACTATAAATATTAAAACCTGGTCAGAAATCCTGCATCACATCACCTACAACAAGCTCTCCCTTACATTCCCAAACACCTCACACACCATCAACAAGTTCATTACAAGTAAATTCTCAACCTACACCCAATACCTCAACACAATCAATCTATCAAAGTAATAGTGATTCAATCTCAACAACTAATACACCTTCACACTTTGATTACACGCCGATAAGAGGCTTTAGAACATTAAGCGACTTATACGAGAACACCGAGGAATTATTACTGGCTGAGGATGAAGCAAAGAACTACAAGGAAGCGTCAAGCAATCAAAAATGGATTGAAGCAATGAAGATTGAGTTAGATTCCATCAATAGGAAGAACACATGGGAACTAACCACTCTACTCAAAGGTCATAAAGCAATTGGTTTAAAATGGGTATTCAAACCAAGAAAGATGCTAATGGAAATATAATCAAGCATAAAGCAAGATTAGTAGCAAAAGGCTACATACAAGAGCATGGCATAGACTTTGAAGAAGTATTTGCACCTGTAGCAAGGGTGGAAACTATCAGATTACTACTTGCCATAGCTGCTAATAATAAATAGGAAGTACATCACCTCGACGTAAAATCTACATTTCTGCATGAAAAGTTAAAAGAAGAAGTGTATGTTACACAACCCGAAGGATTTATAAAGAGAAAATATAATGGAAAAGTCTATAGACTTATAAAAGCTCTATATGGACTAAGACAAGCACCGCGTGCATGGAACATAAAGCTAGACAACACTTTGAAGTCATTAGATTTCAAGAAACGCGCACTAGAACAAGCTATCTACATGAAGACATCAAAAGACTCAATACTACTGATAGGAGTTTACGTAGATGATCTAATCATCACTGGTACACCAAAGAAGGAGATCGACAAGTTTAAAGTTCAAATGGAAAAAAAATTTGAAATGAGTGACCTAGGATTATTAGTTTACTATCTAGGAATAGAAGTCACACAAACTGGGGGTGACATATCAATAAAGCAATCCGCCTATGCAAACAAGATCCTGAAGGAAGTTGGAATGATAGACTGCAACGAGACACTAATACCTATGGATCCGGGAACAAGACTGATAAAGGAAACTGAAGGAACATTGGTCAACTCAACTGAATATCAAAGTTTAATTGGATGTTTAAGATATTTGTTTCAAATAAGACCCGACTTAAGTTATTCTATTGGATTACTTAATCGTTTCATGCAAGAACCAAAGGAGCAATATTTGAAGGCTATAAGGCAAGTACTACGCTATGTAAAAAGAACAAAAGACTATGGAATCACCTACAAACATAATGGAGGAAACAAGATACAAGGATTTAGTGATAGTATTTATGGAGTTAACACTCAAGAAGGAAAAGGAACTACTAGAATAATATTTTACTATGGTGAATCACCATTTAGCTGGAGTACACAAAAACAAGCCACTATAGCACTATCATCATGTCAATCTCAATTCATCGCATCAACAACAGCAGTAACACAAGCATTATGGTTAAAGATACTACTAAGCAAGCTTACCAAGGTTACAATAATGGTTGATAACAAGTCTCCTATAAAACTGATGAAGAACCTCGTATTTCATGAAAGAAGTAAGCATATTGATACAAAATACCACTTCATAAAAGAATGTGTTGAAGGAGAAGATCTACAAGTTGAATTCATAAGTGGAGAATATCAAAAGGCTGACATACTCACAAAAGCACTACCGAAGATCAAGTTTCTAACAATGAAGCAACTTATTGGAGTTAAAGATTTACAATAAAGTGATTGTGATTAAGGGGGTGAATATTGGGTTAATCACAATCTGCTGGAACAAAGTTAGTAAAGACAGTTAAAGTTAGTTAGATAGTTAGTTATATGGCAGTTATTGTGAAAGGACACAACCATTGGTTCAATCGAACCATCTCAACCTTTCACTAATGCCTTTTCATTTTGTATATATAGAAAGACATGTAAACAAACAGAGGCTTTGTTTGTTTTTTTCAAAAAAGCTCTTTTTTCCTCTTTTGTCTGCAGGCGCGCAGACATAATCCTTGAAGACCGTTTGTTTTTTTCAGACATAAGAGGCTAAAATCTCTTATTTCCTCTTCTACCATGCAGACATAAATTTCCTCTTTTTTCCACTTCTTTTTTCCACTTCTACTAGTGAAAAAGGAAAAAAATAAGAAGAAAAGGAAAGAAGTACTTCAATAGTACAAAAAACAAACGGTCTTCTTCTTGCAGATGAAGAGCTTAAATGTACCTCTTCTTCTGCAGACGTGGTTTGCAGATGAAGAGGTAAAAGCTCTGAAAAAACAAATGACACCCAAGTTTGATGACAGATTTAATAAAACAATTGTATTTCAAAGATTCCAGTCTATTTTTCTGATTTTGGTATATTGTGACTAAGTTTAGATCATAGATCCATTAAAAAGGCCAACAATTCTACCAACATATCTAGCGTGTTTGGCACCAATTTCATGTAAAGCTTCCAAGATTTCTTATTTAGGTGTTCAGTAAATTAGCTTATTATATATATTTTTTTAGTGGTTACTTGTCTTAAATTGATTACCTGACCCATACATTATCATGCCTTTTTGCTCATGCTTAACCAAACTACGATTACAAGTTGCTTGATAATCGAAGACCTTGTCTATATAAAGTCATCAAAACTCTTGAAGTTTATCACTTAGGGTCCTTTTTGGCTCTAAATTAATCAACAGCTGCTCATTCTTCTTCATTCCATGTGGTTCAACAATTTCATTACCTATTTTTCTTCCTTGCATTCTCTTCTTCCATTGAAATACTAGAAACCTGAATAGGACTTCACGAACAGAAGATCTAGGCTCAAGATAAGCAATGTGACTGTTGTTATTCATATTTGCAGCAGCAACAAATGCCTCAAGGATTTCCTTCTTCTTTCTGCCATGTCTAGGGTTCTCGTCAGCGAACCTGACAACATCAATAGCTATATATCGATCCCTCTCTTTTGAAAAACTTCCAAACGCCTCCAAATTAGCCTTACCAGAATTTAAAGATCTGAAAGGCAAGAAACATAAGAACAAACACATATAGACTGTATACTAAAAGCTGCAATCAATATATGCTTGAAAATACATACTCTCCAGAAAGAAAAGCATCCCTTTTCGCATGCCGTTGGGGCGACCCCATTAATAAAGTCCAAGCAACCGCCTTGGCGTACACCTGAGTAACAAAACAAACATAGAATTACTTTCATATCATAGAAAGAGTATGTCACAACTAATAATAGCCAATAAAGTTTGCTAACCTTGCACCCTAAACAGGATATCCACAAGATCACGAGTAGGAGCAAGCAAAGTACTAACAAAGTAATTCTCACTCATTGTCGATAAGCCAACAATATTCTTCGAATTGCACTGTAAACCCAATAAATAAATAATACTACTTGTTAATAAATCAAGTACGCGTCCAAGAACCAGGGTTAAAAAACTAATCATATGTTATACATACCTAAAATTAGTTAGTCACGAGATGTCTTATTGCCCTTAATTTGAGTGACTCTTTCTAAAACGTCAGTTGAAACTGTTTCTATAGGCAATTCATAATTGCATGAGTAAATTGAAGTCGTATCGTTTTTATGTATATCGACTCTTATATCGTTGAGTAAACTGAAGTGGTTTGTATGGGTAACTATTGCATGATTGAATCTTTTAAGAAAACTTGTATCTTTTCATTCTATATTTATATAAACTTGTCTTCATAAACAAATTGTTATTGGAGATGGAAAATGAAAAACCTACAATCTAAAAGAACCGATACGAAGTTACAACGTTATTTTAGGCAATTGAATGTCGATCGTCTTTTTTCCTTATGTGAATACTAGACGAGTACCTATGTATAGCAACGGGATTTTATAGCAGCAGATAGTTTTAGTGATTACCAAAAAGTTTATGGGTTACAAACAAAAAGTAATAAAAGTTTGAGGATTTGGGGATTAAACATAATATTTTGAAACCCGGTTCGACCCGGGAGGTTCAACCGTTGAACCGTTCCGGTCGAAAAATGGTTCAATATAAGTCGGGTCAACCCTACGGGTTGATTCAAATAAACGGGTCAAATTAAACCGGGTCAACCCGGTTTTCGATGTGTATTAATTTTTTTTAAACATATGCGTATTAATAGTTGAAGTTGCTCATAATTAATTGTTTCAACGTTTCCTTTTTAATTTTTTTCACATTTCACTTTTTTGACTTTTCACTTTTTTACTTTGACCATTTTTCTCTGTTGTAAAAATCGGCCCAGGCGACCGATTAATCCCCGCATAATCGCTGATCGCTCACAAAGCGCCTTGATTTATCATAATCGGTCTATTTAATCGGTTTGGTCAAAGATCGCTTAAAGATCGGTCAACAAAACAATTAATCGGACAATATCGAACAAAATCGGTCTAATTAGATTAATCGAACAAAATCACTTAAAAATCGGTCAACAAAATCACTTAAAAATCGGTCAACAAACCGATTAATCGGTCAAAGATCGCTTAAAAATGGTCAACAAACCGAGTAATATCTATGTTTGACTTTGAGCTTTGAAGAATTATGTATTATGTTTATATGTGAACACTTGAAATATTTGAACTTTAATGCACTATGCTTATCTCATACATATAATATAATAGGCGAGTACCCGCGCCTGGCGGCAGCGGTTCCTAGCGGCAAACATTTATTTTTTAGGTTCTCTCTGGCGGCAGACATTTATTTTTTAGGTTCTCTCTAGCATGCAAATTCGGTAGTTATACTGATGCTAGTACATAGAAAACATGAAGTAACTTGTTTTGACCAATTTAATCCAGTATATGCCTTCATATTTACTGTCCTATTTTCATGATAATAGAAAGAAGCGGGAAATACATGAGCCACTTAATAGACAGTCACAGTGTTTTTGTAAATGAATACAAAAAACATACAACTTTACTCTAATGATCTGTGGACTTTGTAGATGGTGCAGTAAAATTTTAAGTACAATTACAACCGATAGTAAGTCAAGGGAGTGATCATGTAAAAAGTTGCATGTCATAAAGAGAAAAAATGAATAAAGGACCACCTACCTGTATTACTATGAGCCATATTATTCACAACAAAACACAACATTTGAAACCCGTATTACTATGAGCCTGATAGGCTTTTACATTGCTCATAAACTATGCTACAACTTGTTCATAACTCATGCATTCAGGGTTTACAAACTGGACTTCAACAAATAAAGTTCACACACTCAGGAGTTTCACATATAGATCTAAATTCTGAAAATAAAGACAGTTACTTCTCAAAACAAAGGGAAAGTGTAACCATAACACTATAATTGAGGGAACAAGTGATTGTGGAATCCTAACATAAGGGAAGAAGTAACTAATTGAATATCTAATTAGACAGAAACTTCACCTTCAGCTTATCTTCTTTTGCCCGGTGATTCTGCGGAAGAACACGAAAATATTCTGTGAATCGAATACATTCGCCAACATTTTCGGGAGAAACAAAATCCAATGCAACCTTTATACATGACTGCAGTAACACAATATCAACATACAACAGATTTAGTATATCCGAGAAAATAAATAGATCAGGTCAATAAAAAAACATAGCAATGAAAACTATTTTTCACGTATCCTATTACTTTCCATGCAAGTTTGTCTTACCAGGTGTTTCCTTCGTAGTACTGTACCTCGTTTTCTCATGTTCGACTTTCCCTTGAAGTTTCCAGATCTATGCATTTAACAACTCGACTGTTTCTCTGTTTTTGTCAAGTTGTTCCATCAGCTGTCCAAACTGATATTCTAAATGGGTATTCTTTTCATTCAGCTCAAGTTCTTTCCTTCTTACTACAAATAATTCTTCACGTGCAGAGAAAAAAACCGACTCCATATAAGCTTCTGAAAGGATGTGATGGTACTTCTCGAGTAAAAGTGACGTGCTTTTCTCGAGATGAGACAACTTCCCACTAATAGATGTATCAGAAAGTTCCGAATCACCAATGCAATTACAAGAGATGATAAAATCCTATCTATAGTTGCCTCAAAAGATGACATTTCATCATATCTGAGGTTTACTTCAGCGTGTGAAGTTGACTGTTCGCTGACCCTCGTCATAAGATCCTCAATCTTTTTATCTTTCATATGTATGGTGGCATTAAGTTCTCTGATTTTGCCCTCGGTTTGCAACAGTTCATTTAAAGGTATTTCAATAAACTTAGAGCACTCGTTTACCATCTCGTGTAAAGGCAACAAAGACTTTTCGCCACCCTCCCATGTTTCATCGGTAGGTGACTATTGGTTGCTTAGAGCCTTAAGCTGGTGATGAAGATTACTGACTTCTTTCATTAGCGTCTTTCTTTCTTCCTGCGAGATAAGCTTAATTAGTTCACCTGTAACATAGTTATGGTACAGGAAAAAAAGGCGATAGCCAAATATCCAACCTCATCATCACGTGGAAGGATTTCTGCTTCAATTTCAGGTGCATTAGCTTGGATACTTTCGGTATCATCCATAAGCGGCTGTTGGCGGGCCATCATTGCTGAACCAGGGGACCTTGCTTCACTATGAACCAAATCATCAGGACAATCCATAAACTCATCATTTCCTGCATCTTCAGTTGTCCTTGCCTCATATGGCTCATCCTGTACAGTATCTTCTACTCTTGTTACCACTACCCCGTCGTCCTGCTCCAGACACTCGGCCTGAAGATGGGTTAAAGTTTTAGGGTGTGTTTAGTTAAAAGGAAAAACCCTTGTTTTCCACAAAATGTTTTGTACAAAACAAGGAAAATAGAGATTGCGTTCAAATCAAATGTATCCCATCAAATTCTCTACAAAACCGAAAATTTTCATTTCCTACTTTAATAAGGGAACCTACAAAACATTTTTTTTTGTTTTCCATGTTTCCCTTCTAACCCCCCTTGTTTTCTTGAGAATAGAAAACAATGTCATATGAACGCGTTTTCTTTGTTTGTGAAAAATTTAATCCCCTCGATTTTCTTACAAATCTGAAAATAGAAAACTTAGAAATTTACTCTCTAACTAAATGCACCCTTAACTTTTCAACACAAATAGTACAAGGTGCAACAGATATAATAAGTGGGCAAAATATAAAGCCCCGACAAATTCATGACATGGTTTACAAAAAAAATCTTAAGGATCTAGAAAATTATGCACAATCATTTCAAGAATATGACAAAAGTACATTGAAGTATCCTCTAGATTCTAAGGCTTAAAATGAGTAAAGTATTCCTCGTAAATATCTAAGTAGAGAATCCTAGCGAACGATTTATGACAGTTAATTTGACCACACATGGCAGCCCAAACCATCTCCTACCTGTGTAACCATTCACTTACAAACATGGCAGCCAAACCATCTTTTATGTGGTTTTTTGCTCTTTTCTCGTATGGCTAATGGTGTTATCCTCTGCTAACGAGTTAAATATACTACTATTCTAATAAACCAAGAACGAGAAGCATAAGATTGAAGTTAAGGAAAATACCACAAGCTTCATTAAAGGAGTTCGGCCTAGTAGTTCCTGGCAGGGGATATTCGGATTGGTGTTCTAAAAATGATTATGTTATTTTAATTAACCACAAAGATTCCTTCCAGTTGTGCTGGAACTTGAAACCTACCCCATATTACATATTCATATCCAAGTTATATAAACGTTTTTTAAATAGAGAAAACTACAATGATCTTATTCAACTACATGAAAATAATGTGCATACCTCCACAATGGAATACGAAGTATGTAAGCACCACTACTCTCTCCCATCTCATCTGTCAAATAATCATAATTCGATGAAGTTAACATTTCTGTTGGTTCAACATAACTCCAATACACATCGGGGCAATCTAATACTTAACTTGCAAAAATAAAGGACAACAACAATGAAGGCTTAGACCGGAATTGTTAAACCATGCCTGATCACATTTAACTATACAGAATAACAGCCAAGCTCCATATTTTCACCATGTATTAACCCATGTCGGCTGCAAAAAATTGAGCCTTTATTCAAACAGATTAACAAATCTGCTACAAAATTACCATCCAAAAAATCGCTTCAAAAAAAGATCCGGCAAAAAATAGAATCATACAATTAGATGACCCTCAATTCTTAAAATCAGTTTCTCCTAAAAAAATTTATTTGATACAATAATGATTTAATTGGTGATTAATTGCATCAAATAAACAGTAAATAAAAAAAAAAATACAAATTATGCATATCAAAATGGATAGGCACAATAAACAGTAAAAAAAATTATATAAATTATGCAGAGTATGAACCTCAAACCACCCGGCAACAAAACCACCGGCAATAAAAAACATACAAATTATAAGTGATATTTAACAATTTTTCGATTTAGCCAACAACAAAACCACCGACAAAGATTCTAACTTCTTAATGTTGTTGTTAATGGTTGAATGAAAGATATATAGATCAAATGGTTATTTTTGGATGTTATTTTGAACGCATCGACATTAATGGGTGAATTGAAACTGAAAATTCAAAACCTGATTATTGTAAGCGTGTAGGGGAAGACTCAATCCTTTTGAGGAGTGCAGTGGATTTTCTTACATTTGACCTTTCAATATTCAATTTTCAACTTTCAATTTTCCCCTTTGACCATTTTTACATTTTATGTAGTATAAATATAATATCTAGAATTACAATTTTATGCATAAAAATTCCAATCCGATTAATCCTCGATTAACCCCCGCCTAACCGATTAATCGCTAGGCCCTACCCGACCGCCTCACTAGCGCCTAGCGATTTTTACAACCTTGCCATTTTTGTTTTATAGATAGTAATAGATGTGATGCACATTCACACCCTGTAATGATTCATTCTTTCACAGCATATTTTCTTATTTATAAGAAACCCTAATCTATCAACTTATCATACATGACTTTATGCAATCAAGTTTTGGTGGGATCTTACAAAATCTTCCAACATTTCATTAAGATTTATTTCAATCAATTATGCTTCTTGTGTAATACGCGGGCACATAATCTAGTAAATAAGGAAAATGAAGTGAAAATTTACCTTGAATTTAGCGCGACAATAGACTCGAATAGCTTTTTTTGAAGCTCAAACATATAAGCTTCTCTAAACATCGCTATAGAATTATCAATACCGATCATTGTAACCTACATATTTCAGATAACAAAAACCCTTGTTAGTTAGTTTCTAATTTTACAATGACGCAAGAAAATATATAGTACGGAGTAATATGAGACCTCGGCTACCATCTTTGGTTTGGACAAGAAGATTCAAGATTGTTAATAGTTTGTTAGTTTTGTTCTCGAGAGATATAACCTTTTGGTTATTCCTTATTCCCCCGCCAGCTTAGTGCAGATTACAAAACCACTTATTAGCAATTTGATACAACCAGAGCCCACTCTCATCGTTTGAAGCCCAATCTCAATAAGCACACGAGCATTGGTACAAGTCCGTCCTGTTAAGTAAGGGTATTTGACTACTTATCATTTCCGTTCTAGATTTTTTTTCAGGTTATTCGGTTTGAAAATTTTATAACTAAAACCTAAATCGAACCAAACCTTAATTAAAGTTCGTTTTTTTCCGAACTATATTTGATTTGGTTTTAAAAGAAAAAAACCCCAAAAAGTACCGATTCTTTTAATTAAATTTCAACTAATTTTATAGACTAATAGCTACACATATATAAAAAAGGGTAGTCGAGAGTGAAGTTTAGTACCGAATTGTACAAGTCAAATATATAACTAAATTTTACGATTAATTAGTATGGCAATGATTTATTAGTCTGCTATTATCAACAGAATATTACCACATCAAATTAGTCATACATTTAGACTTACTAGTTACTTATGCAAAGTTCTCTATTAATTATTTAATTAGTACTTTGTGTATTCGTTCTTCAGTTCATGACTTTATCAATGAGATACATACTCTACCACATTTGTTACTTATGTGTTTAAAATGTTTCTATTTATTAGAGACTTATATAGTTATATCTAATCATATAAGCCCACAGTGCCGAGGATGTGAGTTTTTATCTAAAATTTAGGGGCCGTTTGGTATGAGGTATGTATTCACTATCTATGGGCATGGGTTTATAAAGTGGTTGGTTTAGGATTGAGTACTATTACATGAAAAGTAATGTTTGGTTAGTCATAGGTTTAAAAATTATTTTCTGTAGAGGTTTTTGCTTTGTCATACGAGGACAAGAATGTTGAATTTTTTGACTTGTAAAATTTCAAGTTTATGTTTTACAGCAGAACCAAACCATTACAACTTAACAAAAAATACAAACAAACCAAAAGCTGTCTTAAAGCTGAAGACACCAGCCAAATCAAGCTCACTAACTCACATTTACAGTATCTATACACGTGTTGACAAAATTCGACTACCACCAGATCCAAAAAGAATACGTACCTGAACCCAACCGAGAGTCCGAGACAACAACACCAGCCACCAATTGAGCATGAAAAGGAAAAAAAAAAAAAAATGCAGTAACATGGACTACAATAAAACTAGTAAGAAGCAAGAGCTTCATTAAACTAGTAACCAAGTAACCTAAAATATTACAATTTAAAGAGCAAAACTTTTTCCAAGATATAACTATACAAGCTAATCATTGTGGAACGAATTTCTCATGTTTAACCATTCCAACATACAAGCTAATCATTGTGGAACAAATTTTTCAAAGAGCAAAACTTTTTCCAAGATATAACTATACTAACAATCTACCTAATCATCACCCAATGAAATACCATAATCAAGAACAAAATATCTTACAATTACAAGTACTTAACATATTATCTACTTGGCTGATAAATGCACTTGACATATTATTATCTGGTCACCTGATGAAAGACTTGTGAGCTTATGCACATAGGTCACTCGCAGCTGTTGGGAAACAGCAAGAAATAAATCAAATTTTCTTTTATTATTGCAGCTGCATGAAGTACATCGCCACCGAGATGTACAGTTTCGTGAGCTCATCAAGTACGTCTTTCAATTGCTCAGATGTAGCTTTCTTGCGACTGTTATCATCTCTCATAGCATTAGCAATAGCATTCGCCACCTCCATGCAATATAATGCCTTTTTGCAAACGCCTAACCAAACTACGATTACAAGTTGCTTAATAATCAAAACCATATACATTAGAAAACTCTTGAAGTTTAGCGTGTACGCCATTAAAATAAACCAACCAGAAGCCCAAAAAACTTCACTTGTGGTTGTTTTGGTAGGATCATCTCTTAGCGTCGTTGTAGCTTTAGGGTCGTTTTGGTCGGATCATCTCTTAAGTTCGTTGTAAACTTGTAATCTCTAGCAACATATCCAACATGATACAATTCATCAGCCGAAAAACATTACTTACTCTCCCTATTTCGTCTCAGCTTTTCATATGCTTGAGCTAATGCCTCAAACTCGTGCTTGAGCACATATTTCATTTTCATATCCTGTGCTGCTGTGCATTTAACATATGGATAATATACATCATCTGCAGCGACCTTTATCAAAAGAAGTGAATAATATACATCATCTGCAGCGACCTTTATCAAAAGAAGTGAAAAATAAACTTTGAATTTAGCGCGACAATAGAGTTCGATGGCTTCTTTGAACAACAAAAACATATAAGGATATCCAACCATCGTTATAGAATTATCAATCCCGCTCATTGTAACCTATAGGTTTCAAATTACAAAAACTCTAGTTAGTTTCTAACTAAATAAACTTAAATGATGCAGAAATCAAGAAGATAGAAAAGAGTTTGTTGATTATTTTGTACCTTTTGTTACTGATCGCCAGTTTATAAACGAATTTTTGCGCTGAAACTTACGGTCTAATGAGTAACGATTTAATTCTTAACCTTGGCCCAACTATCAATGGTTGAAGCCAAACCTCAACGAGCTCAAATGCTCTTGTACAAGCCCATCCAGTTAAGCAGTCATATTAATAAGCATACTCGTTCTATATATAAAAATAAGGCAAAAATGCATATATATCCCTCTTAAAGTGAATAATTGCATATATATCCTTTGTATAAGTTTTTTAGGCACATAATACAATGGTTTTTATGCATGCTTTGGATATATATGCAATTTTGCATTTTCAAGAAGATATATATGCAAAAGCCCCTAAAAATAATTCTATTAATAACTAGCCGGGTACCCCGCGCGTTGCGGCGGCGGGTAACCATGTGATTATATTTATAGTGATATCTAGGTTTTTTTCAATACATTACTTTTGAAGAAGGAAAAAAAAAAGAATGTCCAACAGAGGTCGTTAATTGGAAATTAGTTTGTTTTCTTACTTACGCATTTAGTAACATAATAAAAAACTTTTATAGCAGGGTGCCTACATGATTATATGTTTTTCATGATGCTAACTTAACACAAGGCGATAACTTAATGGAACAACTTTACCGCACAATGCTGCTTTAAAAAATGGCAGACTTGCATGACGATGCAACGGCGATACGGAAACGATGGTCAACGATATAACTATTCGTTTAGGACCTGTATTATTATATATCGTTTAAACATACAAGGTATTTTAAAATAGCGGTTTTAGCACCATCTAATGGTGTTTATATTGTTAAGTTATGGAGGTAAATGATGGTCTGTTGCGTGGTCGAAAAAGGTGGTGTCAGAAATTCTGACTACATAAAAGATTGGTTTCTATGATCCGCTTAATGATTTGTAAATTTTATTTAGTGGGTGTTTTAAAAAAGAAATATAAGATAAGATGATTTATGCGTTATTGTATTATACCATATGATATATTAAGTATACTTTGAGTGAAAAGTTGTTGATCCCAGTTGAGCAAACGATCTAATATAGAAACTGACTTAAACAAAGACTTATTAAGTATCACGCGCAATTTAATACTTAATCTTAAGAAGAAGAACAATAAACATTCAACACCTCAATAATATTATTAATACGAATACTCTAACAAGTATTAGGGTTTTACAACCTTGAAGTGTATCGACCTTAGATATAAAACATACGTCTATCTAATCTAACCTAGGACCTCCTTTTATAGGCTAAGGAGTCCTTTACATTATACAATACGTAACCTACAAGATAAATATCTTTTCCATATTTATCTAATACAGAATACTAAACCGACTATAGAAGACTAGCAGTGGTTACAAAACAATATCCGTGGTTACACAATACTACTAGCCGCTGTTTGTCTTCAGCAGTGGATCCATTCTTCTGTCCGTGGTTTCATCAACACTGTCCGTGGTTCCAACACTTAGAATAATTCTTAATCCAAGGATCCAAAAACCCAACAATCCTCCTCTAAACTTGATACATTCAAATAGAATTCTCAAGTTTCCTTTAAGCTCAAAACATCTGAATTGGAGGATGTAGCCAAACACTTACTAGATTTAAGAATTTTCTCATACTTCAGCAACAAATTGTAAGCTTGACCATCATAGGGTATCAACATCTTGATAATACCAGACTTCATCATCTGAGTAATAACTTCTGGATATTTATTCAATTGAGGATAATCACCTTCTACAAGCATATGAATAACTTCTCCAGAAATAGTTAACACATGAACTCCACAAGTTTGATATAAAAACCATTCTGTAACTTGTCCATTGCAGAGTCCTTTCCATTCATGTTCATCATGAGTAGGTTCAAATAGAATCTTCAAGTGATTATAAATCATTCTCTCATGATAATCATCTGGTTGCACATCACCAAACTTATTCCTATAAAGCTCCCAAAGATGCAGCAAATCATCTCTATCAAAGTACTGAAGCATCTATAAAAATTTATTATACTCAGAAACTTTATTATTGAGTCTTTGAATTTTCCAACATCCTTTACTTCCTTTAAGCTCATACTCATAAAAGATAATTTGATTACCATCTTTGTAAAACCCTAAAAATACGAAACGTGTTAAGAGACTAAAATACCCTTGAAATCGAACATTTATTAAATACGTAAAAACACGTTTATATCATTTAACGAAAATTATAAACTAACTTACGAATAATAAAAACTTAACGAATATGTTACGTGATCATTTTGGTACGACGAAAGATGTAAATGTCTCGCGTAAAAGTTTGGGCCTTGTTTTCGTTATTTGGGAACCAAGATGGGCTCGTTTCTTTTCTTGCCAAGCCGAGAGTCCAAGAAGCCCACAAGGTGGCGTTTGTTTTTGTGTTCGGTTGGACCAAGCCGAGCCCATACCCCCCTCCTCAAGCCCTAACCGAAATTTTACTACCACTATAAATATAACACATAAACTCAAAAGTGAAACCCTAGTTTTGGTTGCCTCTCTTTTTTTTTCTCCCATTCGGCCGAATACCTACACCTTTGGTGTCGAGATTTTGCTTCAACAAAGCTAAGGTATAACGTGTTTCTCGTCTTCCTTTGATGCACCTTAAGTTAATATGTTGTAGCTTGTTTGTTTTAGTCGACTTTTGTTTTCTTTTTCCTTGTGTCGAGCCGTATGAAACCAAACAACACAAACCCTAATGATTTGAACCTTATAAGTATTAAAGAACATGTATGTAATATGTATTATTGAATCGGATCATGGTTAAGTCGAGCTATAAAAGAACCGAACCACATATATAAATGTTATCATGCCTAATAAATTAGAAACCCTAATTGGAATGGAACCCTAGGTGTAATTAATGGTCTAAACATGTGATTATATTGGTTTTAATAAACCCTAAAACTGGACAGCATCATATGTCGAACTTGTGCGTGTCATAGATCGAATTTTATAAGTACAATAATCTGGGTTTTTGTTGGAAAAGTTTATTTTATGTCTTAGTTAAGTTTTCCAAGTGGTTTGGTCGGATTTAGAGTCGTCTAAGTCGTATTTTTGAATTTTACAAAATCAAGTGTCAAAGCTGAGAAAACGGGTCTGAAATTTAGTTGTATTGTTTGATTTTTCATTTTCAAACCATAAGGAATTGGGAGCTCTCCTTTTACAGGAGTGATATTTATGACATAAATGAATTTCTGGGAGTTTTGGGAATTTTTCCAAGGTGTCTAAACAGGTCCAATAAGTGTAAACTTTTAAGGTGTATTTTCTGATTACTTTCTGGATAGGTCTGGACTTGTGATTTTCCATAGGCCATTTGGCATAGAGATAGAACCCACCAATTTTTGGAGACTCTTTTAAATCATATGGGAACCCCTGGGATTTTGCTTGATTTCATTTGAGAAAAGTAAGTATTTTATAAAAATCGCTAAAGTCTGGTCCGAATATGAGTTTAAGAAACTGAAAGATATAATATAATATCAATAGGTAACACACTTACAAAGGCATAAGAAGCTTATAAAAGGAACTAATAAGTATTATACGAATCGTAATCCGTGTAGATTCATTGAAGAAGACGTGGCGTCGTATCTTCGTGTTCTTTCATTCATTTGCTTTTCCCTCATTTGCGTTAAGGTACGGATATTCTGTCTTACTTTAAGACACTTGTGTTATCGTACAAATATTCTGACCTTTTCAGTAAAGGTCCCTCATGTTTCCCTCCTTTGTCATTTCTCTTATGTTTATTAGGATTCCCTATGCCATTGCTATGAACCCTTTTCTGAATGTTTGATCTGTTGCTTATCTGAATTTATGTTCTAGTGAACTATGCAATATCTGATGTGAACTTATGTTAGGAAGACTTTGATATATACATTTGTTGAACCCTACTGTATTGGATTATGAATCTATGATTATGAACCTTATGATATGAACTTATGATTTCTGACTATCTGAATATGAACCTTATGATATGAACTATCTGATATGATTCTGTGACCTTGTGTTTGACTATGATCTGTGCTATATCTGGAAATCTGTTTGACTAAGGTCAGTTGGAAACTGAACTAAATATTTAACTAGTCATGGGGGTTCCATGTCCGTATCAGTGATGCACCTCTGATATGACTCTAGGGCAGTAGAGTGATGTTCTGCCACGTCCCTGGATGGTGGAGCATATTTTGTATATGTAGGGAGGGGCGTATGGATGCATCCTAGATCTGTTATCTGTTATCTGATATGTTTTCTGGTGAATGATGTCGTGTGCAATACGCGTCTTCACAACTTCTGGGAGTTAGCTACTCCATTGGTTACCTGAGGTCTCCCCTCATATTATATATGGTATTCTGAGGTCACCCCTCCGAATACAATGGTTACTTATGATATGTTATGATCTGATATGTTCTGGGCTTGTGGTAGTTGACTAAATCTTTATCTGTTACTTCTGTGTTAAGTATTCTGTATGATTCGGTATTTCGAGTGTTTATATTATGTATTCTGATATGATATGTTAGTGAATGTGCTTATGACGTATTTGTTCAAGTGATTACTAGTTGCCATGCTAGGATACGATTAATATGTTTAAATATGATTCGCATGCTGCCATCTAATTGTCTGTTAACTTATTGTTATGTGAACTTTTGATCTGAGTGATGACTAAGTTAGTGATAATCAATTGTTCTAAAAGTTTAGTAAGTATAATTGTTCCGTTAGTCTGGTAAACTTTACTTATACGTTAGGGTATCTATCTGTTTATGATTTGGTCTGCCATGATTGTTTGCTGTTTTCGCTGCTACAATATTGCATTAAATATATTAAATGTTGAGTAATTGATTTGTATGAATGACATGTTTATTTGCTAGAATAGTTTCCGTTAGTCATTAGACTTTCCGTTTGGCTTATACGTAATCTGTGATTTTGATATGCTATGTGTTTGGTTGTTCTGATATGTTTGTGTTTGCGTCATTAATGTGCTATGTGATGTCTAAACTGTTATGTGGTTGTTTGGATTTCTGTATATTTGTGCTTCTGCAGAATCCTAAAAGATCCCTCGTCATTATTTCATTTTGATTTCGTTATTCGTATTTATGTTTTGTTTAGCTTTTGTTTCGTTATATCTGTTCACTGGGCTTTGTAAGCTCAGCCGCACTTTTCTTTTCCTGCGGCAGGTATTAAGCATTCAAGATGAGCTTATGGGATAGCTGATCTGGGTTTGAGAGTAGAGCTGAGAGCAAGATTTGACCATAGAGATCTTAGATTTATTTTTAATATTAAGTTATTTATACTATCTTTTGTAAGTTTTTTTGTAAAGGCTTCCGCTATTGTATATTAGTTAAGGTTCTGATATGAAACCGTATTGTGATATCTTTACCTTTGTCGGGTCGGGGTGTTACAATTATGGTATCAGAGCTCTAGGTTTTAGGACCCTTAGAGCTTAGGCTATGACCTGTGAGGATTGGGTAGACATTAGGTTTCCGTCTGTTCAGATACTTTTTCGATTCCTTTTGATGGTCGTTCAGATTTAACTTCGATATCATTTTGCCTTCACTGAATTGGCCCTCCTTTGTTCGCATCGAATTTTGTTATTTTGTTTTCGCTCGTCCATTTGTCGATCGTTAGATGGAGACTACCCGTGGAGCCGAAGAAGATGGTGCCGACCCTGCGTTGCTGCGACGGTTCCTGTGCTGGAGAGGTTCGTGAAGCAGAAGCCACACTCGACTGCCGTGCTGTCGGAGACATCTGGATGTTGTTGGATGGACCAACCAAAGGCGCAAGAGACGTAGACAAGATTCAACCGGTGGCTGAGAAGATTCATCTACTTCATATGATTTGGGCGCGACTTATGTCACTCTGATTCGTTTGTCATGCATTTCAAGACGGTTTGATATTCTGATAAGTGATTCTGATCTGTATTGCTTTTCTCTGATCTGTTCGGAACTCGGTGTGAATCGAGAAGTTTTATCGTTTAGCATTCTGGTATATCTCAGCTTTTCTTCCTAGATCGTCAGTAATAAGTCATGAGGAAGAATACGAGGTGGACTCGGATTTAGAATCTACAGCTATTGGTAGGTTTAATCCGACACAAGAATAGGAATTTCGCTTCTTTAAGTTGTCCTCCTTATGAGAAATTTCTGACGTTTGATTTTGAGCTAAGTCCTTTTGTTTTCATTTTGACGTTTGAA
Source organism: Chrysanthemum seticuspe (assembly GCA_019973895.1). Taxonomy (NCBI): domain Eukaryota; kingdom Viridiplantae; phylum Streptophyta; class Magnoliopsida; order Asterales; family Asteraceae; genus Chrysanthemum; species Chrysanthemum seticuspe. Next base: position 17,500,458 of record BPTQ01000007.1, on the reverse strand, counting down.
TCTGGGATTATTAGGTTTTGTTTTGGAAGTTCATCTTAAGACGATTCTGCAAATTTTGTTTGGTTAATGGAAATAAAACAAAATTTTGAAAGTATAGTTCCTGTCTGTTATTTCTTTCTGCTAGAGTCGTTAAGTTTCCGTTAGTCCTCATAAGTTTCGTCTGCTATGTTTCTTCTTAATGATGTTGTTTAATTACCGCTTGAATGAAGTATGGCTATCATGATGGTATACTCATGTAGATCTGGTTTGTTATAGTATGTTGCTTGCTATCTGTATGTTATCCGTATGTGGTATGTTTTGTTACGATATTAGTTATGTGTTTTGTCATGACCCGAGACCGAATATAATGACAATAAGAACTTGTTATGTGATGCAAGTATTATGACGCCTGATCAACGTAATAATACCGAGATCACATAATCTGAACTTATTGAAGATATACGACGTCTGGGAAATGCATGTAGTTGATGTGTGATAGGACTTTGACTTGTATCTGTTATTTGGTTCTTCTCATGTTCGTTTGAATTCCGTACCTATTTGTGAGATTTCGTCGATATCTGTTTCATATAAGTTTTGTACGCTTGGAATCCGAAGATGTTATGATCTGTACGAACCTATAGATTGCTATAACCGCCTTAAGCCTATACGTCTCCACGTACTTCTGCGATTAGTAAGACCATTAGGATTCGTTCTGCCTATGCATATGATGGTTTTCATCATTAGATATCTGAATAAGTTAGAGCGTGTTGTTTGATTTTCGGCATCTCATCTGTTTTCTGCCAATATGTCAATAAGTATATGATTATCTGTTATAAGTATTTGATTTTTGATTTGATTTCTGAAAAGTATGAGTTTGAAGATTTTGATAAGAAATCCGTTTGTTCTGAGGTAGGATTTGCGTTTGCTTTATTCTCCCTGAAATTCTGAAATCCGATTCGTTTTCCGTCCTATTCCGTCTGTTCAATTTCGAGGACGAAATTTTCTTTTTAGAAGGGGAGAGTTGTAAAACCCTAAAAATACGAAACGTGTTAAGAGACTAAAATACCCTTGAAATCGAACATTTATTAAATACGTAAAAACACGTTTATATCATTTAACGAAAATTATAAACTAACTTACGAATAATAAAAACTTAACGAATATGTTACGTGATCATTTTGGTACGACGAAAGATGTAAATGTCTCGCGTAAAAGTTTGGGCCTTGTTTTCGTTATTTGGGAACCAAGATGGGCTCGTTTCTTTTCTTGCCAAGCCGAGAGTCCAAGAAGCCCACAAGGTGGCGTTTGTTTTTGTGTTCGGTTGGACCAAGCCGAGCCCATACCCCCCTCCTCAAGCCCTAACCGAAATTTTACTACCACTATAAATATAACACATAAACTCAAAAGTGAAACCCTAGTTTTGGTTGCCTCTCTTTTTTTTTTCTCCCATTCGGCCGAATACCTACACCTTTGGTGTCGAGATTTTGCTTCAACAAAGCTAAGGTATAACGTGTTTCTCGTCTTCCTTTGATGCACCTTAAGTTAATATGTTGTAGCTTGTTTGTTTTAGTCGACTTTTGTTTTCTTTTTCCTTGTGTCGAGCCGTATGAAACCAAACAACACAAACCCTAATGATTTGAACCTTATAAGTATTAAAGAACATGTATGTAATATGTATTATTGAATCGGATCATGGTTAAGTCGAGCTATAAAAGAACCGAACCACATATATAAATGTTATCATGCCTAATAAATTAGAAACCCTAATTGGAATGGAACCCTAGGTGTAATTAATGGTCTAAACATGTGATTATATTGGTTTTAATAAACCCTAAAACTGGACAGCATCATATGTCGAACTTGTGCGTGTCATAGATCGAATTTTATAAGTACAATAATCTGGGTTTTTGTTAGAAAAGTTTATTTTATGTCTTAGTTAAGTTTTCCAAGTGGTTTGGTCGGATTTAGAGTCGTCTAAGTCGTATTTTTGAATTTTACAAAATCAAGTGTCAAAGCTGAGAAAACGGGTCTGAAATTTAGTTGTATTGTTTGATTTTTCATTTTCAAACCATAAGGAATTGGGAGCTCTCCTTTTACAGGAGTGATATTTATGACATAACTGAATTTCTGGGAGTTTTGGGAATTTTTCCAAGGTGTCTAAACAGGTCCAATAAGTGTAAACTTTTAAGGTGTATTTTCTGATTACTTTCTGGATAGGTCTGGACTTGTGATTTTCCATAGGCCATTTGGCATAGAGATAGAACCCACCAATTTTTGGAGACTCTTTTAAATCATATGGGAACCCCTGGGATTTTGCTTGATTTCATTTGAGAAAAGTAAGTATTTTATAAAAATCGCTAAAGTCTGGTCCGAATATGAGTTTAAGAAACTGAAAGATATAATATAATATCAATAGGTAACACACTTAAAAAGGCATAAGAAGCTTATAAAAGGAACTAATAAGTAATATACGAATCGTAATCCGTTTAGATTCATTGAAGAAGACGTGGCGTCGTATCTTCGTGTTCGTTCATTCATTTGCTTTTCCCTCATTTGCGTTAAGGTATGGATATTCTGTCTTACTTTAAGACACTTGTGTTATCGTACAAATATTCTGACCTTTTCAGTAAAGGTCCCTCATGTTTCCCTCCTTTGTCATTTCTCTTATGTTTATTAGGATTCCCTATGCCATTGCTATGAACCCTTTTCTGAATGTTTGATATGTTGCTTATCTGAATTTATGTTCTGGTGAACTATGCAATATCTGATGTGAACTTATGTTAGGAAGACTTTGATATATACATTTGTTGAACCCTACTGTATTGGATTATGAATCTATGATTATGAACCTTATGATATGAACTTATGATTTCTGACTATCTGAATATGAACCTTATGATATGAACTATCTGATATGATTCTGTGACCTTGTGTTTGACTATGATCTGTGCTATATCTGGAAATCTGTTTGACTAAGGTCAGTTGGAAACTGAACCAAATATTTAACTAGTCATGGGGGTTCCATGTCCGTATCAGTGATGCACCTCTGATATGACTCTAGGGCAGTAGAGTGATGTTCTGCCACGTCCCTGGATGGTGGAGCATATTTTGTATATGTAGGAAGGGGCGTATGGATGCATCCTAGATCTGTTATCTGTTATCTGATATGTTTTCTGGTGAATGATGTCGTGTGTAATACGCGTCTTCACAACTTCTGGGAGTTAGCTACTCCATTGGTTACCTGAGGTCTCCCCTCATATTATATATGGTATTCTGAGGTCACCCCTCCGAATACAATGGTTACTTATGATATGTTATGATCTGATATGTTCTGGGCTTGTGGTAGTTGACTAAATCTTTATCTGTTACTTCTGTGTTAAGTATTCTGTATGATTCGGTATTTCGAGTGTTTATATTATGTATTCTGATATGATATGTTAGTGAATGTGCTTATGACGTATTTGTTCAAGTGATTACTAGTTGCCATGCTAGGATACGATTAATATGTTTAAATATGATTCGCATGCTGCCATCTAATTGTCTGTTAACTTATTGTTATGTGAACTTTTGATCTGAGTGATGACTAAGTTAGTGATAATCAATTGTTCTAAAAGTTTAGTAAGTATAATTGTTCCGTTAGTCTGGTAAACTTTACTTATACGTTAGGGTATCTATCTGTTTATGATTTGGTCTGCCATGATTGTTTGCTGTTTTCGCTGCTACAATATTGCATTAAATATATTAAATGTTGAGTAATTGATTTGTATGAATGCCATGTTTATTTGCTAGAATAGTTTCCGTTAGTCATTAGACTTTCCGTTTGGCTTATACGTAATCTGTGATTTTGATATGCTATGTGTTTGGTTGTTCTGATATGTTTGTGTTTGCGTCATTAATGTGCTATGTGATGTCTAAACTGTTATGTGGTTGTTTGGATTTCTGTATATTTGTGCTTCTGCAGAATCCTAAAAGATCCCTCGTCATTATTTCATTTTGATTTCGTTATTCGTATTTATGTTTTGTTTAGCTTTTGTTTCGTTATATCTGTTCACTGGGCTTTGTAAGCTCAGCCGCACTTTTCTTTTCCTGCGGCAGGTATTAAGCATTCAAGATGAGCTTATGGGATAGCTGATCTGGGTTTGAGAGTAGAGCTGAGAGCAAGATTTGACCATAGAGATCTTAGATTTATTTTGAATATTAAGTTATTTATACTATCTTTTGTAAGTTTTTTTGTAAAGGCTTCCGCTATTGTATATTAGTTAAGGTTCTGATATGAAACCGTATTGTGATATCTTTACCTTTGTCGGGTCGGGGTGTTACAATCTTCATTCACTTTCAGTCTTTTAGAATCAGATGTCTCCTGAATCTCAGATTTCCTCTTTAGATTACTTTTAATCCACTCTTCATCCTTTTCAGAACCCATAGGAGTAAAATTCTCATTATTAATCCTCATACACATCATATAAAGCTCATGGATTCTTTCAAATGAATATTTACTAAGATTGTCAGGAATATGAATGCCTGAATTCTTAATAATCTTCATCATTACATTCCTTATCTGTGCAATTATAGGAGGTTTCTTTCTTATAACGTGCTTCCTTTCTTTACTAATCCTCCTTGCCCATTCACCCAACATTATAGCTCTTTCCTCATCATCTAACAATGCCCATTCTTGAGTAGTATACTCATCCTTTATTTGATTAGAAGCTTGAAGGTAGTTTTGTGTTTCATACCATGTAGCTAACCATTTCTGATTAGCCTCCTCTTCTTCTTGCTTCCTTTTCTCTAAAGCTGCTTCTTCTTCAGCTAGCATTTTTCTTATATATTCTTCATCATGTGCAATCTGTTCTGCTTTAGTTTTAAACTTCAACTTTGGTTTTGCAATTTCTTTACCCTTTCCAATGTCTGGTTTAGCCACCTTCTTCAAAGGCACACCAATAACTAAACTTTTTTCATTGGGTTTATTTGCAGTAGTTTTAAGAGACAAAACAGGTGCAATGATTGGTGCAGAGTTAGCTGAGGTTTTTCTTAGATTGATTAATGTACTTGCAACTTCTTTCTCAACTTCTTTTGATTTAGGAGGTGATACAGAGATAGTTGTAACAATGGTGGAAGTAGTTATGATAGCAGTGGGTACAATTGCCATTTCTGAAACTGCAGTAGTGGTTTCAAGAAAACTATCCATGGTTGCAGACACACTAGCAGTAGTTTTGTCCTGCATCACTTCATCTTCTACCACAATCTTCAACCCTTCAAGAACAGCCTCATTCCCATCTCTATCAGATACCAAAAATTCTTGATCTCCATTATCAACATCTTCTTTCATAGATACATCTACAGCCTCCCCTGAATTCATGCCTTCACTCCTCCTCTGTTTGGGTACATTCTCCACATTCAGAGCTAGAGAGGAGTCCATGTTCTTTTTCATCTTCCTCATGGTCCTCAAAGCAGCAACCCCAGGTCTTCTTACTTTCTCCAAAACAAACATCCTATGCTTCAGCCTGCGAATTTCTTTACCCTGAAACACAGCCAACTCTTGAAGACTTGAGATTGTATCATCCATTTTAGCACATTTAGCCGTCAATTCATTAAAAAGTTCAAGAATATCCTCCCCACTTCGACCTGTGTTAACTGGTCCGAGAGGTGGTTCATTGGAAAAGTCATCATGTACCAGCTTAGGATCCGTCAATTCAATGTCATGTTCCAAACTATCCTCATCACTTCGAGCTGTGTTAACTATTCCAAGAGGTGAATCCTTGGATAAAGTAAACATAGCACCAGACCTTGCCTGATCATCTATGCAGCCTGTAGGAGACAGTTGGCTAGGGATTCCTCCACCTGTGTTAAGTTCCAAGGAACTCTCCACATTAGGAGTTGCCAAAGGTTGGGTCTTAATAATGTTTCCACCATCCTGACCAGCATCTAAGCATGAATCAGTAGTGGAAGCCCTTCCAATCATGTCACCTCCACTCCATGTGACAGCCTCATGAACAACACCACTAACACTAGCCTGAGGTAGCTTGGTGCCCTTCTGTCTCCTAGTCCATACAATTGGTTTAACAGTGGTTTGGGTTTGACTAGAAGTAGGTAGAGATGCACTAACAGTGGAAACAAGTGCACTATCAGTGGATTGAGGTGCACTAACAGTGGGTTCAGATACAACTGGTTGTTCCTCAAAACCTGCATCATGCTCATGAATAACAGACAAAATAATCATATGAGGGAACAAAGGAACATCCCTTATTTGAACATTTGGCTTCTGATTTCTCATATGTGCAAAGACCTTAGGAAGCATATAATGCACTTCATACTCCTTAGTAAGCTCAACAGGTTCCTCTATTTGACTTTCCACAAGTAGTTGAACAAACCTAGGATATAAATAATATTTACCCTTCTTCCTAATGTTCTAGACTAGTCCCTCATAAATCATCCTAGACCAATTAAATTTCCTTCCATCAGACAAACAAATAACAGCATTAGCAATTTTGGAAAGAAAGTCATTAAATCCAGTGGTCTTATTACCCATACACATCAATAAGGTATGTATAAAAAACTTCCATTGTTGTGAAAACAAACTCTTAAAAAATTGTACCTTATCACCCCTGTGTGTATAACCTAACCTTTCTAAACCAGCAACTATCTCAGCATCTGAAAGGTTTACAATACCATCAGCATCATCAAACTTTAAAACCTCTCTAATGTTTTCCTCATTAACCAAAATAGCATTCTCATCTACAACAGTGCTAAACACTTCTACTCCATCGACCTCCTCAAGCTTAGCATTTCTCCAGAACTGATGAATATAGGCTTTAAGGATGGTTGATGTAATGGTTAAGGCATAGTGAATAGGACTGTGAAGAAGGAAATCAATCATGTGATGAAAACCTTCAGATCGATTGTTTTTTATTAGATTAGCAACAAGGTTATGTGTGTTGGAGTACTGATCCGTCATTATGATTGATGACTGGTCTGATGTAGGATTTGTGAATTATGCAAAGGAAAGTGATTAGGGTTGATATAGAGCGCCAAGTTGAAGTGATTTAAAGATCAATTAAATAATCCATCCATGATTAGGGGAGATAAATTTGCTTTCGCCAAAGTTACCAAACGGCCCCTGAAGTATCCAAAAAGAAGCAGCATGCTATCAGTGGTTTGAGGACCACTATCCGGGGTTTGAAACATACTAGCACTGGATACATTGTTTCACTCCAATCAATTGACCAAGAGATACAACAAGCAAATATGTGTCTAAATAAGTGATAGCTCACAAAAATATGAAGGATTACACAATTTTTTTTTCTTTTCTTTTCTTTTAATCACTAGCAGCTAAAAACATCATAAGCTCCAATGTACACAATCCTTCATACCTGCAAATCACAAACATAAACCAGACACAGAGAAGATGAGTGTCAGCAGTGGTTAGCAAAACACATAAGTGGTTCCATAACACTAGCAGTGGTTAGCCAAAGCTAAAGTTAAGTCAATATGGTCAACTTTCGGTATTAATTCTTAGTCAAAGTCAAACGACCTTATTAACTTCTCAACCACTGAAACCTTCCTCTCATTTATTTACTAATACCTTGACTCTGGTTATAAAAGAGTCTCACGCCCCCAATAACACATATATCAATTAAACCCAAACCCTAGTTTCTCAAAAAGCACAATCAACAACAAACATCATGTGGAATTAACCAGAAGTCATTGATCTAACAACCTCTTCCTCCTCCTCATCATCATCAAGTGATGATTCTAACCCATGGCGTCTTTACCTTCCTCCACAAGAACCACGACCTAAAAAGTCCCCATTTCTTCCATCATCTGAAGATGATAGTGTGGTTGATCCTAGTGAGTCATCAAGAGGATCAGATGATTCCACTGAGCGCCTAGAGCCAACCTTCACTAGATTGGTGAATGAGGAAGCAAAGAAATCACAACCTTCACCATCTCAACCCCAACCAAGGCCACGTGCCAGAAATCCACCACTCCTAAAGAACAGAGAGGTGGTTCTTGGTCTTCCTGCACCAAGTTTTGGTGCTTCATCTCATATCGGTAAGGGAAAGGGTAAAAGGAAGATGGAGTGATGCTTTATGGTGGAAAGAGTAGATGGAACAACCGAAGACTTCTCATATCACAAATCCATCTACTATATTCATCTTCATCATCTTCGTTTTCATCAATCCATCCTGTTCAGCTTCTTCGTCGTACTGGTCATACATATCACCAGCTTTTGGAATAGATGATATGAGCTAGGATAGATTTAGGAAATCTTGTATAGAACTAGTCTTTTAATTGCATTTGAAGTTAATTGTAAGCTGTAAGCTGTTTCTTGAATGAATGAACAATTTTAACTTCAGCACTTCATTTGCATCAGCATTTAACTTTCATTTATCTGCAAAATGATTAGTGGGAACACAAAGCAACAAACAGTGGTTTGAACATAACTATCAGTGGTTAGAAACAAAAATAGCAATACTAAGATCACATAATAACAGTCCAATACTTATACAAACTTTTACAAAACAAGTTGAGATTTAGAGATTAATCATTCCAATACTAACAACAAGGTACTGAAACCTCCCCACCTCAAAGGCTTTAGTGAGAAGATCAGCAACATTGAAATCAGTATGGATTTTTACCATTTGAATCAACCTTTTCTCATTACAATCTCTAATAAAATGATGCCTTATCTCAATATGTTTAGTTCTAGAATGTAAAACAGGATTTTTAATGATGCAAATTGTACTGTTATTATCAATGTAAATCTTAGTATGCATAAAGTTGTACCCAAAGTCCAGCAATTAATTCTGAATCCAAAGAACTTGACCACAGCAACTAGCAGCAGCCACATATTCATCTTCAGTTGTTGAATTTGCCATAATAGTTTGCTTTTTACACTGCCATGAAATTAGTCTGCTTCCCAAAAACTGACATCCTCCAGTAGTAGATTTCCTATCCAAACTAGCACCAGCATAATCACTATCTATATAGGCCACCAAATCAAAAGGAGAATCCTTAGAATACCAAAGGCCCAATTTAGGATGTCCTTTAAGGTATCTAAATATTCTCTTAACAGCATTCATGTGTGAGGTATTGGGTGTGACTTGAAATCTTGCACACACACATACTGAAAACATAATATCTGACCTAGATGCAATGAGATACATCAAAGATCCAATCATGGACCTGTACAACTTCAAATCAACTTTGGGACTTCCATCATCTGGTAGCAGTGGTTTCCGAGTCTCCATTGGTGTACTAGCACTCTTCACATCCTAAAACCCAAACTTCTTCAAAACATCTGCTACATACTTGTCTTGACTAATGAAGATACCATCAGTCATCTGTTGAACCTGTAGTCCCAAAAAGAAAGTGAGTTCTCCTATAGAACTCATTTGAAACTTATCATGCATAAGTTTCTCAAATTATGTGCATAGCTCCTTATTAGTTGAGCCAAAGATGACAACCTTTCGATGATGGGTGTAAGGATTTGTAATATCAAAAGTGATAACTTAAGAATGAACTTAGGTTGTTCAAATAAGGTCTTAAGATTTTTGCTGAGTGGTAAAACACTATCGTGTTTTCTAGATCTTTTCAAAGAATACTTGTGATTCTCGAGTCCGAGTTCATACTCATGTCATATCGGATACAAATAAGCCCACTCATTTATAATTCATTACTTACATAAAGAAGCGTCCCAATTTATGCAAGTAAGAAATCATAAACTTATGGTTCGGCGATTTACAATCTCTTTATTTAAATGAAAAGGCGTCCCAGTCCATTTAAATAAGGATATTCCAAATCATCCTACTTAAGAATTTCCGACACAACACTCATACTTAATCGATGAGTTACAAGGTGGTGTATTACGAGACTTCGTAAGTGTTCCAAGAGTATGGAATGAATGTTCACACTCATCTTCGAAGATGAGGAGTTAAATAATCAAAGAGAATCAACATAGTGTTCAAAAGAATTGGTGAGTTCATAGTTATGAAATGGTTTTCTCACAACGTTTGAGAAATACCAGTGAGACCATTGTGCACACACACAATGTCTGAGAAATAGATAAAACTATTGTGTATCTCTTAATGTCTGAGATATATTTAGGCCAATTGTGTATCTCACGATGTCTGAGATATATCTAATTCAATTGTGTATCTCACGATGTTTGAGATATATCTAAGTCAATTGTGTATCTCACGATGTTTGAGATATATCTAAGTCAATTGTGTATCTCACGATGTTTGAGATATAAGGAAGACCATTGCATACTTACAATGTCTTAATAATAATGAGACCATTGTATCACCTACAATGTCTAAGAAAGTTTCATAGATCACACAAATGTATATGATCGAGGATATCTAGTTGTGCCATAATGCCTTGGAATAGGCATATGCAGTTATGTTAGGTCAATCAATATAAACGGTCTTTATATAAATAACATAGTATTGTCTTAAGGAGTAGGCATGGCGCACGGAATGTTGAAGACAACAATGAGTGATACGGGGTAACTGTAATATGTAGTTATAGCCTAGGTTCATATGCAACCTGGTTCTCTATAACTGAAGCTCTGATACCAATCTGTAACACCCCCAAAATTATCGCAGTGGAAGATTGTGTCACTGAGGTATTACTTCATAGTTCACAGCACGAGTTACAGAAAATGACTCTAAATGAGACGTTTTGAAATAAATTATCATTCGATTAAAATATCAGAGTTTACAAACCGGTCCCACAAGTTTGTACAATCATAAAAAGTACAACATAAAAGTCGTAATGTTTTTCGAATGATAATATATGCATTGTCTTCAAAATGTTTTTCCGTGCGCCTTCACATGCCATGCCAGCTAATTCCTTTCGAACCTGAGATAACATGCTAAAAAGTGTCAACACAAAGGTTGAGTGAGTTCATAGGTTTGTAAGTACAATAGTTTGATCCCAATATTTCAAGTTTAGGAAAAACAGTAGTGGACAATATAGTTTGTAGTATAATTGCAATGTGTACAATTATCTTCTTGAAAGTTATTATTCCTCTAAGCTCATGGCACTCTCGACTGACTGTTGTATATATATCACCGGACGATATATATATATAAGTAACTTGCCCCGAGTAGGTATTTTGCCATATACCTAGGTAACCTCAAATATAGTGCGTATTGTTATTTCCGATAACATAGACGGGTTCGTCAATTCCGATAGGCCTATCCACAATATTTGCGCTCACTCCCAGTGATTAGTGGTCCATGATGTTGGGGACTTTTGGCAAAAACAACTTAGTGGCATGCAATAATACAGTCAAGGCATTCAATTTACAAGTAATTGTCCATAATAAAGCATTTTAGCATATAGTAAAAGCAGTAGCACGTATCTCCCCCAAAAGAGTTTATAAAATAGTTAAACAAAAGTTGGGGCTATGAAACTCACGGTTGTGACCAGCAGCGGGGTGTAACGATATAATGTTTATCAACGTTAGAGTATGGCAACACCAAGATCTTTAATGATCACCTACTAAAGCATAGTAATCGCGTTTTAGTATAGTATACGATATAAGTGTACAAGTATATGTAGTATGTTGGCTTACACTATGATGTTGTACATGAATCTTAAGTTGATGTATCCCCTTAAGTATTGTTTGGCCTATAGCCCTTTTATAAATAACCTCGTACCATCGTTCGGGCTATCAAAATCAAGAGGTCGTGTAGTGAACGTATGAGGAGCCAGGACACTTTAAATCGTAAATCCACAACTCGTCGATACGACACCCCGAAGAGGCCTCTTATGATAATGAAATTCCTTACTAGTGTTGTACTTGTCATTTATAAGTGAGTATTTGACGAGACAAATGTTGTATAACACATGTGTCGTCTTTCGTCAAAGACTATTTGAGTGGCGACGTGATAGTATAAATTGTGTCGTGAAGCATCACATGTGCAAGTGTTGTTCACTTAATGAGTTTTGTGATTTCGGCGTGTCGTATTATGATATCGTGGTAAAGGTTTCAAAATATATTTTTAGACTAATATGTTCTTGGTTTTAATAAGAGTTAAAACTTGTAAGAAAATATTTATATAGTTGGTATATATTACATATGATCATTTTGTAAAAATCTAGTAAAGCTTCATCTAATATCCAAGTTTTTGAAACAATTTTTGGTTTAACATACTCAAACTAGTCATGTGGCTAAGTCACAATTTAACAACTTTGAAATAACAATTATGGTTATATCTAGTGGTTATATTCAAGTTAAAATAGCTTGAGACGTTAGTCTTGGTTTAACCATGACTTTATTTTGGTCTCAAAGGATCAAAAATACAACTAAGTTTCTTTAACCATGGCTGTTTTTCGGGTCACAACAGGTCCGTGTAGTTTTTGCTGTTTTTTAGACTTTTTGTTCACTTTCAGCGTACGTGCACCCGAGTTTTTGAAGAAAATTTCATTCTGAGCAACTTTCGTGTTTTACACTTTTGCTGATTCGGACCAGAAAAGGTTCTAATTCATGTTTTAAAATCGTTTCAGAAGCCTTTTTGATATAATAACCCATTTCATCTAGTCATCTTCTTTTACCCATAACTTTTTAACAATAAGCCCTTTTTAAGTGTTTCAAAAGCCCAAGTTTTAGTTTTTACTTTCTCCAACAGATTATCAAGCTTAATCAAGTCCAAAGTCCAAATTTACTTATATCAATTGTCTAATAACAAGTAATTACCTATATTTCATTGCAGAAAGTTTAGCTGCACATTCAGCCCTGCCAAAACGACCATAAGCTGAGTTCTACAAATTTTTTTGACACGCGGCTTTCGCCAAACTTCAATTTTATGTCTTAGCTACATTTCATAAAACTGAGTCGACTTCCAGAAATGAACAGAACCATGGGCTTTTCCCAAATGAAGTCTAGTGTGCAGAGTTTGACATGTTTTGCCATTTTGGCTCTCATTTACTCATCGGGGTGAGTTATGAGGTGCGCCACCCGGCGAAACGACCATAAGACATAGATCTACAAGCCTATCTTATTGAATTAACCTCAAAGTTTACTGAGATGATCAGTTTAGTAAATCTTTGGGCCTGTTCTAGATTTCAACTTACAAAACCTACCTAAGGCTTGTTTTAGCTTCTTTTCATGTTACAAACTTCATGTACAACATCAATCAAGCCATATTACATATACTACTTATATCAAATTTACATCTAATAAATATTATTACAACCATATTGAATGAATATGAAAATAAACTCAAACCTTACAAGGGGATGATGAGAGATTACAAGAACAACAACTACAAATCAATACTTAATCCCATGTACTCTTTAACCTTTGTTTTCAATCTTTACCCAAACTTCATAAAACTTTATAAAACCCTTATTATAACCCTTATAAGATCTTCATAACCTCAGCCCCTAAACACCTTACATAACTCTTGATTCACCCAATTGATCACCAAGATAATACTTGTACTTTGTAGAGATCACCTAGGTCTTCATCTTCTTAGCATAACTTTTCTCTTGATTTGAAACTTAAGTGGTGATGGTGATTTATTGTTGTACGGTTCAAAGGAGAGACAAAGGAGGTTAGAGAGATTTTTATTTTGTACAAATGAGGTGATAAGAATGGGAAATGGTGATAAGGTTGGTGATTAAGCACTAGTATCATGTTATTTTAAGGACATGTGTACATGGTTGTGTGAAAGCGTGGCACTATATGGTGTATTGTGCATGATTTACAATTATCTTGTATAATATTTATAGTGTTAGTGATTAGAGGGTATAGTTTGGTCCCGGTAATTACTAATGTTAAGCCCTTAAGTCACGAAACTTAAAACCGGGTAACATAAAAATGTAATACTTACAAAAATGTCAAAACTTATCAATATACTCCAACTAAGTATATTAAAAGTGTGATAAGTCTATTTGGGTGCGTCTATGTTGTTGAAACCTAATAACGTAGGTTGGGCACGCGTATTACGTAAAGATTAAAATATTTACGTAAAACTAACAAAGTGGCAATAGTTCATATAAAATATGACTATTTGTGAAAATAGAGTATTTTGAACACCTAGACTTATCGTAGTCTTGTGTTGACCGCGAGGAAAGTTTACACAATTAAACTTTCGTAATTAATAAAGTAACAACTTTATATAATTATTTATAGCCAAAGGTGAACAAGAATGTTCAGAGTGTAATAATTCGAAACAGATTGAATTATTTAACTTGGAAAATTACTGGTTACTACCAGTTACAGTATTTGCTTTTACGTTACGGTAAAAGTCAAATAGTAAAAAGTCAAAGTCAACTTTTAAGAAGTCAAAGGGTAAAATAGTCATTTTACCTTATGAAAATTTACGGGTTGCTACAGTAGATAACAAATAACAATAGCATAATAAAGATGAATGAAAAGAGAAAAGTACAAGAGATAATAACAATAATTCCCCGTCATACAATAATGAAAATATAAGGCTGAAGGAAAAGGGTTTTAGGATATTTATACCGAGTATCATATCATATCAAGTGCACTCCACGTGCTAAAATCATATCGTATCACAAATCATAGTGATATACTGGTCGCGACTCCAGTGCATCTAACATCGACGGAAGGTGTATATGGCACTACACTAGTCAACCGTATGATCGTATCAGATCATAAATATATCATATCATAAACATAGCCAAGGATGCATCCATACGCCTCCCCAATTAATCATAAAAAGGCTCCACACATGAGCATATCATATCAAAAGGCTCCACACATGAGCAAATAAAATCATATCATATCATAAGGGGGAAACGCCGTGAACTTATCACACCGCCACGGGTGGTGTCACGTCATTGGTGCCTCAATGACGCGGCCATGGTACCTCCATGGCTAGTTGCTCGGTATTCCTAACTCCTGTCTACATATCTAGGCTTTTATGAACCAACCAACACTGTTTTCATAAAATTCATTTTAAACACGGTTTTCATAAAAATCAAGAAACAGTCATATAAAAGAGGTATTTCATCTTTTTCTTTAAAACTCATTTTAAACATACTTTTCTCCAAGAACCATCAAGATATATATCAAATGACTTTCACCATTCAATCATCATTTTAAAATGTGTTTCTCAAACAAAGGGGATCATATAGCATAAGGATGTCAAAAAGATTATTAGAATATCGCAAGGAATTTGACATGAGTATATGAGGCAACCGCAAAAATGTGAACATTTCAACGGTTCAAAAGAAGACGTAATAGAACGAATATAGAGAATCATCCGTACCTTAAACAATCTCACTCGCGCTAAAACTCGATTTATTTCTTCTTCTAAAGATCTACAAAATTTGGGAATTTATAATTATTAATGAACTGACTAATCCTTGATTTGTCGTGTGGTCGTAGTATTTAATAGAATTTTAGCATTAGTGCAACTTGTTCATTAGTCTTGTATTCTCAAAAAATTGTAATATTCTACATTCATTGTATTAACAATATGTACAACATAATTCTACGAATTTAATGACCCTAAAAAGTGTATCATGACTTAATAATATAAATATAGTAGTCATGTTCTAGTTCTTAATAACATATAAGCTTCATATATCCATGAGAATAACAAGTTTCATTATGTGTGTAAATATTTCTTGTAAATACTTGAATACTTAAAGGACCTATATATATAAAATCATAAAATACAATTGATAAAAAAAAAAAAAAAAAAAAAAAAAAAAAAAAAAAAAAAAAAAAAAAAAACAGTAGTCATCTTCTTCAGTAAAGTGTACTTTTATTTCATGCGCATATGAAATTTTCATCATATATATACTTCGAGCCATGAATAATATACTAAACGAGATAGAGTACGATATTATGATCAATAGATGGCACGTGAGTGTGATTCGAGATTTACCTCTAGCCAAACAAGGACAGACCGAGGTATCGAACACGAACGAACCGACACAAGATCAACGAAACCTGATAGAAACTCAACTTACGATACTAGCTTGTACCGCCAACGAACGAACTCGAATATGAACCGATTGAAATAACCCGAGCAGGAACTTTACACTCAAATGATTACGAGAACTTACACTAAGTTATATGTTATGTATTATGATCTAGGAAGTACTACAACTATCTATTGCCGTCGTACTTCATTTCACAGTTATTTAGGCTTAGGTTGTGAGTTGAATGTTTACGTGAAAGAGATGTGGAAATGTATGTAAGTATATATATACAGGACGTGACTGGGCAAATTCAAAGCAAAAGGAAGGAATAGCACTGAGCAGTTGAATTCAAAGCAAAGAAAAGGGATAGCACAAAGGCAAACTCAATGCAAAGAAAAAGGATAGCACTAGCAGTTCTAGTTTTGAAATTCTCTTATACTCATTTATTTTAAAATTTTACTTTATATGGATTTATCTAAGTTACTTATTACTCTATAGTTTTGTGTTAGATTAATACTAAACGCATAACTAATATTTTTGGGTAACATTATTTAAAGTTTCGGGTCATTATAACATATCCACCTTAAAATGATTTCGTCCCCGAAATAAACGAGAGTAAATGAATTATGAAACATGGTACCTTTAATGAAAGAGTTGCAGGTATCGCTCACGAATAGATTCCTTGAGTTCCCAAGTAGCCTCACGTTCAGATTGATTTTTCCATAGTACTTTGACAAAGGGAATTGACTTCCTACGCATCACCCGCTCCTCGCGAGCTAAGATTGCTTCGGCTTCTTCTTCACAAGAGAGATCTTCTCGAATCTTATCTAGTCGGTATTCTACGACATGAAGGGGGTGATAGTTGTACCCTCGTAGTATAGACACGTGGAACACATTATGCACATGAGATAAGGCTGGGGGAAACGCTAGGCGATATGCAACCTCTCCTACCCTTTCCAACACTTCAAATGGACCAATAAACCTCGGACTGAGTTTCCCTTTTATACCAAAACGATGAACACCTTTTCATGGGGAAAACTTGAGAAAAACATGATCACCGGGTCTGAAATCTAAGGCCCTACGATGCTTATCAGCATAACTTTTCTGTCGCGAGCGAGCTTCTTTCAACTTTTCTTTTGCAACCTCAACCTTCTCATTAATAATCCTCACCAGCTCTGGTCCTTCAATAATCTCTTCACCAACCTCATTCGAGCATATTGGAGATCTACATTTCCTCCCATATAACATTTCATAAGTTGCCATGCCAATACTCGCATGCCAACTATTATTATACGCAAACTCCACCAAGCAAACATAATCATCCCAGTTTCCCGTCCATTCCAAAGCACAACATCTCAACATATCTTTTAATGTCTGAATAGTTCTTTCAGATTGGCTGTCTGTCTGAGGATGAAAGGCAATACCATAATTAAGCTTCGTACCCCACGCCTTTTGAAATCCCTTCCAAAACTGTGATGTGAAACGCGGGTCACGGTCTGAAACAATTGACACCGGAGTGCCATGAAGTCTAACAATCTCCTTTTGATAAATTTCTACTAACTTGCTAGAGAGTATCCTTCACGAATTGCTAAAAAGTGAGCTGATTTGGTAAGTCGATCAACCACTACCCAGATTGCATCATTCTTCCTAAATGTCTTAGGTAGCCCGGTCACCAAATCCATAGTAATATTTTCCCACTTCCAAACTGGAATTTCCAACTGCTGCAAGAGTCCGCTAGCACGTTGGTGCTCTATCTTTACTTTTTGGCAAGTAAGGCATTTTGCCACGAATTCTGCTACATCTTTCTTCATTCCACTCCACCAAAAGTTTTGTTTCAAGTCCTGGTACATTTTTGTTGAACCAGGATGAATAGAAACTGCCGAACTATGTGCCTCGGATAATAGTGCTTCTCGAATCTCCGTATCGTTAGGAACACATAACCTATTACCGCACCACAACACTCCATGATCATCCAACCGAAACTCTTCTTGTTGATGATAACTTGGTAATACTGAGAGTACCAAGAACTAATGATGTGTACAGTCTGGATATGAAAAGTCTTCACTCTTCTGAAAGAGCAACTTGTTTAGTAGCAAAAGCAACACTTAAAGAAGCACATTTGTGGCATAGAAGATTAGGCCATGTAAATTTCAAGAATATCAACAAGTTGGTTAAAGGAAATTTAGTTAAAGGTTTACCTACCAAAACATACAAGAATGATCACTAATGTTTGGCGTGCAAGAAGGGTAAACAACATAAAGTATCATGCAAGAAGATTGAGGAAAGAACTATTAGAGATCCTTTGGAGTTGCTACACATGGATCTGTTTGGACATGTTTCTGTTGCAAGTCTAAACAAGAAGAAGTACTGCTTAGTTGTAACAGATGACTGCAGTAGATTTAGTTGGGTCTTTTCTTGGGTTTTAAAGATGAAACCTTTGATGCTATTCATGATCTTATAATAGCCCTTGAAAATCAATTGAGACTCAAAGTAAGAGGTATTAGATGTGACAATGGGACTGAATTCAAGAACAAGTTTATGGATGAATTTTGTGCTAAGAAAGGAATCAAGAGGGAGTTTAGTATTGCTAGAACTCCACAGCAGAATGGTGTTGCAGAGAGGAAGAACATAACTTTGATTGAAGCAGCCAGAACAATGCTTGCAGATTCACAATTACCTATTCAATTTTGGGCTGAAGTTGTAAGTACTGCTTGCTATGTGTTGAATAGAGTATCAGTCACTAAACCTCAGATGAAGACACCTTATGAGTTGCTTATGGGAAACAAACCTAACATACGTTTTATGAAACCTTTTGATGTCCTCTGACTATTCTTAATACTATTGATGCTGATTGGTGCTAAACAGTCAAGTTTAATCACTCAAGCTAACCACTTGTGAATGGCTAACCGTAACAAACTTAAAACTGCTCAGAAACCAATACAATGAAGATCAAAGGAATATAGGGAATTCCTGGGTCGTTAAGTCCCACGGAGGATGAATTGGTGTAAAAACACTTGATCAGATGATAGAATGATCACTAAGGATAGTGATCAGTAAGGATATTGATGGAAAATTACCTAAAGAAAAGATCTACAAATTACAGCGACTTAAATGCAAATTAAGAAAATTAAAAAGTTAAAATATATTAAATAAACGCTATCACTATTTTTACAATGATGTTTTTATGATTTTATAAAACAAAATATCTTAAATAAACTATTTAAACTAAAACGTAAACTCAAATTACCTAAAAACTAGATTTAAAATGAAAACGTACGTTAAGTCTAAAAATTACGCGAGTGCGCAAGCAAAAACGTAAATTTTATGAAATAAAAGTCCTACAAGTGTAAAAACAATTTTTTTACGTACTATATGATAAAAGAAAATTTTAGAAAAAAGATTTATATTTTTTAGACTTTTATATTTTTTATTATGAATTAAATAAGATTTTACACTAATTAAATGTTTAAAAATACTAAAACTAATGAGAAAAATCTGAAACTTTTTTATAAAATACTTAATACTAATACACTTTTATAAAATATACAAAAACTGAAAAAGCTAGTAAGAATAAGCTGGAAATAAGTGAATAAGCTCGTTTAAGCTTATTGTGGAAAACGTGGTTATATATTAAGTTGTGTAAGGTTTTAACGAGAAAGACCCAAGGGCGCAATGGCATACAGGTACACCACTATCATCCTCTTGAGGGAGAGGTCTCAGGTTCGACCCCTGCCTCTCCCTTTTTGTGAAACATTTTATTTTTGGAATTTTCTTTTTGCACTTTATTAAGAACAATGAAATAAGCAAAATTTAAAACTACAACTTTTTATAAAAAGTACTAATAAGCTCTGTAACAGCTTATTATTCCAACAGTAGACCTATATGAATGAAATAAGCTTAAGGATAGGCCAAATGGCTTATAAGCTACTAAATAAGCAAGGTGAAACTAGAAATAAGCTAAGATTATGATAATAAGCTAATACAACATTTGAAAAAGCTCAATTAACTAGAAATAAGCACATGATAAGCTATAAATAAGCACTACTTAACTGTATTGCACAGGATACTTTTATTTTTACTAGGCACCTATAAGCTTAATTTTAAGCACTTAAATAAGCTAGAAAATTAAAACAAAGACTGGGATTAACAAGTTGACCAACTCAGCTTTTCAAAAAGCTAAAATGCTCACTGATTTGTTCACTGGATAGCTTTTTATGAGCTTATTAAAATTTGGAAAACTACTGAGCTATCTTGGACTAAATGAAATGGTCAGAACTAATAAGCACTTGCAGCCCTAGAGAATAAGCTACAAAATGGAAACTTAAGCTGGTGTCCTCAAGATGGCTTGGTTGGCTATCTAAGGAACCAAGAATTACAAGCTATGGTACACTGGAGAGCTTTTTACAAGCTCTTGAAATTGATTATCTCAACTGTGCACAGGGGACAGTTTTGACTTTTATAAAAACTAAGTTAGTTTGACTTTAATAAACTTAGGATTGAATTTACTCACTAATTATGTTATATTAAGCTGTTATAATATGAAATTAAGCTATGGTAACAACTTTTAAGCTACTGTGATGATTTATGCAACTCAAAATCCCAACAGTGATTAACTAAGAGAGATTTAAAGAGAATATTGACTTTTTAACTAACAAGGACATAATTTTATTGCTTATTTGAGTTGTTATAACCTACTGAGACTTGAACCAAATAAGAACAACAGCTATATCAACCTATAACACAGTGTTACAAGCAAAACCAAACACCCTTTCACAAGACTGTTTTGGAAGCTTTATACACTAAAACTAGTTTTTAACCAAAATGACCAATTGATTAACTGATAATAACCATATTGAGACATGATTGAACTATAATTAACAAGGTTTGATTACTAATAATGGAAAATGCAATTTTCAAAGAAAAAGGCTTACAAAATGTGAGTTCATGCAAAAACAGGGAACTGAGGATCAAGAACACTCCTATAGCTTACCAATAAGCTCTAAACCATTAATCCATCCAAAATTAGCTCTGCTCCATTATCTTGATCATTTCTTATAGACTTTTTTATTTTTAACTAATATTTTTGGTATTTTTGATAATTTTTGAAATTGCTAAGTAAAACTGATTTGTTAAGGTACCTAAGAGCTTATAAGCTTTTTCAAAAGCTTATATGAGCTTAAGTAGCAATTACAACAACTATTGACAACATTTGCAATTTATGAGAATTTAACATAGAAATTAACGTAAACTGAATTCGTTCACAAAAACTGAAATTAACACTGGAATTAAGTTTTTATTACAATAAGATGACTTAACAAAAAGCTTGAAAGCTTTGAAATATACTGGAAAATTTAGAATAATTAAAAACGAGACAAGTAAATAAAATTACTCTAGATAAGTCTTCACTTTTGCACCCAGCTTATATTTATTGATCTTTTCCATCTTTGTGTCGACCTCTGAACAAATCCCACCTATCCTCAACCATTGGATCTTCACAGATCATCATAATTGCCAAGTGGCGATTTTGGCGCCAAATTTCAAAGAGTAGGTTTTTTTAATTAATGGGTTTTGGATTGATATGAAGGTGGAATGAGCTGGTAAACAGGTGTTATGGATGAGGTGGAAAGGCTAAAAAGTGGTAAAAACCACTCTGGTTTTGGGATTACAGTGTTGGGGGAGAAGGGTGAACAGTACCCCTGGTTTTGGCGGGGTATTGACTGTTTGACCATGGGATATTATAAACAGGGGGTCCAAAATGGGGGTCACAGGCCATTGAAGGGTTCTTTTTGATTATGGTTGGGTTCTAAATAAAAAAGGGTCTAAATGGCTTATGTTAAGTACAAGGACTAAACTTGTAATTCTGCCAATCTTGAGGGTTGAACCTGCCAATCATCCAAAGTTTATACAAGGACCAAACCTGCCATAAATGAATAGTACAAGGACCAAGGTTGATTATTTTTCATTTTTAAAATGTCCAGGGACCATTTATGACAATTTTCAAACTCCAGGGACCAAACTTGAAATTTCTCTCTAAACTTATCATAAAGGACCAATTTTGTCATTTATTAATAATACAAGGGTGATGTTTGAATAATTTCTATTTTTGAACACCCAGGGACTATTTTTGACATTTTTGTAAAGTTGAGGGACTAAAGTTGTAATTTTGCAATTTTTGATTTCAAGGACTTGTTTTGACAACTTTATGAATCCCTAAGGACTTAAAATGATATTTTTCTTTATTTTGCTTTACCAGGGACTGTTTTTGACAACTTTTTAAACTTGGGGGACTAAAACTGCAAATTATGCAAACTTGATATATTTTTCACCAGATTTTGATGTTTTTGCATTTAAAACACATAAAACACTTGTTTGTGATATTTTCATCATTCTGATGCGTTTCTGAGTGTTTTAAGATGTTTTTGGCATTCTAAACAGTACAAAAATGATGAGTATTTAGACACTCATCAATCCCCCACACTAAGATATTGCTAGTCCCTAGCAATGATTTGAGAAAATTTAATGGATTTTATCTCTTTACCAAAAGTCATTACTTCTGGAGTAGCCAATTGTTTCAGTTCAAGTAAGAACCTTGGTACAATGATAACCAAATGATTTTGAGCAAATCATAAGCTGTGAACGGATTTGATTTGTCTTTACCAGAAGCCGTTTGCTTCTGGACTAGCCAACTCTTAGATAAATTATCAATATTATCTTTGGTGAGCCGATTACCAATTATGGATTTTCAACTGCCTTTACCACAAGCCATAAACTTGAGGGCTAGCCAACTTTTCACTAGTTTAAAGATATGGTGAGTTGAACACCATACAATTTTAGACAAATTGCAAGCCATAAACGGACTTGAGATATCTTTACCAAGAGCCGTTTGCTCCTGGATTAGCCAATCCTTATGTGGGTTAGACATGGTGGACTGATTACCATTTGCTGAGTAAGTGAAAAACACTTACTCCAAAAAAAATTTTGGCCAAAAACGGGGGAATTGGGTGGATAATTACATGATGAAATTCGTGAGAATTCCCCCCCCCCCACATTAGAAATGAATATTGCCCTCAATATTCAAAGTACCGGCGGTTATGCCGAAACATAGAACATAAAAGGGAAATACTACGGCCATTATTTTGTTTTTGATATATACACTTTTTTTTTTTTTTTTTTAGAGATTGATATATACAACAGCGTGGGGCAACTCCCCCACACTAGGGTGGTAGAAAGGGGGTAAGAAGACAGAAACATGGGTGAAAACCCATATGGTGTGTGCTACTATTTTTGATTCCCGAGTCATTAGCTTGACTCGATCCCCGCATTCATTGGTTCATGGGGAATGTTTGTAGATCCGGGACAATCACGGGTGGAATGTCCTCTCCAAAGTAGTGCTTTAATCGATGACCATTCACTTTAAAATTTGGACCATCGGGCTGAGATAACTCAATGGTGCCATAAGGATAAACCTTAGTGATAGTAAATGGACCAGACCAACGGGACTTAAGTTTTCCCGAGAAAATCTTCAATCTTGAATTGAAAAGAAGGACTATATCACCAACGTTGAAAACGCGGTTCTTGATTTTTGAGTCATGAATCTTCTTTGTCTTTTGTTTGTAGATCAAAGAGTTCTCGTAAGCTTGATCACGAAGTTCATTTAGTTCATTCATTTGAACTTTTCTATGATCACCAGTTGTCTGTATATCGAAGTTCGCATGCTTTAAGGCCCAGTAAGCCTTGTGCTCTAGTTCAATCGGAAGATGACATGCCTTTCCGTACACTAGCTTGTAAGGAGTACACCCGATGGGTGTTTTGTAAGCTGTACGGAAGGCCCAGAGTGCGTCAACCAGTTTATCCGACCAGGATGCACGATTTTCGCCTACTGTCCTTTCAAGGATTCTTTTAATACCACGATTTGAAACTTCCACCTGCCCACTTGTTTGGGGGTGGTATGCAGTAGATAGACGGTGGGTAACACCATACTTTTGCATGACACGATCAAATTGGTCATTACAAAAATGTGTACCACGATCACTAATTATAGCACGAGGAGTTCCAAACCTGGAAAAAAGAGATTTCAAAAATTTCACAACTACTCGGGCATCATTTGTAGGTAAAGCTTTCGCTTCAACCCATTTTGACAAATAGTCAACAGCCACGAGTATGTACTTGTTACCACGAGAAGATGGAAACGGCCCCATAAAGTCAATACCCCAGATGTCAAATATCTCACAAACTTGAATGGCATTTTGTGGCATTTCATTTCTTTGAGAGATATTTCCATGACGTTGACAAGCGTCACAGGTTTTGACAAAATCGTGGGCATCCTTATAGATTGTGGGCCAATAAAACCCGGAATCAAACACCTTTTTGGCGGTGTAGTTTGGACTATGATGGCCCCCGGTGGGTCCAGCATGGCAAGCTTTGAGAATGTCAAGAGCTTCTTGTCCATAAACACACCGTCGGATGACTTGATCCGCACAGATTTTGAATAAGAAGGGGTCGTCCCAGAAATAATGTTTAACATCTTTGAAGAATTTGTTCTTCTGTTGGGTCGACATCCCTTTCACAATGAAGTTACCCGCATGGTAATTTGCGAAGTCAGCAAACCATGGGGTAGAAGAGTTTCCACGAAAAGAAACCGCATTGAGTGTCTCGAGAGGAAATGTTTCACTTATTTCCTTTTTCTCGAAAACATCTTGGTGAGGGTTTTCTAATCTGGACAGATGATCAGCAGCCAAGTTCTCAGCTCCTTTTTTATCACGTATGATGATATCAAATTCTTGGAGAAGGAGAACCCAACGGAGCAATCTCGGCTTTGCATCTTGTTTTGCAAAGAGATATTTGAGAGCCGAGTGATCCGTATACACTACACATTTGGTCAAGATTAAGTACGGCCGAAACTTCTCAAATGCATACACCACGGCTAATAGCTCTTTTTCTGTGGTGGTGTAATGAGTTTAAGCTTCAGTCATAGTCTTACTTGCGTAGTGAATAGGCTGAAAATGCTTGTTTCTACGTTGCCCTAAGACTGCACCGATAGTAAAATCACTTGCATCGCACATGAGCTTAAAAGGCAAGTCCCAGTCGGGAGCAATGAGAATGGGTGCTTCAGTAAGCTTTTTCTTCAATGTTTCAAAAGCTATGATGCACTCGGGTGAGAAGATAAAAGGAGCATCCTTTTCAAGAAGATGGGTCATAGGCCGGGCGATTTTGGAAAAATCTTGTATGAATCAACGATAGAAACCGGCATGACCTAAAAAACTCCTAATACCTTTGACGGTAGTAGGATGAGGTAATTTAGCAATAACATCGACTTTTGCTCTATCTACCTCAATCCCGTTTTTTGAAATTTTATGGCCAAGGACTATGCCTTCTTTGACCATAAAGTGGCTTTTCTCCCAGTTTAGACAAAGATTGGTGTCTTCACACCGTTTGAGCATTTTATCTAGATGGGAGAGACATGTTTGAAACGAATCCCCAATGACCGAGAAGTCATCCATAAACACCTCCATTGTTTCCCTGATCATGTCGTGGAAAATGGCCATCATACATCGTTGGAACGTGCCAGGAGCATTACATAAGCCAAAAGGCATACGTCTGTAGGCAAAAGTTCCGTATGGGCAGGTGAATGTAGTTTTATCTTGATCCTTTGGATCAATGGGGATCTGAAAGTACCCCGAGAAACCATCAAGGAAACAATAGTATTCATTTCCTGCTAATCTCTCAAGCATTTGGTCCATGAAGGGTAGAGGAAAATGGTCTTTACGGGTGGCGTCATTCAACTTACGATAGTCAATGCAAACACGCCATCCCGTAACCAGATGAGTTGGAATTAACTCGTTATCTTCATTTGTGACAACAGTTATGCCACCCTTTTTTGGAACACAATGAATTGGGCTAACCCAAGGACTATCTGAGATCGGGTAAATTAATCCTGCATCAAGAAGTTTGATAACCTCCTGTTTGATAACATCATGGATTTTTGGATTTACTCTTCTCTGATGTTGAACTGCTGGCTTGAAGTCATCCTCCATCAAGATTTTGTGAGTACAAAACTCAGGGTTGATACCCTTAATGTCGGAGAGTTTCCAAGCAATTGTTTGCTTGTGTGACTTCAAGATTTTTATGAGAGCAGCTTTTTCATCTTTACTCAAATCTCTAGCAATAATGACTGGTAATTTATCATCACCTTCAAGAAATGCATACTCGAGATGAGGCGGTAAGTCCTTAAGCTCAACCTCAGGAAATTCTTCAGTTTTCTCAACTGATTTGATTTCCTTGTTATGAAGTTTGACGGGAGGGAGTGGAGGAGAAATGTCATGATTTAACAACTTCTCAAGAAGAAAATCTCCCTCCAGACTAATCTCATTTTGATTAATCTCAACAGGAATTGAATCACTAGTGTGAGGGGCTGATGATGGATCATCATTAAGCAACTTCTCAATGAGAAGTATGTCCCCCTCAATGTCAATTGGAGCGTGATCAATTTCCCATGGAACAGAATCACTAGCCAGGTATGCTTCAATCTCTTCCAAGATGAAGTTGCTTCCCTCAAACGGAGTGAGAGAATGAGTAGAATTGGCTATGATAGGATGGGAAGATGTGGTGGTATCCCCACTCACAGAATTATGAGAATAACCAAGAACTTCTTGAGAGTACTCTTCTGAAGCAACATCAATGATATCTATTCGGTTAACCGATTCAGAATCATAGTTTGCGGAGTACCTCGAAGTCTGATCAAGGTTAAAAGTGAAAGCTTCATTACCAACACGTAATGTGATTTCTTGCTCAAATACATCTATGAGAGCACGGCCCGTTCTCAGGAATCCTCGACCAACAATGAGAGGAACCCGATGATCGGCATCAAAATCAACAACCACGAAGTCAGCTGGAAAATGGAACTTTCCTACTTTCACAAATACGTCCTCGGTAATGCCAAGAGGACGGGATATTGTACGATCTGCAAGCTCGAGAGTCATGCATGTAGGAGTAAGTTCCAGAAGAGAAAGTTTCTTCCATACTGAATAAGGCATAAGGTTTATGCTTGCACCAAGATCTGCTAGGGCAAAGCACTCAACCATTCCTGGAAATACACAAGGTAAGAGAAATTTTCCAGGATCTCCAAGCTTTTCTGGAAGCTTCTTCAGGATAACTGCAGAGCAGTTCTCGTTAAGAGGAGTTTTAGCCATTTCAAACAGCTTTTCCTTGTTGCTTAACATGTGTTTGAGAGTTGATGCAAACTTGGGCATCAGCATGATAGCATCCGCAAAGCTTATGTCAAAATGTAATTCTTGGAAAATTTGAAAACATTTTTCCATTTGATGACTGGCTTTTTCACGGAGCTTTTGCTCATTCAAACGTGATGGATAAGGAATTGAAGATTTGGATTTGGTATTTTCAACGGGAGCTACAGGTGGTTCAAAAACAACTCCTGGATTAGACTTGGGTTTCTGGACAACTTGAGGTTGGACTACCGAAGGTAGGACTTGTGCGATACTCCGTGGACTTGAATAATGCACCTTGTCTGTTGTATCCTTGGTAACTTGACTCATTGCCACAGGAGGAGGGGGCATTGGAGTCAAAGGTCCATTATGTGTTGGAGGTTCACTTTCCACTACCTTCGGGAGAGAAGAAGAAGAGGTAGTAGGAATAGCGGGTCCATTGTATGAAACACCACTTCTGGTTGTGATCGCCTTAGCATCGCCCCTCGGGTTAGCGATTGTGTTGCTCGGAAGTTTTCCTGAGCCCGAGGGTTGATCATTTAAAGACTTTTTGAGATCAGCAATCTGACTGACCAACAACCTGTTCATTTCATCTTGGGATTTCATGAACTGCTTCAATAACTCATCAGATGATGGTACTAGAGGATGTGGAGGGAAATTCTGAGGTCGGATGTTTTGATTATGACCTTGTTGTTGAAAATTCCCTTGATTAGGATTCACATTCCCATGAAATTGATTCCCTCGATTGAAATTGTTTTGATGAAGGTTTCCTTGTTGTTGGAAACCTTGATTGGGTCCAGGATAGAAATTACCTTGGTTTTGATAACCTTGGTTCATTCTAGGTTGATTCTGAATCCGGTTAGGATTTTGGTTAAAACCGGGTGGTGCCTGATAAGTATTAGCACGGTAGTTTGGTTCATTCTGAGGACGGTATTGATTACCTCCCTGATTTGAAGTACCGGCTATAGCATTTGCTTCAAACGGACTACCATCGGTGGCAGTACAGTTGTAGTATGCATGAGGACCACTACAAGTAACACAAACTTCAACTTTCTTCACTTCACCATGTGATGGTGTTTGAGTGAAAGTGACTTTCTTTTGGTTAGCAAGAACCAAAGCCTGAACAATATCTGTGAGTTTATCAATCTTAGCATCGGTGCTAGATGTACTCACAGGAGATGAAGTAGAAGGTCCAACATTAGACTGAGTTTGATATGTCTTTGTGCGGAAAGGACGGACCTGGGACTTGTTTTCAATGATTTGTAAGGCTTCTTTTGTGGTTTTGCTAAGGAAATTACCTCCCGCGGAGGCATTCAGAGAGTCTTGGTCAGCTTGTCTCAGACCATTGTAGAAAGTATCCATCTGCATTAACTCGGTAAAACCATGATGTGGACACTTGCGGAGCAATTCTTTGTAACGATCCCATGCCTCCCCGAATGATTCATCAAATCTCTGAGAAAATTTCATTATCTCATTCTTAAGACTGGTAGTTCGGGATGGAGGATAGAATTCGTTAACGAATTTGGTGACTAAATCTTCCCATGTCTCAATAGAACGAGGGGGTTGTTTCTCAAGCCAATTCCGGGCTTGTCCCTCTAGAGAGAATGGGAACAGAAGAAGCTTGATAGCTTCATGTAGGACATTTTTGTACTTGATGGTAGATGCAATCTTGTTAAACCATCGAATGTGTGCATGAGGATCATCCCGCTCAAAACCATAGAATTGGCTTTGGGTTACTAGATTAAGCAACCCGGTTTTGAGCTCGAAGGTATCAGCTACAATGGCTGGGACAACAATAGCATCTCCGTAACCCTCTATGGGTGCTTGGAGAAGCTCATTCATGGGTTTGTCTTCTGCCATTTCGACAGGTGGTGGTGGTGGTAGACGTTCCTCAGTCACGGCTGAAGGAGCTGAACGTCCTCTACGTCTACGAGGAATCTTTCCAAGTTCTGAAAGTGGACTTGTAGAACTGGAAGAACGAGTGCGCATGCACTAAGTATAAAAATCAATTTTTCAAAACAAATGCGAGGCAAAACACAAGTGAACTTAACCAATAATCACAAATGAAATGGCTTCTTTGAAAAAGGTACACCAAATCACAAGTGACACAAAGGCAAGTTTTAAATCTGTGGTTCGGGAACTTATTATGGTCGCACCCCCAGTTAGGTAGTGCACTGCCTTGATTTGCGGTGGTTGATTTTTATGTATAAATTAAGTACCACTGAAAAGACGTATGTATGATTTGTGCTGATGGGGTTTGAAAACTTTTGGAAAATATTTTTGGTATCGTCTCGTTTAACCAAATCGTATCTCTATAAAAATCACCTTAAAAGAAACACAATATAGAAAACGTTACGATTGTTTTGTTGTTTTATATTGTTTTTGGTGTTTTTAACACTTTTAGGAAAAGTGTTAATGAACTTTTTGATTTATATTAACTTTACAGAAAACTTTTTACAAACTGTGGTATATGTGCAAGTACGGGTCTGAAAATGCTAAAAACACGCTTACAGCCTCCCCGGCAGCGGCGCCAAAATTTGATTGGTGCTAAACAGTCAAGTTTAATCACTCAAGCTAACCACTTGTGAATGGCTAACCGTAACAAACTTAAAACTGCTCAGAAACCAATACAATGAAGATCAAAGGAATATAGGGAATTCCTGGGTCGTTAAGTCCCACGGAGGATGAATTGGTGTAAAAACACTTGATCAGATGATAGAATGATCACTAAGGATAGTGATCAGTAAGGATATTGATGGAAAATTACCTAAAGAAAAGATCTACAAATTACAGCGACTTAAATGCAAATTAAGAAAATTAAAAAGTTAAAATATATTAAATAAACGCTATCACTATTTTTACAATGATGTTTTTATGATTTTATAAAACAAAATATCTTAAATAAACTATTTAAACTAAAACGTAAACTCAAATTACCTAAAAACTAGATTTAAAATGAAAACGTACGTTAAGTCTAAAAATTACGCGAGTGCGCAAGCAAAAACGTAAATTTTATGAAATAAAAGTCCTACAAGTGTAAAAACAATTTTTTTACGTACTATATGATAAAAGAAAATTTTAGAAAAAAGATTTATATTTTTTAGACTTTTATATTTTTTATTATGAATTAAATAAGATTTTACACTAATTAAATGTTTAAAAATACTAAAACTAATGAGAAAAATCTGAAACTTTTTTATAAAATACTTAATACTAATACACTTTTATAAAAAATACAAAAACTGAAAAAGCTAGTAAGAATAAGCTAGAAATAAGTGAATAAGCTCGTTTAAGCTTATTGTGGAAAACGTGGTTATATATTAAGTTGTGTAAGGTTTTAACGAGAAAGACCCAAGGGCGCAATGGCATACAGGTACACCACTATCATCCTCTTGAGGGAGAGGTCTCAGGTTCGACCCCTGCCTCTCCCTTTTTGTGAAACATTTTATTTTTGGAATTTTCTTTTTGCACTTTATTAAGAATAATGAAATAAGCAAAATTTAAAACTACAACTTTTTATAAAAAGTACTAATAAGCTCTGTAACAGCTTATTATTCCAACAGTAGACCTATATGAATGAAATAAGCTTAAGGATAGGCCAAATGGCTTATAAGCTACTAAATAAGCAAGGTGAAACTGGAAATAAGCTAAGATTATGATAATAAGCTAATACAACATTTGAAGAAGCTCAATTAACTAGAAATAAGCACAGGATAAGCTATAAATAAGCACTACTTAACTGTATTGCACAGGACACTTTTATTTTTACTAGGCACCTATAAGCTTAATTTTAAGCACTTAAATAAGCTAGAAAATTAAAACAAAGACTGGGATTAACAAGTTGACCAACTCAGCTTTTCAAAAAGCTAAAATGCTCACTGATTTGTTCACTGGATAGCTTTTTATGAGCTTATTAAAATTTGGAAAACTACTGAGCTATCTTGGACTAAATGAAATGGTCAGAACTAATAAGCACTTGCAGCCCTAGAGAATAAGCTACAAAATGGAAACTTAAGCTGGTGTCCTCAAGATGACTTGGTTGGCTATCTAAGGAACCAAGAATTACAAGCTATGGTACACTGGAGAGCTTTTTACAAGCTCTTGAAATTGATTATCTCAACTGTGCACAGGGGACAGTTTTGACTTTTATAAAAACTAAGTTAGTTTGACTTTAATGAACTTAGGATTGAATTTACTCACTAATTATGTTATATTAAGCTGTTATAATATGAAATTAAGCTATGGAAACAACTTTTAAGCTACTGTGATGATTTATGCAACTCAAAATCCTAACAGTGATTAACTAAGAGAGATTTAAAGAGAATATTGACTTTTTAACTAACAAGGACAGAATTTTATTGCTTGTTTGAGTTGTTATAACCTACTGAGACTTGAACCAAATAAGAACAACAGCTATATCAACCTATAACACAGTGTTACAAGCAAAACCAAACACCCTTTCACAAGACTGTTTTGGAAGCTTTATACACTAAAACTAGTTTTTAACCAAAATGACCTATTGATTAACTGATAATAACCATATTGAGACATGATTGAACTATAATTAACAAGGTTTGATTACTAATAATGGAAAATGCAATTTTCAAAGAAAAAGGCTTACAAAATGTGAGTTCATGCTGTTGGGGGTTATCTCCCAGAACAGGGTTAAGACAATCAATGACAGTAGCAATACCACTAGGTGGTTACCGGATATCACTTGGAATCGTGTAATCACTTTCCAAAGTAAACTATTCGACCCTAATGCCTGGGTATCACGAATATCTACTTGGGATAAGACCAAATGCAGTTAGAGAATTAGGCACAATTCTATAACCCTTTCACTAGTAAGTGTTTTCGTTTTCAGTGTGTCCTTCATGCATGATCAGACCTCCTATTTATAGGTGGTTACTCTTGAGCTATTCCAATGGAATTATGAGTATTAATCGGCCCATTAATAGCCTCATAATTATCCCCATTATAGCCGTTAGTGGTTACATGACCAATTAAACGTGGTCATAAAGAAGTTGTAACTGCCATTTAGCAGTACTTTCCATAAGCAGTACTTTCCACTAGCAGTACTTTCACTTGCAGTGTAAGTACAGCCTATCAGTGGAAACACTGCTTATCAGTACTTTCATAGCACTATCAGTGGATACACCACTTCAGTGGAAACACTACCTTTCAGTGGAAACACTGCTTATCAGTGGAAACCACAAGCAGTACTTTCCACAAGCAGTACTTTCACCAAGCAGTACTTTCACCAGTACTACCAATACAAACCACTATAAGAGTCAGGGTGTTCATGGACCTTATGGGTGTACACTCCGTACCTCCTAACCCATTACAAGGTGTGAACTAATCCCACAAGTGCACTAAATTTTCCAACACATGCAAAAACAGGGAACTGAGGATCAAGAACACTCCTATAGCTTACCAATAAGCTCTAAACCATTAATCCATCCAAAATTAGCTCTGCTCCATTATCTTGATCATTTCTTATAGACTTTTTTATTTTAAACTAATATTTTTGGTATTTTTGATAATTTTTGAAATTGCTAAGTAAAACTGATTTGTTAAGGTACCTAAGAGCTTATAAGCTTTTTCAAAAGCTTATATGAGCTTAAGTAGCAATTACAACAACTATTGACAACATTTGCAATTTATGAGAATTTAAGATAGAAATTAACATAAACTGAATTCGTTCACAAAAACTGAAATTAACACTGGAATTAAGTTTTTATTACAATAAGATGACTTAACAAAAAGCTTGAAAGCTTTGAAATATACTGGAAAATTTAGAATAATTAAAAACGAGACAAGTAAATAAAATTACTCTAGATAAGTCTTCACTTTTGCACCCAGCTTCTATTTATTGATCTTTTCCATCTTTGTGTCGACCTCTGAACAAATCCCACCTATCCTCAACCATTGGATCTTCACAGATCATCATAATTGCCAAGTGGCGATTTTGGCGCCAAATTTCAAAGAGTAGGTTTTTTTAATTAATGGGTTTTGGATTGATATGAAGGTGGAATGAGCTGGTAAACAGGTGTTATGGATGAGGTGGAAAGGCTAAAAAGTGGTAAAAACCACTCTGGTTTTGGGATTACAGTGTTGGGGGAGAAGGGTGAACAGTACCCCTGGTTTTGGCGGGGTATTGACTGTTTGACCATGGGATATTATAAACAGGGGGTCCAAAATGAGGGTCACAGGCCATTGAAGGGTTCTTTTTGATTATGGTTGGGTTCTAAATAAAAAAGGGTCTAAATGGCTTATGTTAAGTACAAGGACTAAACTTGTAATTCTGCCAATCTTGAGGGTTGAACCTGCCAATCATCCAAAGTTTATACAAGGACCAAACCTGCCATAAATGAATAGTACAAGGACCAAGGTTGATTATTTTTCATTTTTAAAATGTCCAGGGACCATTTATGACAATTTTCAAACTCCAGGGACCAAACTTGAAATTTCTCTCTAAACTTATCATAAAGGACCAATTTTGTCATTTATTAATAATACAAGGGTGATGTTTGAATAATTTCTATTTTTGAACACCCAGGGACTATTTTTGACATTTTTGTAAAGTTGAGGGACTAAAGTTGTAATTTTGCAATTTTTGATTTCAAGGACTTGTTTTGAAAACTTTATGAATCCCTAAGGACTTAAAATGATATTTTTCTTTATTTTGCTTTACCAGGGACTGTTTTTGACAACTTTTTAAACTTGGGGGACTAAAACTGCAAATTATGCAAACTTGATATATTTTCACCAGATTTTGATGTTTTTGCATTTAAAACACATAAAACACTTGTTTGTGATATTTTCATCATTCTGATGCGTTTCTGAGTGTTTTAAGATGTTTTTGGCATTCTAAACAGTACAAAAATGATGAGTATTTAGACACTCATCAGATGCTTTGGGAAAATTTGATGGCAAGTCAGAAGAAGGATACTTATTGGGATATTGTACCAACAGCAAAGGATTTAGAGTGTACAACAAGGTCACCAAGAAGGTTCAAGATTGTCTTCATGTTGAATTTTTAGAAGATCAAGAGAATCAGAAGGGTAAAGGTCCTGATTGGATGTTTGATCTTGATATTTTGACTCCTTCTATGAATTATGTTCCTGTTAGAGAAGAAAATCAATTTGATCACAAAGAAGAAGATTTACAGTACATTGTTCATGGAGTCAACATTAGACCTGATGCTGTTCCTGATGAAGAACCTATAACTGTCGAAAAAGAGAAAAGTACTGCTGAACCAAAATCTACTTTGTCTGCTGAGGATCAAGCTATTCAAGATGAACTTAATAGAATGCTTTTTCAAGAAACAATAGCACAATCTTATGAGGATGAACAAAGGAGAGCTTTTGAAGAAAGAAAGAAAAAGGGTAAGTCTATAGAACACCCTCACAGTACTTTTGATTACAGTACTTTGGATCAAAGTACTGCTGCACCTATTGACAGTAATTTTGATGATGATCCGACCATGCCTGGTTTAGAAGATACTGATGATGAATTTGAAGATGAAGGTATTTTCTCAAATTCCAATGAAGGAGCTGATTGCACAAATTTGGATGATGATCTTGAAGTTCCACAGACTCCTACATTAAGAGTTCATAAAGATCATCTTACTGGTCAAATCATTGGACCTTCTACTCATGGAGTGCTCACAAGAACCAAAGCTAAAGGTTTTTCTACACCACATAATGCTTTACTTAACTTTGTGTATAAACAAAACAGGCTGAATCATAAGGATCATCAAACATGCTTATTCACTTGCTTTATCTCTCAAGAAGAACCCAAGAATGTAGCTCAAGCATTAACTAAAGAGAGTTGGGTTGAAGCCATGCAAGAAGAACTTCTTCAATTCAAATATAAGAGGTTTGGGTACTATGTGATCTACCAGATGGAAAGAAAGTTATTGGAACACGATGGGTTTTCAGAGTAAAGAGAGATGAAAGAGGGAATGTCATCAAGAACAAAGAACGGGTAGTAGCACAAGGTTACAGACAAGAAGAAGGAGTAGATTATGATGAAGTGTTTTCTCATGTAGCAAGGATTGAAGCCATTCGAATATTTCTTGCTTTTGCATCATATATGGGCTTTCTTGTTTATCAAATGGATGTCAAAAGTGCCTTTCTTTATGGTACTATTACAGAGGAGGTCTATGTCAAACAACCTCCTGGTTTTGAGGATCCTGCACATCCAAACAAAGTCTACAAAGTTTTTAAGGCTCTTTATCGTCTTCATCAAGCACCTAGAGCTTGGTTTGAAAGACTTTCCACTTTCTTATTGCAACATGGTTACAGGATAGGAGCCATTGATAAGACGTTGTTTATCAAGAGAGATAAGAAGGATATCATGCTGGTTCAAGTTTATGTCGATGATATCATCTTTGGAGCTACAAAATAGTCAATGGTGAAGGAATTTGAGAAACTGATGCAACATGAATTTCAAATGAGTTCTATGGGTGAAATAACTTTCTTTTTGGGGCTTCAAGTTAAACAGTCAAAGGATGGAATTTTCATGAGTCAAGATAAGTATGTGTCTGACATTCTTAAGAAGTTCAACTTTGATGCTATGAAGCCAGTCACTACACCTATCAAATCTATCAACTCATTGGGCAAGGATGAAGATGGTCAACCTGTAGAAGTCAAGCTGTATAGATCTGTGATTGGCTCTCTTATGTACTTAACTGCATCTAGGCCTGATATCATGTTTGCTGTTTGTTTATTTGCAAGATATCAAGTCTCACCAAAAGTCTCCCATATGAATGCAGTGAAGAGGATTTTTAGTTATTTGAAACAACAACCTAAGTTAGGGTTGTGGTATCCAAAGCATTCATCTTTTCACTTGGAAGCTTTTTCAGATAGTGATTATGCAGGTGATAATTATAATAGAAGATCAACCACTGGAGGATGCCAGTATCTTGGAAGAAGATTAGTTTCATGGCAATGTAAGAAGCAAACTATTGCAGCAACATCATTCACTGAAGCAGAATATGTTGTTGCTGCAAGCTCTTATGGACAAGTGTTATGGATGCAGAATCAACTTTGGGATTATGGGTTCAACTTCAAGAATACTCCTATCAACATTGATAATGAGAGTACAATTTGCATTGTGAAGAATCCAGTTTATCACTCCAAAACCAAGCACATTCAGATTAGGCATTACTTTATCAGAGATTGTCATGAGCATAGTCTCATTAATGTTATCAAGGTTCACACAGATGATAATGTAGCTGATCTACTGATAAGGTTTTAAAATGTACCTTTTTGAGAGGTCGTTTAAGCCCTTATTTGATCACTTTTGTATCCGTTATTGCTTAATATCTTTCCTTTTCACTTTTTAGGTCTCTTGAAGGCAAACTGCTGTAATGGCACTTATTTGGACGAAAAGGCGCGGATATATGAAGAAAATGGCCAAAGTCAAGAATCGAGACACTCAAGCTGCTAAATTACAAGGGGACGGCGTCACTGCTTAATCTGCGACGCCGTCGGAGGAATTTGTGATGACACAAAAGAGAAATTGCTAGTTTTTGGAGGACGGCGTCAGGCTTTAAAAGAGTAGGCCGTCGCAACTCAGACGGCCTAGATTCAATCCAGACGGCGTCAGAAGCTAAAGAGGACGGCGTCACAAGCATAAGGTGACGCCGTCGCAAGATTAACTTGGCCAAGACAAAACCCTAATGACGGCGATACGACGGCGTCAAAAATCATAAGGTGACGCCGTCACACATGTAATCTTATATATAGAATCCGAATTTTTCAGTTTTAGAGAGTAGTCTTTTGGGTAAACTTTTTGAGTAAAACCTAAACCGAACCAAGGTCATATTTTAGGGTTTTAAACCCTATCTTACACCAAGATAAGTTGTTTACTTCATTAATTTAATTATGTCTTCAATTATTTGTGTGTATGCTTGCATGTTCTCCATGTCCGGCTAATTTACTTGTGTGTTTGCTTAGGGAATATGAAACTTAATTATTGAATATTGATTGGTTGCTTCTTATCTTAGTTGATTAATGATCTAGTAATGCGATAGGTCATTCGTTGTGTACTTAATGCTTGATTAATCTTTGTGAACCTTAGGTTATAGCACTTTGAGTTGTTGTAAGCTAAACTATCCAAAGAAGATAATTAAGGAGTAGTAAAACCTAAGTTAGAGTTAGAGTTTATCATCTCTAGTGGGTTTTGTAGACGAGACCCTTTGGTAACTTCAAAGAGTAGGGAGAAACGCATACCCTACAACTTTAGAAACACAACGCAACTAGGAATAAGGACGTGACAATTCAACCACCAATAGAAGATAATTAAGGAGTAGTAAAACCTAAGTAAACACATCTTTAAACTATCATACGAGCACACAATAATTAGACATAGACTACCACCACCTTAGTTTAGATAATTAGATAATAGTAGAGTAATCGGTAGAAATACCAACCCCCAAAATCCAAACCCCGAGATTCGTACTTTTCCTTTTCTAAAAAAACATAAAAAAGATAAAAAATAATCTTCCTCAACCCCAACCTTAGCGTAGTAACTTCTCACTAGCATTCCTATTCCCCTAGAGAACGATATCAATTCCCGTGGCTTACCCTAATACTACACTACAACGATTAGGTTCACTGCCTAGGGTGTTGAAAAACTTGCTCGACGAAAAGGAAGTTCCTTTGACCCCGAACGCGCTGTGTAAGCGTATCAAGTTTTTGGCGCCACTGCCGGGGAATAGAATAGCTAGTTAGTAGTCCACCTCGTTTAGGTTTCTTTGCTTGATTCCTATCAAGTAAACTTT
The DNA here is from genome assembly GCA_019973895.1 of Chrysanthemum seticuspe. Lineage (NCBI taxonomy): Eukaryota > Viridiplantae > Streptophyta > Magnoliopsida > Asterales > Asteraceae > Chrysanthemum > Chrysanthemum seticuspe. Next base: position 17,462,553 of record BPTQ01000007.1, on the reverse strand, counting down.
TTTCTCATTTTTAGATTCCTTTTAGTCTATCCCCCTTCTTCGTGACCTTTGTTCATAACCCCATCACTTTTCATCATGGAAGGTGAAAACCCCCCTCAAATCATTGTCCCGCCAAGAGACCGTACTCTTGGTGAATACTCGAGACCTAGCCACCAAGGCTATAGGAACACCATTGAGCTTCCCGACCAAGCCCAAATTATGGCCCTGCGATCCGACACCATCCGGTTGGTGCAAAATGGATGTGCATTCGATGGACTTCGTTCCGAAGATCCAAATCAGCATCTGAGGGATTTCCTCAAAATTGTCGATTCCATCGACCTTGATGCTAATACTCAGGAGACCACGCGTCTGCGTCTCTTCTAATTTTCTCTACGGGACCAATCTAGTAATTGGCTTGAGCGACTTCCTGCCGGCTCCATCTCAAGTTGGGATGATCTCACCACTCGTTTCCTTGCTCAATTTTTCCCACCGGGGAGAACCACAAAACTTAGGAATGACATCTTGATGTTCCAACAACGTCAAGGTGAATCTGTCTACGAAGCATGGACTCGATTCAAGGAATTACTTCATAAAGTCCCTCATCATGGCATTGATCTTTGGCTCCAAGTCCAAATCTTTTATGATCATGTCAACTTCCCCACTAAGCGATCCATTGACCAAGCAGCCGGTGGAAAACTTAGTGATCTCACCGCGGAAGAATCATGGGGTATAATAGAGGACCTTGCTCTCTATGACAAAGAAAGTTGGAATGACCCCCGTGAGTTGCCCAAAACCGTTAAGGCAATCTCCTTGCCTCCAATTGACTCACAGCCTTCTGACCGTAGGATGCTTGAACTTGAAGATCAAGTAAAATTCCTTATGAGCTCTTACGAAAATCCTAAGTCTTCACGCCATGTGAACAAAGTTTCCTCCTCGTGTGAGCCGTGTAGTGATCCTCATAACACGCGCACTTACACCCGATCCCCCGAACATGCTTCCGTTGACTACGCATCCTCGCGTGTTAATGGAACGGGAGGAAGATTCCCTGCAACACCCGGACCTAGGACTTTTAATGACACCCGAGAAGCATGGAAGGGCAAGCCCGACTTCTATTGGGAACAAACCAAAGAATTCACTTCTAATGATTTCTCATTACCCCTATCTCATGGCCCTAGCCAAAACATTGAAGGAATGTTGCAACAACTTGTCGCATCCCAAGAAGCCCAAATAGCTAAGCTCTCGGACCGTTTCAACCAACAACAAGCCGATATGGATAGGAAGATAGATAACCTTTTGAAAGCCATAACCAATAGTGATAGGAAGGTTAGTACTATCTCAACTCCTGAGCCTTCCGGTGTAGAGATTAAGGACCCAAGTAAGCTAGCTAAGCACGTTCAATTCGTCAATACCATCGCCTTAGTTAAACCTAATGACGAAGAGGACCATACACTTAAGAATAATGAAACAACCGAGGAAGTAGAGGAAGTAGACAATGACTATTTCAATAAGTTTCCTACGAAAGAAGAATTATCTCGCCACCCTCATTTAGTGCGTGACCTCCGTCACATGTATGTTAGGAAAAGCCCTAGGATCAAGTTTGGGAACCCTTGGAACCTCAATATACCATGTTGCATAGGACACCTTTTTGTGGCGAAGGCCTACATTGATCGCAAATCCCCAATCAACATAATGACTAGCACCTACTACAATTGGGTGATGAAGAAGCCTATACCAACTAGGCAAGATCCAGAAAACCCTGAGGTTAGTTGCAATTTTCTTGGTAGAATTAAGGGATTGCCCGTTTTTGTAGGTAGTTTCACATTCCCTACGGACTTCATAATAGTGGATGATATTAGTACGGCTGTAGATCCTAGCTTATCCTACATTATTCTAGGGAGACCTTTCATAGAAAGCACCGGGATGACCTATGATCCCTCGTTAGGAATGGTGCGATTCAAGGATAAGACCGATGACATAGCTTACCAAATGCCGTTTAAGATTGAGAAGTTTTCATCACTCTCTAATGATGAAAAGGAACTTAAACTGTCGGTCTATTATAGGAATGATGAGGATAGGGAAAAAGGAGTAGATTATGTTATGGCTAAGATTTTTGGATTCTATAAGGATTGTTTGAACTTAGGACCAAAATATAGGACCGAGTGGGGAGAGGACGAGCTTTTAGAGAGGTGTATCATAGGGCACTTCTACAACATGGAACCACCCACTGGAGACCGTCATAAGGAAGAAGGTGACTGTAACGAAGTCACGTAGGAACACGACTATGAGTCTAGCTACAAGACTCTTAAATAAAGAAAAGCGGTTTGTTGGAGGAAACCCATGCTTAATTGTTTGCTTGTTAGTGTCATATATCTTTTATTGATTGTTTATTCTCATGTTTAAATTTGTAAAAATGCTTTATGTTGTTTTTAACCTCGTCTTAATTACATATAAAGGTATTTTACATAAGGGATAAGTGTAGGGAGGATTACACACGTTTTCATAAGAAACGTGAACATGAGAATAACAATTCATTAAAAGATATATTTGTGTGTTTGTTCGAGTCAAATGCTTGTATCGAGTCATAATAGATGTTTTGCAGAAATTTTTCCAGATTCTAAAGATGTAAATTTTCCAGAATTTTTCCAGAAAATCGCAGACCAGTTTTTGTCAGGATAACCTGACGGCGTCAGGATTGCAACCTGACGGCGTCAGGAAGGAGTAAAAACATCAGATTACTTTTTTCTCGTTTTCTGAGCTTCTTATAACTTTTTGGAATTTTCCAGGTCTTAATTTTCTTAGAAATTCTGTAAACATCCATTCCACAAGCATTATATCCTAGTTTAAATTGAGTCTTATATATTATTACCGACGATTTTACGTGAAGGTTTCGTTTGTTTTCTTCAAGTGTGCAGGTTTTGTTTATCAAGAAGAAGTTACATAAGATTGAGAAGCTTTTCACGCATAAATTTTTCTTGGAAAGGATTTAACCACTACTTCACACACGGATCCTACCGAGCTAATCAGGGGAGTATTAGTTTCTTTCATTTTTGATTACCTTCTTTTATCATAACTTTGATACTTTCGGGGAACATTGGGGACAATGTTCAGTTTAAGTGTAGAGAGAGAAAATAAAGCGGGAACTTTGAAACTATGCTTATCCTTGATTATTTGCTTTGTCTAATTGCATTTGCGTAATAAACCATGAGAAAATGTCGGTTAGGGTAATTTTGGCACCAAATTTAAAATTTTTCATGACATATAGGAGTGGGTCATTAGTCTTAACAAAAGCGTCTCACGGATAAGAAGTTATATGACTAGCACAAAACCCTTTACCACTTAAATTCCACAAAAAATGTGAGGATCGCCCTTAGATTAGTAGGAATTGAAGCATTCATCTTCAATGCTTAGAGTGTGAACCGGTAGTATATTAGATTCTAGAACTTGTTTTGTGATGCATTCCGAGATCGCTAGTGAGACTACACTTGTGTAGTTAGGAATAACTAAATGATAAGAGGCATTAGGATAACCCTTGTTTGATACCCATAATAAAATTACTTCTTCCACATCGGTTGAGTAATTCCCCCACACCTTTGCGTTGTACTCATCTTTAGTACACGATACCCCTAGTTAACCCCTCAGAGCCTATCCTTTTCGCGGTTCTCGTGATGTTTTGGTTTTCCGGAATATCAATGAAGAGCATTGTTTACACCCCACCCCAAATGTACACCCAAATCGCCTTAGCCTACCTTGTATGCACTCACTTTTAGTGCATTATTGTTATCACCCTAAACCCTTAGTTCAATTATCTAATTACTTGCATGAGTTGCTAAGTTGAGTCATATCTTTTGTACACAGTTTTGGGACGATTGGGACTCATGGGAAAAGTTAAAGTTTTAAATGACTAAAAGGGAACGCCAATTCCCTTATCTGCGTAATAACGTACTCCAAGTGTTTTGATCTTTTCAATTCAGGTCATATTAGTGTTAGAGTAATAAAAACTCAAGTGTAGGGATGTGCTATCAATCCCTATCATTTTGATGTTACCGTAGAGGATGGTAGAGTAAAAGTGTATAAATATATATATATATATATATATATATATATATATATATATATATATATATATAGGGAAGGGTTATTTTCAGAACCAAATAAATTGCGAGAACTGCGAGAACCAGCATCAACCAATCAGATTTTTTCTTATATTAATTTGTATAATTTAATTCAAAAGGGCATAATGGTAAAATAACTTTCTTTTATATTAGATTTTTTTTTTCTTTTACATTGTGTGCACATGTGTTTTGCATTATTTGATAATTGTATTTTCCGTTTTTTGCATAGGTGTTTTGTATTTGCACATGTATCTATAAAAATATTACATAAGTATGTATACAAACAACAAAACTTTATTAATACATTTATGCAATTTTATACAAACAACTTTATTAAAAATATTACATAAATATGTTTTATTACAAATATATGAAGCGTGCATAATACAATGTTTTTAATAACCCATGAAATCTACACATGTGTTTTTCTCCGTTAGTCACTCTCGATCTTTTTTGTTTTTTCTCATTGTACACATGTGTTTTTCCTCATTTGCCACTTTCTACACATGTGTTTTTCCTCATTGGCCACTCTCGATCTCTTTCTACACATGTGTTTTTCCTCATTTGCCACTTTCTACACATGTGTTTTTCATCATTTTCCTCATTGGCAACTCTCGATTTCTCGATCTCTTTGTAGGCATATGTACACATGTGTTTTTAATCCTTGTACACAATCCTTTCCATAACAGCTGAAATTCAACAAAATAAACAAGTTCATGAAACTGTAAAAACACATATGCATAGAAGGTTTAAAATTCACAACTGTAAAAACACATATGCACACTCAAAAACACATGTGCACACTGAAACAACCATAATACGTATTGCATCATTGTTTGTTTGGTACACGTTTATATAGTTCGGTCGCTATAAATCAAAAACAAGAAAACCCCATAATTCGTCAATGAACTATAAATCAAAAACAAGAAACCTTAATTTGTCAAGACAAACAACCACAACAACTCTTCATAAAAAACAAGAAACCTCAATAATTCGTCAATAAACTATAAGTCAAAAACAAGAAATCTTAATTTGTCAAGAAACATTAATTTGTCAAAAACAATAAACTATAAATCAAAAGCAATAACAAACAACCACAGCAACTCTTCATCAATAAACTATAAATAAAAAACAATAACAAACAAGGAATTAATAATATCCATAATTCCTAACCAAACCTCTGATTGCAAATGTATAATCACATACAACATACTTTTGGCCAATAATAGATACAAATTAAATAACTGAAATATCTGCATTCAATGATGACTAGTGAACACAACCCCTTTTTTTCCCGGAATAGCTAGAGTAGTTCACGCAAATGATATACAATAAACTCATCACAAATTATCATGTATGAATCTATTTGAAGGTATACGAACAACAGGCATGAACAAGATATATAATAACATTACTACTGTTATTATTTATCAACGCATATATCCAATTAAATTCAATCACATGAATACATGACAGTAACACAATTTGAATAAATGACTTACAAATATTTTTATATCTCGTATTGCATCATTGTTTGTTTGGTACACGTTTATATAGTTCGGTCGCTATAAATCAAAAACAAGAAAACCCCATAATTCGTCAATGAACTATAAATCAAAAACAAGAAACCTTAATTTGTCAAGACAAACAACCACAACAACTCTTCATCAAAAACAACAAACCTTAATAATTCGTCAATAAACTATAAGTCAAAAACAAGAAATCTTAATTTGTCAAGAAACCTTAATTTGTCAAAAACAATAAACTATAAATCAAAAGCAATAACAAACAACCACAGCAACTCTTCATCAATAAACTATAAATGAAACAACCATAATACGTACCGAAGGTAGTTGCATCTTTGGCTCCTGATCTCGTTTATAAATTGAGATCATTTTGCAGCGCCATATTTTCATTTTGTTATCGGCCTTCTTCGGGTTTTTTTAGAAGTGTAGATCTATCTTTTTGATAATCTATGTAAGTCTAAGGTGTAAGGCGGCTAGGTATTTGGAGTGACTTGATCTTGTGGCTGCGTGAGGTATGTTAGGGGCGGCGGTAATGACGGTGGTTAGGGTTTGAGAGGAAGGGATGAAGATTGAAGTAAATGGGGAACAGTAAATGGGGGAACGGTTTATGGGTTATGATGTGCTATTTTTATGGAAAAATTAGTTTCCCATTTTGCCCTTAATTTAATTTAGTTTTTTAAAATAAACAACATATATTTTCAAAAATGCCATTGTGCATTATGATATTGTATATTATGCATTGCAAGGAGTAAAAAGGTGGTTCTCGCAGTTCTCGCATTTTTTTGGTTCTGACAATAACCTTACACTATATATATATATATATATATATATATATATATATATATATATATATATATATATATATACGGGCTACCATCCTACATCTATCTTTAAATTTATGTTTGTTTATTTCAGTTATCTAGAGTTTAGAGTGTCGAGTCTTGGCTTAGCAACGCCATTCTTCGTATGCTTGTAACATAGAGATTTTTGACTTGCCACCACTAAATAGTCTATCCCACCAAACCCTTTGTTTTCCCTACCGTAAGCCTAACGTTACAACCCTTTAAAGACCTCTTTGATAGTCTTTCCTAGGTGCTTATGCCAAAGCGATGGAGGTTTGATATATTCTCAAGCCTATGGTAATCTATGTACTAGGACCGGTTAATGAGTGTTTATCTTCCATTTCCAACTTGTTATATTTCATATACACCCGAGAGAGATGTGAGTATCCAAACACCCCATATGAGGTGCTAGTATGTAATTTCCGTGCTTGTTATGACTTTTGCGGGGCTTATATGTGTTGTGGACTGTTTTAAACCAATGCTTCATGACCCCTAACTTATAAATTAATTGGCTAAAAGCACATTTGCTTGAGGACAAGCAAATATCAAGTGTAGGGATATTTGATAAGGTTTTAAAATGTACCTTTTTGAGGGGTCGTTTAAGCCCTTATTTGATCACTTTTGTATCCGTTATTGCTTAATATCGTTCCTTTTCACTTTTTAGGTCTCTTGAAGGCAAACTGCTGTAATGGCACTTATTTGGACGAAAAGGCGCGGATATATGAAAAAAATGGCCAAAGTCAAGAATCGAGACACTCAAGCTGCTAAATTACAAGGGGACGGCGTCACTGCTTAATCTGCGATGCCGTCGGAGGAATTTGTGACGACACAGAAGAGAAATTGCTAGTTTTTAGAGGACGGCGTCGGGCTTTAAAAGAGTAGGCCGTCGCAACTCAGACGGCCTAAATTCAATCCAAACGGCGTCAGAAACTAAAGAGGACGGCGTCACAAGCATAAGGTGACGCCGTCGCAAGATTAACTTGGCCAAGACGAAACCCTAATGACGGCGACACGACGGCATCACAAATCATAAGGTGACGCCGTCGCACATGTAATCTTATATATAGAATCCGAATTTTTCAGTTTTAGAGAGTAGTCTTTTGGGTAAACTTTTGGAGTAAAACCTAAACCGAACCAAGGTCGTATTTTAGGGTTTTAAACCCTATCTTACACCAAGATAAGTTGTTTACTTCATTAATTTAATTATGTCTTCAATTATTTGTGTGTATGCTTGCATGTTCTCCATGTCCGGCTAATTTACTTGTGTGTTTGCTTAGGGAATATGAAACTTAATTATTGAATATTGATTGGTTGTTTCTTATCCTAGTTGATTAATGATCTAGTAATGCGATAGTTCATTCGTTGTGTACTTAATGCTTGATTAATCTTTGTGAACCTTAGGTTATAGCACTTTGAGTTGTTGTAAGCTAAACTATCCAAAGAGGCCTTAGAGTTAGAGTTTATCATCCCTAGTGGGTTTTGTAGACGAGACCCTTTGGTAACTTCAAAGAGTAGGGAGAAACGCATACCCTACAACTTTAGAAACACAACCCAACTAGAAATAAGGACGTGACAATTCAACCACCAATAGAAGATAATTAAGGAGTAGTAAAACCTAAGTAAACACATCTTTAAACTATCATACGAGCATACAATAATTAGACATAGACTACCACCACCTTAGTTTAGATAATTAGATAATAGTAGAGTAATCGGTAGAAATACCAACCCCCCAAATCCAAACCCCGAGATTCGTACTTTTCCTTTTCTAAAAAAACATAAAAAAGATAAAAAATAGTCTTCCTCAACCCCAACCTTAGCGTAGTAACTTCTTACTAGCATTCCTATTCCCCTAGAGAACGATATCAATTCCCGTGGCTTACCCTAATACTACACTACAACAATTAGGTTCACTGCCTAGGGTGTTGAAAAACTTGCTCGACGAAAAGGAAGTTCCTTTGACCCCGAACGCGCTGTGTAAGCGTATCATCTACTCACAAAAGGATTTGATGTTTCAAGATTCAATCACTTGGTGGTGAGTATTGGTATGATTAATTACTAAGCTACATTTAAGGGGAGGACTGATTAGTTAGTTAGACAGTCCTATGCATTGCTTGAGGGGAGGCCATCCAATGCCTACTTGAAGTTTTTGCCATTATGAAGAAGAGAATGGAAAAGTACTGCTTTTTGGTTATATGAAAGTACTGCTCTGAAAGTACAGCTTTGGAAAGTACTGCACACGTGGAAAGCACTGCTTGTCTTATCAACGTACTGTACCAACGGTCAAAAGATGGGTTAAAATTCAAATAACGGTAACTTGGTTATTATGGGCTGTGATTTTTCAAATCTTACCTATAAATAACTACCCTCTGATTTTCCCTCTCATCTTTATACTTATCAATCTTTTCCATATTTCTCTCTCTTTCATATTTACTATTCATCGAACCACTTTCTTTTGTAAACATTAATCATTGGCGAATCGAAACACAGTTACTAAACACAACATGGTGGCAAATTTAGATAAGACTGAAGCTAATGTCGCATTCCATGACATAATTGATTTCCTTGCTGGATCCACAATCAATTATGCACTTTTGGTAGAAGCGGATATTATTGAGCCATGGATTCAACAGTTTTGGGCAATTGCTAGAACTCACATGGAAGATGATGAGTCATATATACAGACGACGGTTTCTGGAAAGATAGTGAATGTTAGTGAAGCTTCAATTCGTGAAGATTTATTATTGGATGATGAAGAAGGAGTTATACGTTTTGACAAACAGCTTCTTTGGGATACTTTAAGAGATATTGGGTATGAAGGGTCCTTAACTGAAACAACATTCAAGAAACCCTTGTTTAGTCCACATTGGAAGTACTTAGTACATGTATTACTTCATTGTATCAGTTCTAAGAGTACTTCATGGGAGCAATTTGGATCTAATATAGCATCTGCTTGAGTGGGATTGGCTACAAATCGTCTCTTCAACTTTTCAAGACTCATTCTAGATGGTATGCTATCTCACATTTCTAATGGATCTCCCTGGTTAATGTATCCAAGATTTATTCAAGTTTTCTTGAATAAACAACTTCATGATGTACCAAATCCTGAGAGCTTATTACCTGTTGTGGTACAACCTGCAAAGATATTCACCTTCATGGCTAAGAAGAGTGATAGATTATCTGGAAGGCATACTCCTTTGACTACTTCAATGATGGAGATTGTTCAAGCAGTTAGAGATGAGGCTGATGCAAGTGAAGAAAGAGAAGGTACTGCATCAACTCAAGGTACTGCTTCTCAACATACTGCTTCTTCACAAGGTATTGCTGCTCAACAAGGCACTGCAGTTTCACCTACACCATCTCTACAAGATACTGCACATGTTGAGTCAGAACCAGAAATCAATCCACCATCATCTGGAGGAGATGCTGAAGAGATACCTGCTGAGGGATTGGTTCTGGATAATTATGTTTTGACAAGGGAATTGGTCAGATTGAACAAAGCTTCTGAAGCTCAAGCTGCACAACTATCAAAGTTGAAGACCAAGTTTAGAAGATTAAAGTATTTTGTATGGCCTTTAGTTCAACATCACAGGTTGTGAGTCAAGTCACAGCGAAGACATGGGAAGAAGTTTAAGAAGCCTTCAAAGGGCAAAAAGGTTCAACAGCATTCATCATTCCAATTGGGGAGGAATCTGGAGCAAGATAATGTAACCACCCGCATTTTTAGGTTACTTTTCATTTTCGAGAATTTACTATTCACATTAACTATTCACTTTCACTATTCATCCGTAAAACTTTTATTTCACATTCTCGTAAGATAAATTATTTTAGTAATGACCTGAGAATTCGACCATCGTTAGATCATTTTCGCAAAAGTTATTAAGTAAACATCGTTTTAAAGTTTCGTTTTGGACGGTCCACCGTTTAAACATCACGCGCTTAACGAAAATCAACACTGACAATTTTCCTCGCATCAGATAAATTTTTAGATCATTCATGATTAATTTGAGAATTTTTAAGAATTATTATTTTTAATATTACCAAATAAGCCCAGCGCAGAACAAAACTAAACTTACGTTTTAAACAATTCTACTTACATCCAGACTTAACGATTCCTGCACTGTGTTTCTAATATGTTTTTGAGACTTTTACATTTTTTGGAAAAGTCAAACATATTTCCCTCCTCCATTGACCATAAAGGAATTAACCTTGTACGTTCTACATTTTTGCTTAAATCGCGTAACTTTTAAATTTCACGAAATAACTGTAAAGTTATCCCGCGTATGACGAAAACCACATTTTTACATCTCATATCACTTTTAGACTAATTTTAGTCTACTCTAAATAAATTCACGGTCGTTTCCCTGAAATTTCGTTCTTTTCTGATAAACTGCGAATTACGCGTTTTTGACCCGTATTTCCAGCTTTAACCAGCGTTTTTGCACCCAATGAGACTTATCACCCATTTTATATTTTTATATGGAGTATAATGATGAGTTTCATCATTCCTACAAGTTTCGTATTTTTACGATACCCGGTTTTACGTTTTATGGCTTAACGGCTTACGATTAGCGATTAACGGAACCAAAACTCACTCCGTAACCAAGATAATACCAAAACTAACCACCTAAGTCATCTTATCTTGTTTAGGCCGACCTAAGGGGGGGGGAGTCATCATTTTGGTGGCATCATCCTAACCATGGTACATTTAGATCTTTACAAGTGTCCCAACTTAACCATGGTTAATATTTAACCCAATATATGGTTAGCCAAACTTGCCCTCCTATAAATAGGAAGTAAAATACATCCTAAAGACCTCCACAATCTGTTCTTGGTCGTTCATATCATAAATCCTTCACATCTTCCATCATTTGATCTATAAACTCCAAGTTTATGCAAGGAAGTTCCAAAGATCAAGCTTCTACATCAAATCTCTAGCAAGTTTAAGTGATCTTCTTGAGTTTAAATCCACTCAAGTCACTTAGTACTTCATCACCAACTCTTCAAGTTTTCAAGGGTTCCAAGGTATTGAAAGCTAGCTCAATCCGAAGTCTTACGCGATCAATCAAAGTCCTATCCTTACTAAGTTACTCCTTTCTTATTGAAAGCCAAAAGTTGTAAGCAACTTATCACCACCATCATCTCATCTTTATTATTCATAATATTAACTACTTCATGCTATATATATAGTTACTATGTTGGATCATGATGTACAAAAATCTTTAAAACAAGTTATAAGAACCTATATGTTAAACTTGGGTTAGTAAGTGTATAAATGATAAACTTTTGTACAAAGTTTCCATAAAAGCGACCACATATAGATCTGATACTTTTCATATTCTTGTAGATAATATTAAAACAAAAACATAGCAATTTGAATCACCCGAAACGGACAAACGAGTCAAAAGTTATAGGCAAAAGAAGTTAACGAAACATAAACGCCAAAACTGCCATTTTGTAACTGTTTTGGTTCTGCCATTTTAAAAGTAGTACTTCTGGTCCGATTCATCAAAAAGCAAAACACGAAAGTTGGCCAGAACGTCGTTTTCCTTCAATAGCAAAGAAGCTCGGACCTTGAAAACGCATAAACAGGCCATTAATTTTCATAAACAGAAACTGCCCTATATTTAGTCTCATAACTATACTTTTGTCACAACTAAAAACAAACCAAGAGGCCTAATGGCCATAAGCCAAGACCACGGCTACGACTAATGTCAAAGCTAAGTCTCAAGACCATGGTAGTCAAGACCAAAGTCACGGCAAGGCCATGGCTAAAGCCTTAAGGCTTGTTTTCCTAAGACCGTTAACTAAGGTGATCATATCTATGAAAACGACGAGAACTTGTAAAAACTAGATACTTATTAAAAACATGATAAACTTTATGTTATAAATCTTCACTCAAAACATATGTTGTATCTACTAAGTGCTACAAAAGTAAGGAGCTTCATGTGAGGGGTTTCATTTGAGTAAAACGTATCGACGAGTTGCTGGATTTACGATTTAAAGTGTCCTAGCTCCTCGAACGTTTACTGCATGACCTCTGAATTATGATGGCCCGAACGGTAGTACGATATCTATAAACTAAACATGTTTTCACAACTAGACCCTTTCTATAAATGACATACACAAATACCATGTACTACATCATGATCAACATAGAGACGTATATAGGATGCTTTATGTTTTCCTAAACATTATTCCAAACCTAAGTCGCAACATCCTATTCTAGGTTGCTCGTAGAAGTTCTCACGGCATATCCCTCATTCTCATTATACATTTGATATCATTTACTCTGAGGTGAGTTCATAGCCCCACTTTCTATTACTAGATTGTTTTACAAACCCTTGGGGGAGATACATGCTTTATTTTAAATCGAACACATTGCTTTCAAACTGTATGCTTATCTGAATGTATTACTTGCACTAAGTACCACTATTGCCAATCTTAAGTCCCTATTATCATGAACCATTAATCACTTGCGAGTGAACGCGAATAATGTGGATAGATCTATCGGGAATGAAAAATCCCGTTTGTGTTGACCGGGTAGGCAAACAAACGCACTCTATTTGAACATCTATAGGTTTAATGGCAAATTACCTATTAGGGCATAGGTTACTATTATATGACAGTTGTTAACGTTTTCGGTATCATGAGCTTAGTGCAATAATATCTCTTTTGGTTTTCAAACCATTGGTGTGAATTTATAACTCACACTACAAACATTATGTGTTCAACTGATTTCCAAAACTCTATGAATTTCACTCAACCTTTGTGTTGACAGTTTTAAGCATGTATTTCAGGTCCATAATGTCGGAAGCTGGCACGGAAGAGCAAGGATACTGAAGAAGGCTATAAATTTTATTATCATTCAAAAACCAATTTAATGTATTTTGTAAACTTGGAACCATCTGGGACCTCAGTTTTGTAAACTCTGATATTTATATAAATCGAATGATAAATCCTTTTTAAAACGACTCCATTAGAGTACGTTTTCTATTGTTATGACTGTTGTGCCATGAAGTAACACCCAGTTTGAATTCCGCTGCGTATCACAAAATTGGGGGTGTTACAGATTGGTATCAGAGCCACAGTTATAGAGAAACAGGTCTAATTGAGACTTAAACTATAACTAATTTTACAAGCAAAAACATTTTATAGCCTTCCGTTCTACGTGCCTTCCATCCTCCAGACGATTAAGTGACTTTTAGGCATTTTAAGCTATACAAACATACTAGTATATTGATATATACACATGACAAAATTTCAATCATAAACAATGTACTAAACATATCTGCGTATGCCTATTTTGAGGCATTACGGCACAATCATATTTTGCAATCTCCCAATCATGCATCTACTCATGCATTTTAGGATTACGGAACTTCCTCCAAGACATTGTAACTGACTACAATGGTCTTTCCTACTTCCCATACATTGTGAGATACAATGGTCTCATTCATTTTTCAAGACACTGTGAGATACAGTGCTCTCTATTACATCCTTAGACACTGTAAATCCTACAGTGGTATCTATTACATTCTCAGACACTGTAAATCCTACAGTGGTCTCATTTATTTCTCAAGACATTATGGGTTACACAATGATCTCTCTATCATTTCTTAAGACATTGTGGGTTACACAATGGTCTCTCCATCTTTTGCCAAGACATTGTGGGTTACACAATGATCTCTCTATCATTTCTCAAGACATTGTGGGTTACACAATGGCCTCTCCATCTTTTCTCAAGACATTGTGGGTTACACAATGATCTCTCCATCATTTCTCAAGACATTGTGAGCTACACAATGATCTCTACATCATTTCTTAGACATTGTAAGTTGCACAATGGTATCTATTATTTACTAGACATTGTGAGTTACACAAGGTCTCAACTATTTCTCAAACATTGTGAGTTGCACAATGGTCTCAACTACTCTTCAGATATTGTAAGTTATACAATAGTCTCTACAAATTATCTTATAAAACCTTATATGATATTCTTTTACATGAAGCCCGTCACAAATCAATTTCCCTAATGGAAATATAAGAAATGGGATTTCTAAAAGATAAAGTGACTCATCATCTACAAAAGCTGAAGTTCAGCAACTTTCTCTACATTCATCAAAATTCTCTTCTGAAACCTTCATTGTTAAAAGTTCGTGATTCTAGCCAAGTATAGACTATTTTAGAATTACTTAAAATTTCCTTTCCACGCGTATCTACCCATACTATCTTCAAAGCAATGGAATGTGAAAACATAGGTTACAATTCTTTTAAGGCCAGGGCTTGCAACTGGATGGTTTTATATCGCCTTTGCCTAGTGGACAATTTCTCAAAAGCTATGGACATATCACAAGTATACCTAATTTAGGTATTTGAAAAATTTATCGAACCTCGGCTAAATATAGCCTAATCACCTATATTTAACCTAGGGATGTAACATAGTCTGATTAACTATGTTCGACCTAAATTTTTCAAACACTGAGAACAGTTATACAAGTGTTATATTCAGGTTAATTACCTACTTAAACTCGATAAACCACCAGAATCCATTAAAAAGATCTAGAGACGCGATAGTGTTTTACCACTCAGCGAGATCTTAATATCTTATTTATACTACCTAATTTCATTCTTGAAAGTTTTCATTTATGAAATAATCCGAACTACTATCTTGGGATAGTCATCAAATCTTCTCGTCATTTCTTAGAAGTACTAGCCTGATTAGGTTTGAAGGATATCATTCCGTCATTCACTTTTGATTTTAAACCAAACTTGACATCTCTACCTAAGAATAATGGTAAACATACGCTACACTCTTCTAATCGTCAACATGTCACATCATTATCTGAACCCCATTGAAATTCAGTACGTAAAACTTCACTGTACCACGTTTCTTTCAAACACTAGTTGACATAAACACTATAAGATATGACCTTCATCCCGAAACCACCTAAGACAGGATCAACTTTGGAAATGGTTTGGATAACCACTTACCACTAGCAAGACTTTCCCTACAACGACAGTTATCACATCATTACAAACAATTTCACATCAACAATATCTTACACCTTTGATTAACAACAGTTACCCTAACAACAACAAAACTATTCCATTTCGAGGCACTATATAGACGATTGTGTTAGTTAACCATTTGCTGGATTAAGGTGTTCAGAGATCACCCACGAAACAACTAAGGAAACCATACAAATATGAATTAGGCTCCATGCCGCACACTATCACCAAAAACTCCATGTTAGAAATTAAGGTTTTATTGATAGCCTCGATATAATAAGATATGATTCGTTTTGAGAATCGGAAAAAGCCAAACTTTAGGCATTTTGGACCGTATAAGATTTTAACAAAACCCTTTCGATTATCAACTTAAGACACATGGTACATAATACATTCTATGACCACAAAACTTGAAAACGCAAAGGTTAGGATTCAGCGTATACACCCTCATGTTCCTAGACACTTCAACATCGGATAACACACACTGAATTCCGGGACGGAATTCCCATTAAGGGGGTGAGACTGTAACCACCCGCATTTTTAGGTTACTTTTCATTTTCGAGAATTTACTATTCACATTAACTATTCACTTTCACTATTCATCCGTAAAACTTTTATTTCATATTCTCGTAAGATAAATTATTTTAGTAATGACCTGAGAATTCGACCATCGTTAGATCATTTTCGCAAAAGTTATTAAGTAAACATCGTTTTAAAGTTTCGTTTTGGACGGTCCACCGTTTAAACATCACGCGCTTAAAGAAGATCAACCCTGACAATTTTCCTCGCATCAGATAAATTTTTAGATCATTCATGATTAATTTGAGAATTTTTAAGAATTATTATTTTTAATATTACCAAATAAGCCCAGCGCAGAACAAAACTAAACTTACGTTTTAAACAATTCTACTTACATCCAGACTTAACGATTCCTGCACTGTCTTTCTAATATGTTTTTGACACTTTTATATTTTTTGGAAAAGTCAAACATATTTCCCTCCTCCTTTGACCATAAAGGAATTAACCTTGTACGTTCTACATTTTTGCTTAAATCGCGTAACTTTTAAATTTCACGAAATAACTGTAAAGTTATCCCGCGTATGACGAAAACCACATTTTTACATCTAATATCACTTTTAGACTAATTTTAGTCTACTCTAAATAAATTCACGGTCGTTTCTCTGAAATTTCGTTCTTTTCTGATAAACTGCGAATTACGCGTTTTTGACCCGTATTTCCAGCTTTAACCAGCGTTTTTGCACCCAATGAGACTTATCACCCATTTTATATTTTTATATGGAGTATAATGATGAGTTTCATCATTCCTACAAGTTTCGTATTTTTACGATACCCGGTTTTACGTTTTATGGCTTAACGGCTTACGATTAGCGATTAACGGAACCAAAACTCACTCCGTAACCAAGATAATACCAAAACTAACCACCTAAGTCATCTTATCTTGTTTAGGCTGACCTAGGGGGGGGGGAGTCATCATTTGGTGGCATCATCCTAACCATGGTACATTTAGATCTTTACAAGTGTCCTAACTTAACCATGGTTAATATTTAACCCAATATATGGTTAACCAAACTTGCCCTCCTATAAATAGGAAGTAAAATACATCCTAAAGACCTCCACAATCTGTTCTTGGTCGTTCATATCATAAATCCTTCACATCTTCCATCATTTGATCTATAAACTCCAAGTTTATGCAAGGAAGTTCCAAAGATCAAGCTTCTACATCAAATCTCTAGCAAGTTTAAGTGATCTTCTTGAGTTTAAATCCACTCAAGTCACTTAGTACTTCATCACCAACTCTTCAAGTTTTCAAGGGTTCCAAGGTATTGAAAGCTAGCTCAATCTGAAGTCTTACGCGATCAATCAAAGTCCTATCCTTACTAAGTTACTCCTTTCTTATTGAAAGCCAAAAGTTGTAAGCAACTTATCACCACCATCATCTCATCTTTATTATTCATAATATTAACTACTTCATGCTATATATATAGTTACTATGTTGGATCATAATGTACAAAAATCTTTAAAACAAGTTATAAGAACCTATATGTTAAACTTGGGTTAGTAAGTGTATAAATGATAAACTTTTGTACAAAGTTTCCATAAAATCGACCACATATAGATCTGATACTTTTCATATTCTTGTAGATAATATTAAAACAAAAACATAGCAATTTGAATCTCCCGAAACGGACAAACGAGTCAAAAGTTATAGGCAAAAGAAGTTAACGAAACATAAACGCCAAAACTGCCATTTTGTAACTGTTTTGGTTCTGCCATTTTAAAAGTAGTACTTCTGGTCCGATTCATCAAAAAGCAAAACACGAAAGTTGGCCAGAACGCCGTTTTCCTTCAATAGCAAAGAAGCTCGGACCTTGAAAACGCATAAACAGGCCATTAATTTTCATAAACAGAAACTGCCCTATATTTAGTCTCATAACTATACTTTTGTCACAACTAAAAACAAACCAAGAGGCCTAATGGCCATAAGCCAAGACCACGGCTACGACTAATGTCAAAGCTAAGTCTCAAGACCATGGTAGTCAAGACCAAAGTCACGGCAAGGCCATGGCTAAAGCCTTAAGGCTTGTTTTCCCAAGACCGTTAACTAAGGTGATCATATCTATGAAAACGACGAGAACTTGTAAAAACTAGATACTTATTAAAAACATGATAAACTTTATGTTATAAATCTTCACTCAAAACATATGTTGTATCTACTAAGAGCTACAAAAGTAGGGAGCTTCATGTGAGGGGTTTCATTTGAGTAAAACGTATCGACGAGTTGCTGGATTTACGATTTATAGTGTCCTAGCTCCTCGAACGTTTACTGCATGACCTCTGAATTATGATGGCCCGAACGGTAGTACGATATCTATAAACTACACATGTTTTCACAACTAGACCATTTCTATAAATGACATACACAAATACCATGTACTACATCATGATCAACATAGAGACGTATATAGGATGGTTTATGTTTTCCTAAACATTATTCCAAACCTAAGTCGCAACATCCTATTCTAGGTTACTCGTAGAAGTTCTCACGGCATATCCCTCATTCTCATTATACATTTGATATCATTTACTCTGAGGTGAGTTCATAGCCCCACTTTCTATTACTAAATTGTTTTACAAACCCTTTGGGGAGATACATGCTTTATTTTAAATCGAACACATTGCTTTCAAACTGTATGCTTATCTGAATGTATTACTTGCACTAAGTACCACTATTGCCAATCTTAAGTCCCTATTATCATGAACCATTAATCACTTGCGAGTGAACGCGAATAATGTGGATAGATCTATCGGGAATGACAAATCCCGTTTGTGTTGACCGGGTAGGCAAACAAACGCACTCTATTTGAACATCTATAGGTTTAATGGCATATTACCTATTAGGGCATCGGTTACTATTATATGACAGCTGTTAACGTTTTCGGTATCATGAGCTTAGTGCAATAATATCTATTTTGGTTTTCAAACCATTGGTGTGAATTTATAACTCACACTACAAACATTATGTGTTCAACTGATTTTCAAAACTCTATGAATTTCACTCAACCTTTGTGTTGACAGTTTTAAGCATGTATTTCTGGTCCATAATGTCGGAAGCTGGCACGGAAGAGCAAGGATACTGAAGAAGGCTATAAATTTTATTATCATTCGAAAACCAATTTAATGTATTTTGTAAACTTGGAACCATCTGGGACCTCAGTTTTGTAAACTCTGATATTTATATAAATCGAATGATAAATCCTTTTTAAAACGACTCCATTAGAGTACGTTTTCTATTGTTATGACTGTTGTGCCATGAAGTAACACCCAGTTTGAATTCCGCTGCGTATCACAAAATTGGGGGTGTTACAGATAATTTGAAAGAAGATGTTGAGTTTCATGCAGATAAAGAAGATGAACCTCAAAGTACTGAAGCACAAGTAAATATTGAAAGTAATGAGCCTGAAGGAACTGGAGTTCAAAGTATTGGTGTACAAAGTACTGATTATCAAGGTGTTGGTGATCAAGGTACTGCTGCTTTTCAAGGAACATACAGACAAGAGCTAATCACTCCAAGGACTCTAGATTTTGAAGAAGAAGTTGGTCCTTCAACAGTCCTACAAGAAGAGGAAGCTGACACACCCATGGTAGAGCATACTGCAAGTGATGATGAGATAGTTGCTCAAATTTTGCAAAATCTATCAAGACCAAGAGGGGTTACTATTCCAGGAGCTGTTGAAGAACATCCTCAAGCTGCTTCTCAACCAGTTTTAGATCCAAAGGACAAAGGCAAAGGCAAACTGGTAGAAACAAAGAAGAAGAAAAATCTTACTTTGGTAGAAATAAGAGCAATTGAAGTAGCCAAGAATGAAGAGGCTGCTAAGAAGATTCAAACAGAGTATGATGCTGAAGTTGTTGTACCATTAAAGAAACCTATTATACCACAAAGACGACCTAGTAAAGCTAAGGAAAGATATGCCATGATGGCTTATCTAAAAGGTCAAGGATATATTGGGTTACAGAAGCTGAATTATTTAGAGATGAAAAGTTTATATAATGCTGTCAGAGAAGCTTATCAAAAGCAAGTTGATAGTATTATTCCTTTTGATGATGAAAAGAGGAATGAGGATGCTAGAAAAAGAAGCTTAAAAAGAAAAAGAACAACTGAAGCTAAACAGTCATCAAAGAAGATTGAGTTAAGATCTGATAAAGTTGATGAGCTGAGAAATTACATAAGAGTTGTTGACTTTGATCATCCTAAATCCAAAGATGCTGCAGTAAAGAAGTCTAAAATAACTACATTTGAAGTGGTAGAATCAAAGGATGGAGACTATCTGATGTTCCATAGGGAGGATGAAAGTTTTCGAGTGTTCAATTTGCTATGGGATATACTGCACATAATAGATAGAGCAGATCTGTTTCAACTATATCAATTAGTGCAAGAATACTTTGAACATATTCCATCAACTGAAGTTGGCTTAGTATTGCTAGGAGATCTGACAACTATCTGGGAAACTGAGGAGACAAGCACTGAAGAAATCTGGCTAAATCAAGAAAATTGGGAGATTACAAGCTGGAGATTCTTTGAAGAATCAGGAGTGCATGCTTTGGAATTGGAAGATGGAACTATGATTCATATGTTAGCTGAAAGAAGATATCCTTTGACTAGAGATCTTATGAGAAGGATGTTGGATCATGGAATGGAAGTTGAAGAAGAGAATGAAACAGCCTTAATGGTTATTGAATTGTATATCAGATGGAAAACGGCTGATGATGAAGCATAAGTACTGGTATGATGTTTAATTGTATAAATTTTTGAAAAATAAGTACTTTATTCAAAGTACTGCTGGACAAACAGTACTTTAACCAAAGTACTGCTTGCAGCACAAAACCAGTAAATGATTTTAAAAAGAAAACTTTTGTTAAGTGCAAAATATTTTGAAACAAAGGTTAAAAGCAACAAATGGTTTTTGAGATAGAAGGTTATCAGTCCACCATGTCTAACAAAAGGACTGGCTAATCCATAAGCAAACGGCTCTGGTAAAGATATCTCAAATTCGTTAATAGTTGACAACTTGCTAATAAGTTGTATGGTAATCAACTCACCATATCTGTAATAGTGAAGAGTTGGCTAGCCCACAAGAAAAATGGCTTGTGGTAAAGGCTATGGAAAAACCTTTTATATGGTAATTAGTTCACCATGGTTGTAAAGAACTAACTAGTCCAAAAGGGTACGGCTTTTGGTAAAGATAAAACAAATCCGTTGATAGCTGATGATTTGCTAAAAATCATATGGTTATCAATGTACCATGGCTTTACACACTTAAACATTAGCTACTCCAGAGTTAATGGCTTTGGTAAAGAGACATCAAAATCCATTAAAATTTCAATGATTCACCTCTCATAGGAGTTTACACACCTGGAAGTGATGAGAATAGACTGAAACTTAATGAACTGATGTACAAATTGTCATATGTTGCTGAAAAGATGGAGATTGTTGATTGTTGCTGTAAAGGATTGCTCATAAAGACTACTTTGATGATGATAATACAAGCACAGTGAGTACACAGATAAAATTTGAAGATAAAGACACAATCTTTCCTTAAAGACAAAGATGTTAAAGATACAGATACAAAGGAACTTGAAATCAAGCAAGTAAAATTCAAGTTAGGGGAGGATTGTTGGGATATAAAGTACTGGATAAATACAAAGTACTGAAGAAGTCAAAGTGTTGAAGAGTCAATGTACTGCTAAAGAAGAAAGTCAAAGTACTGCTCAACATCAAAGTACTGCAAAGCTAAAAGAACGGTTACATCGTTTATGGAAACCTTTGTTATTCTAGAATATTCTTAGTTTAGATTACTTGTCGTACAAGAATTAGAGTTGTAAACCGACTAGGGTAATCCTTATGCCTATAAAAGGATCCCTAGATTGGCATTAGAGATATATATATGTTTTAGAGTTTAAGAGTACGAATTCATACTCAGTATTAGAGTTATTAGAGTTGTTAGAGAATCTGTATAACAAGCAGGTTCTAAGTATTAATAAAATCGTTGAAGTTAAAGTTAATTATTCTTAGCTTTATTGAAGTAAATTCCGCATACTTAATAGAGTTAATTCAGTGTTTCATTGTTAGTGACTTAGGATTTATCCGAGGTTACTAAGCCCTTACAAGCTACATAAGTTAGTTTGGTTAGAGTATATCGATCCAACATTTCTTGATTATTCCCTATAATGTATTGGGATATACATTATGCATTAGTGTGAGTTATGTTTGGCGTGAGTTACATGTCGAGTCTTTGTTTTCTTACTATCACACGAAGCGTTGATACTAAAATTTTCTTTTGAGAAATGACATTAAAATTATTATAAAATATCGATACGAATATTCCACGAAAACTAAGACACGTTATCTTTCGGAAATTCATTTGCTCTGCTAGATGACTGTATAATTATTAGGTTGTGTCGATCCTGTACCATTGTACCCGTTTTGTTATGCTTCTTGATGCCAGTCGTGTTAGTTATGATTCTTGCATTGCTTCGGACTGAGGTGAGTTCATAGCCCCTACTTTACTTGTTTTGAAAACACCTTTGGGGGAGAATACATGCTTGTCTTACTAAATATCAATATTTGAAAATGACTTAATTCTTGAAAACTTTATGTGCTTCGCTAAACAACTTATTCAGTTATCGTTACAACAACATTATTTCTTTCACTATGCTAAATTCATATTATTTCATTTTTGGACATATATGTGCATGTAATTGTGTGCATGAGTGTTTGTAGTGGTTGACAGATTTCATTTAGCCAACAGTCTTTGAGACTGGTTGGATACCTATGATTCCATTTAGCCAACAGTCTTTGGGACTGGTTGGACATATATGATTACATTTATCCAACAGTTTAGCTCTAGCTGGTTTACGATAATAACTGATTGGATTCCTATTGTGCACGGGACCACGTGGTGGTCGGATTTAATGATGTGGATTACATGACGTGGATTGAATTTCATTTTACTACTTGCTCAACACTATTACTTATACATATGTCCTACTCGCATATCAATGCACAACAAAACTGATTTACTACTTTATTTCAAACCTATGAACTCACCAACCTCGTGTTGACATTTTTAGCATGTATTTTCAGGTTTAATGCGACATCTTACTTTGGAGGCTTTTGGCAAGGCATGGCATGGTCATAGGATATTCTGACATTTTTGGGACCGCTTTATTATTATTATGGGCCTATATTTCCGCACTTCTTTTTTTTGAATAATGTAAACTTTATACATTTGTTTATGAATTTCTTAATGTAAACCGTTGTTCTATACTTTGTGTTTTGATACCAATTAGTAGCACCCCACAACCCGAATGCTTTCGTTGTGCCAAATTTGGGGGTGTTACAGTCTCACACATAATCTCAATACCAATATAAGTTTCCATTCACATCTAATCTCATTTCTTATGACGTCTAACTGGTTTTAGTTTTCAAGTCCTAATTATCTACCCGTACTCATGCCATATCGGATACGTATAATCCCACTTATTTACATTTCTTTATTTATATAAAGAAGCGTCCTAATTTTGTAAGTAATGAATTATAAACTTATAGTTCGGCGATTTATAATTTCTTTATTTAAATAAAACGACATCCCAATCCATTTAATAAGAAGATTATAAATCATCCTACTTATACATTTCGGACATAACATTCATATGCCAATTACCATTCTACCTTTTAATACTTCGCAGTCATTGACAACAACTCAAATGTTTTTCACTTTCCACTTTTCTAGCCTTGGATCCATCTTACTATAACATTTCCCCGAAGGAATTAATACACATGCCAAAGAAGTCGGCAATCATTTCCCGTGAAGGCAATTTCATTCATCCCAAAGGATTTCTATAACATTCATTCGGGGCTATAACACATCTCGTAGGATTACTGTAACATATCTCGTAGGATTCACTATAAAGCATCCCATAGGATTTATTGTAACACATCCATTCGGAGGATTTCTGTAACGACCACTATAACACTTCCCCGAGTCATCTATAACAACATAATGGATCCAAGATATTACCACTTAAACATCTTTTACACATTTTATCAATCATTTACTTTTATCAAAAAGTACTATCATTTTCAATTATTATTGCCTTAAGCAATTTTAACACGCACTATTATGTCCATTTTAATTTAAGACAAGATTTATATGATACTTGGCCATTTTATATTTCGCACACTTACTAAGTGCCCTTACATTGCACTTTACATTTCCCCGTCAACCCTAAGTTAACCCTATTGACCATTTGTACTATTACATATTCAGTCTACTCGACTCTTCCGCATATAAACCTTACACAGGTTTATTCTATAACACGTTCATTTACCTCATTTACACATCATACGCATTCCAATATATTAACATGATTCTATTCATGTCTTATAATTCATCTTACGCGTCTTATATCACTTAAGATTTCTAGCACAACTTTTCTTATGCATCTTTTTTATTTGTCGCATTTAGCCATTGCAATTGTTTATCATGTTTTCTATATAACATGATTCTATTTCCCTATAATCATATACTTACACGTCAACACGTTTTAATATTTATGCATTTAATCATTTTCATTTTACCTTATCATTGACATACATCATGTCTTATCCACTTCTACAATCTTCACTAAGTCATCATGCCTTTAAGCACACTTATATTAATCATTCGTCACATTTCAATCATGCATTCTACGTATTATCATATAACATACCTCACTATCATCAAGTGCTATGACTTACGCATTTAGGCCATTAAACTTAAATTCGTTCAATCACTATTACAACATACCTTCAATATATAAAAGATACAAGTTATACTTAGACCATATATTGGTCATAAGTCATCATATAAATCACATCCATTTAAGTCAATCATCTAATCATGCCTTATATGTAATCATACAATAACACACATCTTCAATACACTTAGACATCTATCCAATTACCATAGACTTCGCATCCGCATAAACACACTCTCTTATGCCCAACACTTATCTGACAAGAGTTACAATGCCATTAAACACATACATTTCATTTAGTCTATGGTTGATATAATACATCGCATAATCTACTCATGTCTAAGTACTATCATTATCATAGCCGTAAGTAATTAATCTACCTTATAACTAAGGCATTCACTTTCCGTACTACTTTACACCTATGGAAAACGCATCTACGAGTGGTCTAAGTTTAGGAAACCTATAGTGGTAACCTAATTCACTTACACCGAAGCTCTGATACCAAGTTGAAATGCCCTTTCTCAACTTGACAAAAAATTTAAAACTTTTCGCGTAAACGACATGACCCAAAACTGACCTCCTTATACTCTTTAATGAACTGATAACAATATGTTACAAACTAGTCCTTAAGACTATTTTTAGATCAAACTAAACTCAATTATCTTTAAAACAATGGGTGGCACAACATTAAACGACTTAACGTTTGTTAGATATGATTTTCCGAATATGACCCATTTTCTGCACTACTTGCTATCCCGTTTTTGTACTTGACTAAAACGACCAAAACTCGAAACGACATGAGACTTTCCTGAAATCATTTAAATGACATATACTTCATTTTCAAATACACATTTGGTCTAGAAGACCCATAGAAAACAAACTTTACACGGTTTTCCAAACACCCATTTCGACCCATTTACATATACTTTAACAAATAACTATAACATTAACTAAATCAATACTTAAGACACCATCCCATACATTACTTGTGACATTTCCATAATTATTCATAAAGACTCCATACAATCGATTAGTATTCGAAAATGGGTTAATATGCCTAATTGCCAAACATCCATCTTGACCCGTTGCATACACTATAACATAAGACTATAACAAATGACCTTGACATTTGACAATAACTATACAAAAGCCTTTTTACAACTCTTGGGGGTTCAACATTGATTGAACTTGGTATCTAGTACTAAGCTCCTAATCATTTTCCCTCATACTTTTGAAATTTCTACATCATATCCATAGATCTTTATCCAAGACTTATATGATCCATGTTACCTACAAAAACATCAACAACTATAAAAGTAAGCTATCACTTAGTAAGTAACCGGATTATAACACATATTATGCATCAATTAATCATATTAGAATCATGAAACATCCACATATATTCCAAGGACTATAACCATTTCAATACTTGCATCAACATACACAATAACCACAATTATTAAGCTATAACAATAAAATACCATAACATACTTACAAGCACAATCACATACCTTGGGTTGTCTATAACCATTAAACATACCCCTACTTTAGCCATACAATCTAACTATTCAAGTTTCTATTATTTCCATACTCATTAGGCCATGGTACTCATATCCTAACACCTTCATTCACAATTACATAATATGATCATTTTAATACAACACATGTCATAATCATAGCTACTTACCTTGGCTCCATAGCCAAGTTACTAAATAAGCTCCATTAATCTTCTTTGCTTGCTTTCCTAGTATAATAATCACCAAAACATTAAAAAACTTCTAATTTACATAATAATTTAGGGTGTCTAACTCACCCATAACCATAACTAAAACCCTTTAAATCATTTACATGATTATATCCTAAAGTTACCAATTTGCTTTCAATTCACTAAAAGGTCTTCACCCAACAATACTATAACATCTTTATTTTAACTTAAAACAGTAATTACTTAAACCCCTAAATATTGCTCATGAATCCTAGCTCAAAAATCATCAATTTACTCTTAAACCATTAAATATCTTAACCTATCATCACAAACACCTCAATATAGGTTTTTGAATATCAATTACCCAAAACCCCCAATTTGGGTACATAAACCTTAACTCAAAATTCATCAATTTAAATCAATAAGAGGTTACTTACTTATAGGAATCATTGCTAAGGATTCCTTTCGTGCAATAGAACAATTTAATTTATCCATATTGATCATAGTTTGCTTCTTGTTCTCTTATCCTTTATCTTTTATTTTTCCCCCACAACGCACTAACACAAACTAGAAGGTTAATGAAGTCGAGGGAAATTTTTAGACTTACTTAACTCATAGGCTAGTCATATCTTTGGTCTCTTGGCAAGAATAGTCACTGATAGGAGAATCCTTTCACAATAACTCCTAACAAGCTTAAAAAAGGTTGTTCTAGTACTAAAACAAGTGGGTTCAAGCACAAGTTTGGTCATTTGACAACTTAGGTCCTTCAAGTTCTTTTCCCTTATATTAGTGAAACATAACACTTTCTAAAACTATTTACATAATATCTTGACTTATAGTTGACTATCGGGTGTGACTAACCAATTATATCGAGTCTCCCGATTCATAAAAGTCTTAGTTAAACTGCTCCAATGGATATCTTGTTATAAAATATTTAAAACCCGGTTTTGAGGTGTAACACCTGAATGTCCATACGGTGTATGCAACTGCATTTTCAGACCAGAACTTATAAAACTGTACTTGCATAAAACCGTAAAACTTGAAAATCTGGGTATCCATTTCATACATAATAAGCATGATATATGTACTTTTACAAGTCATATACAAAAGCGGAAACGTATTTTTGGAGCTATACCCTTTAAAGCTATTATACATAACTATGACATAAAGCTCACTACATAAACCAACAAGACCTGTTTAAAAACACAACATATCTTGCTGGAAACTTAAGAGCGTTAACAAGCTACAATCAAAGTGCAAGAATGAGTCGCTTGTCACCTAGATATGCAAGCGAAACCACATCTCTCGAACACCTTGATTCTTTTCTTCACAACCTACATGTAACATGGAAACTAAAAGCAGTAAGTCTAAACTAATTAGTGAGTAAATAGAACAAAACTAGATAAATATAAGCAAGGGTGAGCATTTTCTAAACGCCAACCCACCAATCATCTAAATGGGTCAAAACACGTAAATTTCATACTAATGCTATAAAATGCCACTAGCAACCTCAATCGAGTTTCTAATTGGATTTTTAATGTAAAGATGATATCCAAATTTCTTAAGGTGCCACACATAGCGTGTCAACCTACACATTGCCTAAATGGGTCAAAATGAGTAACGTCCATTGATAACATCAAAATAGTACTATATTTATCCCTCAATTATTGCTCAAATATTGTATGTTTATGACTGAATTGAAACTTAATTGCTTAAGTTTTCTATTTTCAGTGTTTCAGAGCAATTTTGGAAAAGATGTGGAAAATGCATGATTTGGAGCTATTTTGATGATTTTGTATGCAAGTTGCAAAAGTGCATACGACGTATGTAATTCTAGCCATACGCCATATTTGGAAGCTCTGGAGTCAAACCCCAAGTCAACTATTGAAGATATACGGCATATGAAACTCTGGCGATCGTATTAAAAATCTTATTCTCAGTCCAAGTATATCGTGTGCTTAAGCTTATACGGCGTATCTCACTCAGCAATACGCCGTATTGAGAAGATTGTCAGAATATGCTTTCTTTGTTAGCACTCAAGAAATCTGGAATACGCCGTATTGAGCAATTCAATACTATATGGGTCCAAACCAGCAGCTATAAATACAAGCCCTAATAAGGGTTTGAAAATTATCATTCACTCACCACCGCATCTGAATTCCACCACTCTAAAGCCCCAAGATCAATCCTAAGAGCTAGGAAATCAAGAAGATAAGGTGTCGTATCATCACATTAGGTTTAATCATTCAATTTGCATATCGATTTCACTATGATTTCTATATTTATTTCGTTTGAATTTACTTCTTGTACTTTTACATACATTATGGGCTAACACCTTTTGGTGTTAGCCATGTTATGACTATTACATGATTGTTATTCCGTTTATTAAGATTTGATATTTAGTTTTGTTTAGTTTATGTGTTTATCGTTCAATAAGTACTTGTTTTTGTGTTTGAGCATTTTAAGTATAGGAATTGCTAGGACCAATGGGATATTTAGATATATAATGCGATCACACTTAAGTTAGTATAGTGCTCTTCATATAATGACCGCATGAGAAGAGTAGATATCGCACGGACCAAGTAAGTATCATAGATACATCACAAGATTAGTTGACACAACTTAATGCATGCTTGTAATTGAATAGATGCGTGGACCAAGTGGTTGTAAGATTACGTGTGTAGAGGCTAGATGCATGGACCAAGTGGTCTAGTCTACGTTAGATAGAAGTATGGAGGTATTGCTTGGACCAAATCGATATTCTCTATACATTCTAAAGTCACCAGAACTTTACATTAAAATAATTGAACTAGTAAACGGATAACTAAAATGTGTAATAGGAGTAACATGAGTAGCACTTCTATCTCTTATTGATCACAACACACGTAGTTTAATTAGTTTAATATACTTATATTGTTTTAGTAGTTATTACTAAAATCAAAATCAAACCCTCCTTTAAATCTGTAAAATACACTAAGTTAATTCTCAGCAACACAGTTCCTGAGATCGACCTCGTACTTACCCTACTGGCTACATATGATCAGGTACACTGCCTGTGACAATGTGTCTTTAGGTAAAGTAAGGAAAAATAAAAATTTAAAACTTGAATAAAAAAATACCTACAACAAAACACACATCAAGTTTTGGGTGCCGCTGCCGGGGAATAGTTTAGTTTTAGGATAATTTAGTTCATACTGTATTTTTGTTAGTTGTGTTTTTATTTGTTTTTATATTTGTCTATTTTATGTGTTTGCTAACTGTCTTTTGTCTCAGGTTGGGTATACGGCATATTTCTTGATACACAGATACGGGGTATTGCTTCCAGCATACGGCATATTGATTGCAGAAACAGATTAATTGTCTAGTTTAATTTTCATTTTCATTTTTAATTTTTATTTAGTAAAAGTTTATTTTCATTTTATAAAAAATTTCTAAAAAAAAGCATAAGAATTATAAAAATCGTTATTAATTATCTATACGGCGTAATGATTAAATTCGATACGGCATATCAGTTTTAATTTAAGTATACGTATTCTGAGTAATCGGGATACTACGTATTTATTTAGGATTGAATACGACATATACATTCTCCTGTATACGACGTATTGGGTGATCGATAACCAAAAATATTTTATTTTATTCTTGTACTTAGCTTAGTTTATTTTTATTAAATACACTTATCTACTGAACTCTTATTTGTTTTCAGGTACCAATGGCGGAAACAATTGAAGAGTACATGGCACGAGTTTGGGATAACACAGGCCCCATAATCGTTAGACCCGCTTTTGCTGAAGCAATCATTTTTGAACTAAAAGGTCAATTTCTTAAAGAGCTTCGTGAATTACTGTTTAATGGGTCTGATTTAGAAGATGCTAATGAACACATTGAGAAGGTGCTGGAGATAGTGGACTTGTTTCAATACCCTAATGTGAGTCAAGATCGGATTATGCGCGTAAACAATAAGTATACATCCAATAACAGAAAATACATCTAAATTGTAGCTATACATTGAATCCAAAGAGGACTTGAACTAGATTAATACACCTAGTTGATAGAAAGTGCACCAAATATGTGGTTGGTCATTGAATCCAAAGAGGACTTGAAAATCCATGGATCAATATCTTTCTTTCATAGCATCAAATAGTAACAAAATTTTGTTATCAAGATCCTGCAATTATTGCCCATTTTTATAGTGTTATTACGATATTTGGTATGTAATTGTTATAAATTTACATTTTAGTATTAATCTAGAGCTATGAAGCAATTCTACGGAAAAGGCAGGAAAATAATGGAAAATGGAGCTAAAAGTAAAGAAGTAGAAGCTACAGTCAAGATATACGCCGTATACACCCAAATTGGTATACGACGTATACATTTCAAAGATCCGGTGAACTTTTGTAAGGGCTGAAGAGTATATGGCCTATACTCCTTGCCTTGTATATGGCGTATACGCATGAAGAACTAGTGATGTACCTAGTACGCAAAAGGGATATACGGTGTATACCACTTTATGTGTATACGCCGTATACATTGACGGGCTTGGGCTTTTTTAGTTTTAAAGATGAATTTAACACACAATTATGGTACGTTTTCATAACCCTTGAAGATCAGATGATTCACAAAGCTTCCAAGACAATTTCCAAGGATGCAACATCAGCAAGATCAAATATTAACACATAATAAACATTTGTTTACATCGGTTTGATCATTATGACTTTGTTTTAACTTTTCAAACTCGACTACCATTTGCTTATTTACTATTATGGAAGGCTAAGCCTCTCAGTGCTTGCCTTATTATGAATCTTTCTCGTTAATGACCTGATTATTACGTTTATTTAGCTTTGTTTCGGATAATTTATATTGCGGTTATAGACTTACGCCTTTGAATTCCATAGCTACATGATGCGAGTAGTTTATTATTAAGTCACCATCTCAAATTAAAGTACTCAAATCAATAATGTATTTACCATGTACATCTTAGTGGTTAGGGATTAACCTGAACTAACGGCGTTAAAAGTGGTTGATGATAGGGTTTAACATTTAGTAAACGATAATTTGGAAATTTACTTAGTAATTTAGTGAGTGGCGAGCACACAAAAATAGTGTCAATATAAGTTCGTTGAGGATCTTAATGCTTAGATAATAACTAGGTTACCACCCTTAACCACACAATATAAATA
This sequence comes from Chrysanthemum seticuspe, assembly GCA_019973895.1. Lineage (NCBI taxonomy): Eukaryota > Viridiplantae > Streptophyta > Magnoliopsida > Asterales > Asteraceae > Chrysanthemum > Chrysanthemum seticuspe. Next base: position 17,430,876 of record BPTQ01000007.1, on the reverse strand, counting down.
GTTATTAGACGAAGTGGGTAGGGACTAACTACCCGTATTAGACTTACACTACAAAAGGCTCACTAAAACATTGCTAGCTGAATACTGCACACACATTTCATGTCATTGATATATTAAAGGATTAGCAAGGCGAGCACGTCTTTTATCTATTGTTTTTCTCCTTGTTTTTCATTTCACATCATTTTATTTATGTTATTTATTTATTTATTATTCTCATAATCGTGTAGATTTAAAAAACAATTGTTTAAGTTAATTTGCTTTTAAATATTTGTAATTTCACTCGCTCCAACGATGACCCGGTCTTACCAAGTCGATACTATACATGATCGAAGACACTGTCCGAGAGTGTTGGTAAGTCTCATTGGATTCGGAACCAATATATAGAGAGAATGTTTGTATGAAAGAAAAAAAGGAACCCAGACGCAGAGAGTGTATTTATAAGGAAATTTGCTATCACAAATGGTATCGATATATCGGGTTTATCAAAATGACGTGACATTTGAAGTAAATACATTGTAAAATGTTGCAATACCTATCCCAATATATCGGTTGGTATCTTACTGATATCGATTATGTTCTAAAAGTATCATTTTATATCGTGTGACATCGTTGAAATCATAGCGATAGAGTTTTCAAAAAAAAAATTGTCAGTTTCAAATTTGCGATGCACAATACGAGAAAAAAATGGTAATATGGGTATTTTTAAATTGAGCATTGATTGGCATGCCTAATTCATGTGCCTAATTATATGCCTAATCTTATGTGGCATCATTCTACTGGTGACAGTAGATGGACCCGCTTCATCACAAACCAATAAAACACTTCCACATCCTTTTAGGCCTAAAATTAGTCACATATTTAGTCCTCCAAATCATTTTCCTTTTAAATTTTAGAGCATGAATACTCAAGAGTGCATTTATGAAGCACTTAGATAAGAAAATGTGTATCGTGAAACGTCTTTCATCAAATTTCGTTGCGGAAATCACCACATGATCAATCCCTACAACAATGCAACATGGCCCCGGCGTATGTACGTGACATGAATCAATGGCCATGATATAATGAGTAGTTAAATGTCAATTGCATCGTCACTAAAGATCAACATCATAAATTGGAAATTGGCATTAAATTTAATGGTTCATATTTGAGTGCAACAAGATATGAAGCATTTTTTTTTTTTTTTGAAATTATGTAGTCAGATTGTCGTTTTTCTAACAAAATATGAAACCATTTTCATATTCTATCTTTATCATTGGGTGAAAGAGTTCTAATTTCATATATGTTTTTATCATATTTATAAGTAGAGTGTCTGTTTTTTCAATTCAAAATAAATTATAAATATGTAAAAAGACAAGTTAAGGTACATAGTTTCAGAAATACGTAGGTGTAATAAATCCATTTTAATTACTTAAATAGAGAATTTTCAAATGTTTACTCTTATTTTGGTGCTTACCAAGGGATAAATCCCCATCATCCATCTAGTTTGATCTAATGGTGAGGATAAACCTAAGTCCATGTCTTTTTTTCTCCTTTTTCTTTGTCTTTTTATCTTTCTAATTTATTAACATTTTTTTCTTTTTTCTTTTTTATTTTGGAATTCACGTTTTTATTTTAACTGTGAGTTGTTTTTTTTTTTTTTTTTTTTTTTTTTAATTCACGTTTTTTTAATTCAAGTTTTTTTTTTCGCTATCATACGTTGTCATCTGTATTCATACGTTTTCGTCCTTTTTTTACGTTTTCGTCTGATTTCAGACGTTTTCGTCTATTTTCATCCGTTTTCGTACGTTTACATCCGTTTTCGTCCGTTTTCGTACATTTTTGTACGTTTTCATACGTTTATATACATTTTCGTCTGTTTCCATACGTTTTTGTCCGTTTTTACGTTTTCGTCCGTTTTTACGTTTCCGTCTGTTTTCAGACTTTTTCATCCGTTTTTATACGTTTTCGTCCGTTTTCATACGTTTTCGTCTGTTTTCTTACGTTTTCACCCGTTTACGTCTATTTTCATACGTTTTCGTCTGTTTTCTTACGTTTTCGTTTGTTTTCATACGTTTTCGTCCATTTTCTTACATTTTTGTTCGTTTTCATACTTTTTCGTCCGTTTTCTTTAGTTTTCGTCCATTTTTCATACGTTTTCAGACGTGTTTTTACGCTTTCATACGTTTTTGTCTGTTTTCTTACATTTTCGTCGGTTTTCTTACGTTTTCGGCCAATTTCATACGTTTTCAGACGTGTATTTTCGTCCGTTTTCAGACGTTTTCATATGTTGTCATCCCTTTTTTTACGTTTTCGTCCATTTTTAGACGTTTTTGTCTGTTTTCAGACGTTATCATCCGTTTTTATACGTTTTCGTTCGTTTTCCATTTTTAGACGTTTTCGTCTATTTTCAGACGTTATCATCCGTTTTTATACGTTTTTCATTCGATTTTATACGTTTTTGTCCGCTTTGAGACGTTTTCCTTTTAATATTTGTAAGTGACACTTATTTACCTCTTGTGATATAACACTGTAAGGAAGATAAAAAGTATTACATTCTTCATCATGTATGTGTTATCAGTTGTGGTACTCAACTAAGAATGTGATGGTTGTGTTTTAGGAAGATATTTGTGTTTTACGATATTATGAAATATTAGAAAAGTTGTTCAACTGAAAACAAGAGATGTTATGATACTTTTGTTAGACTTGTGGTGGATTTTTCTATTTAATGGATACATTGTGCATGTTTTGATAGGTTTTATAGCGGGATTTGTAATATCTATGGTTGAATCAGCAAACTAAAATAAGCTATGGTTGAAGATAGCACACATCTTTATGAAAAAAACTGAGGAAGCTCAAACACCTGTGATATCACAGGTGATATCACCTCACTTATGATATCACACGTGATATCATGTGTGATAACACCGGTGATATCACTTGTGATATCATATGTGATATTATCGGTGATAGCATGTGTGATATCATAATTTATATCACTTGTGATATCACCTGTAATATCATGTGATATCACCTGTGATATCATGTGTGATATCACAGGTGTTTGAGCTTACTCAGTTTGTTTATAAAGATGTGTGTTTTGTTTAACCATAGCTTCTCTAGTTTGCTGATTCAACCATAGATATTTTTAAATCCTGCTATAAAACCTATCGAAACATGCATAATGTATCCATTAAATAGAAAAATCCACCACAAGTCTAAAAAAAGTTTCATAACATCTCTTGTTTTCAGTTAAACACCTTTTCTAATATTTCATATTATCATAAAATACAAAAATCTTCCTAAATATTTTCAAAAACACTAATAAGAAAAATGAACAGAATCATCACAGTAATATAATAAGTGATGTTTATTATCATTTCTTTCATATATACTTGGTAAAATACTAAATCCTCATCATATTTGGTATGAATTTAATATTTCATGTCACAATTCTCAATTTTTGGTCATTTCTCAAACTCTACATTCATCATACTAGTCATGCATGGGTTTTGCATTTCACATTAAACGCATAATTTCATATTAAATAAACGTTATCGCGTAATAAATTATTTTGAACAATTGATCCGATACTTCCCAAAATTTAATCACAATATATTTTTATACTCATATTAAGTTTATAAAAATATTATTATTAGTTTACCCGGTGTTTTAAATTTATTTCGTATATAAATTGTTATGTTTATATAAATTACGACGGTTTTCTTAAATTCAACCCGATAAATATTTATTCACTCAAATCTTTCAAGAAATGTATTTTTATAATTTTTATGACCTTAATATATTTTATCTTGACCCGTGAAAATTTATTTTTATCCAACGCTACCCTAAATATTTACAAATGACTACAAGTTACCACTTAACTTCAAATCTTTTACAAGTATCTTACACTTATACAATTTAAAAAAAAAAAAAAAAAAAAAAAAAAAAAAAAAAAAAAAACAACCACAAACAATAGATGATTAACACCCCTTGTCGACACAAGGGGTGAATCACCAAAAAGATATTTGCAAGATATCACAAGTCCATGTATTATACTATATTTTCACTTCATTCTTTCATTTGCAAACCAAAAGACCAAAGTTTCCATCTTCTTTTCTCTCAAAATTTCGGCAGCCAAGGGACCAAGAGGAGAATCATTTCCAAGTTTTCAAGACAAGTTTTTATATACACTAGTATCATTTGTTACAAAGGTTTTGTAATACAAACCTCAAGTGATTAGGAAAACCACTTTGTCCTTAAACCTCATCATATCACTAGTAAGCATCTCATGTTTATTTTTCATCTTACATATTCATTCATATTCATTTCATCATATTTGAGCAAAAACATGCAAGTCATATGATGTTGTACCACTTTTTCAATGATTTTCAAGAGTTATGAATATATATAATCCATCCTATAATTATTCCTTGTTATATATTAGTTTTGGTGATGTTTAGGAAATCATGACACCCTAAGAAGGTGTATGGTAGGATTAGAATAGCTCTGGAGTTGTTTTGAATGGGTTAGAATAGGGTTGGCGCGAGAAAAACTCATTTCGACACGTATAAAATAGGGTCTGTCCATATTTTAAATTCTGGGAAAATCCGACAGTAGATAAATATATTTGGGCTAGATATTTAGAAAATACACTTTAAAACGAAAACGTGGCCGCTTGAACGGATTAAAACGGAGCTATAACGAAGAAGTTATGAATTTTTCAAGTTTGACGAGGAAAACTATTAATTTCAGAAATTTCAGCATTGAAAATGTCACTCCTTACGAGTCAAAAATGAGTCTTAAGCTTTATAAATTGTGTCGACTTATCAAAAATATATTAGTATACTTTGACACGAATCTAAGGATGTAGAAAACGTAGAAAACGGACTTGTAACGATTAAATTACACAAGATAAACCAAGTTGCCGTAACTTAATTCTATTAGCAAAATTAATATATTCTTTATTACAAACATACTACGGCAACTAAAGGACTATGTTGGCGGACGTTTTTAACAATGATGTAGAACTTTTTATAACGTGATGTCTTCTAGTAAAAGTAAGTTCACCTAGCATATTTTCCAAAATGTTAAACCGTTTGTTGAGCGGAGTTGTAACGAATAACATATAGTCACTCAAACTTTGCCGAAAACCATCCTTTAAACTATATTTTTGGACTAAAGTGCAATACTTAACCTATATTTTTCTTGGTGATCGAGACCTCTAGGATGAAAACTTAAACACTAAAACTTTGAGATAATGATACAAGCTTCCTAAAACCGTTGAGTTCATTTCCTAACACTCGACGTGCACCATTTTGCGACTAACTTTTCAAGGCCATTTTAGTCAATTTCATGAAAATTTCAACGACATTAGTTTACGACGAAAAGTTATAATTTCAAAATAAATCATTAAATGACTATCGTGGGATATCATTTCAACGTAAATACTTGTAAAGTATTTTATAATATGACGGGATGTCATAAACATATTTTGACGATAAACATTATTTCCAAAACGTACAAGTGGTATGGATATCATATGGAGTTGCATGCACGACATTGTATCACGCATTCACAACAACATATCATAACTCAAGTCATGACATTCATTTAGATCGCGGATAGTTTCCGAGCCTCATTTTAGTGCACTTCATTTTGTTAGCATATCAATCATACCAGGTGAGTTCATACCCCGCTTTAACTCATTTAAATTCCTATAAACTATTTGGGGCAAGATATATGCTTATTTATCCAAACATTTAAACTATTTTGCCAAACAACATTACTTATACTTTACACTTGATTGCTATATACTTGATTGGGTTATACTTGATTTCATATGCATATTTGGAACGAACATACAAGAATTAGTGGCTCCAAATTAAGTTGTTGGAAGGCTATTAATTTACAAACATACAAGAATTAGTGGCTCCAAATTAAGTTGTTGGAAGGCTATTAATTTACAAACATACAAGAATTAGTGGCTCCAAATTAAGTTGTTGGAAGGCTATTAATTTACAAACATCCCAATATTTATATGTTGGAAGACTCTTGTGATGACATTTATACTTTTAACTACTTAATGCGCATATTCATGATTGTCATTCTATTTTAGGCAATGGGTTGTGAACACACAGGTTGCAAGTTTTGTATGGGCGGAACTTGGAACTGAGTGGATTTACAATGCCTTTGCTGTGTGAACATTTCTCTAAGTATTTCAGATCATTTTATCACAAACTTATGAACTCACCAACCTTTGTGTTGACACTTTTTAGCATATTTATCTCAGGTTGTAAGGCGATAGCATTTCATGGAGCTTTTGGGTCTCATGGCATACATTGGAGTCTAGTGTTTTTATCTATTACCATTCGACATGTTTTGTAAACCTTTATGTATTGTCAAACTTTGGGATCTCATGTGTTGTAAACTTTAACTTATTTAATCGAATGGTAAACTCTTTAAAACGTCTCATTATAGAGGTCGTTTTCTTTATCCATACTTTGTGCTATGACGTCATACCCCAATGACACTATCGTTCCGCTGCGATATTTTGTGGGTGTGACAGATTGGTATTAGAGCCTTGGTTATAGAGAACTAGGTTGCATTTTAGTTCCTAGACTATAACCGCTTTCACGTCGATCCTTTCGTTTCCTATCGCCTTACTCACTTTTCGTGCGCATATGTTTTCTTAAGTATTTCTTCTAGAACCACCTCATTGGATAACGTGGTTTCCTTGTACCAATAGGGGATTCCCAAAATCTAGTTGGGTCATCAAAGATATGGAGCTCAGTAATGAGCACTTATCTAACTTGATCTCGTGACAGTTCTTGTTTGATGAGATGCGAGATCGAGCTAAATAAGTGTTACTATATAGCTGTATAGATTTGATGATTTTTCTCGAGGATGGGAATTCTCTTGAGAATACTCTGGGAGCTGCTGGTGACCAAACCTCGTAGTGACTTTAGCACCTAAGGGGATTTCCTATACACCAAGTGCGACTCTCCCTAGATACCTACCCTAAATTCCTCCTCCACCATTTAGAATCGGATGATAGAATGGCTACCTATTTCAGTAACAACAATCGCTGAGACATGTATGCTTGGTGGTATGTACACGTGTGAAATGAAGCAATTATAATTATGGTGGCCAACATAATTATAAATGCGTCACAACCCACGTGGACATATGCGACCACACATACGTAGATCGGTGTGAGTACACCTTAGGAACCAAATTGTGGCGTGGTATTATGTTTGAGGACGTTAAGCATAGACATTGGGAATTCAACGGTTCTTTCCTTGCAGAGATCATGGCACCAAAGAGGGTAACACGCAGTACTGGCCGAGGTGGTGCGGCACTAAGGGGTGGAATGACAGGTGAGCGTGGAGGTAGAGGAGGCGGTAGCGACGTGGGTAACAATGACAACAACACTGGCGGAAACCCTGATTTTGCCGCCATCATCGCTCAACAACTTCAAATCTTGCTTCCCACTATTGTCACACAAGTTGGAAACCATATGAATAACTCGGGAAACCACGGGAACGGTACTGGCGACACCAACAATGTAGTTGGCAGTGGCAACAATAACAACACCAACAACAACAACAACAACAGAATCGGATGCACATATAAGGAATTTTCGGCATGCAAACCCATGGAGTTTGATGGTATAGGAGGAGCTTTGGCGTATACCCGATGGGTAGAGAAGACAGAGTCAGTGATCGACATCAGCAATTGTGCCATACATCAGAGGGTAAAGTATGTTGCTTGCTTGCTATCAGGGAAGGTATTGACATGGTGGAACACACAGCTACAGGCTAGGGGCAGAGAAGCAGCTACAGGTATGACATGGGACGAATTTAAGGCATTATTGAAAGAGGAGTACTGCCCGGACAATGAAATGCAGAAACTGGAAGATGAATTTTATCACCACTCCATGATAGGGGCTGGTCACGCAGCCTACACAGACCGATTTCATGAGTTAGCCAGACTAGTTCCTCATCTAGTTACCCCTGAGTCCAAGAGAATATCGAGGTACATATATGGTCTTGTCCCCGAAATCCGTGGAACTGTGAAAACTACTGAGCCGTCTACAATACAAAGTGCAATACTGAGGGCAGGAACCCTGACAGACGAGATGGTTAGAAATGGTGCTTTAAAGAGCAGTGACAAGAGGAAGGAAGCGAGTGGGTCGAATAAGCAAATGGACGGGGTAGCAGACAACAAAAGGGCAAGAGTTTCTGTGGCAACTGGTACTGAACAAAGGGAGTATGCGGGTACACATCCCAAGTGTGCTAAATGTGCTTATCATCATCCAAAGACCAAGCCCTGCCGCTTGTGTAAAAGTTGCAATCGATACGGCCATTTTAAGGAGCAGTGAAAACACAGGAAACACCGGCTAACGTGGGCAACATGAGGAATAATCAAAGGACTTGCTTTGAATGTAACAGCCCGAACCACTTCCGGAATAATTTTCCTAAGTTGAATGGAACGCAGAGACAACCACCAGGTAACCAACACCTAGCTTTAGCAATTGAAGGAAACAACCCGAACCCTGTACTCAATATCAGTCCACCTCGACCTCGAGCATTCTATATAGGGACCGAGGCAGCCCGCAATGCGTAACTGGTACGTTTTCCCTAGACGCATAAGTTTTGACATAAACACTTTGACCATACACTTGATTTCGCGAAACCTTAGGGTAGAACTTTATGTATCATCGATTGAATCACGAGGACGTGATTCCTCTGACATGGGAAGAATGTCACAATTCTCAATTTTTGGTCATTTCTCAAACTCTACATTCATCATACTAGTCATGCATGGGTTTTGCATTTCACATTAAACGCATAATTTCATATTAAATAAACGTTATCGCGTAATAAATTATTTTGAACAATTGATCCGATAGTTCCCAAAATTTAATCACAATATATTTTTATACTCATATTAAGTTTATAAAAATATTATTATTAGTTTACCCGGTGTTTTAAATTTATTTCGTATATAAATTGTTATGTTTATATAAATTACGACGGTTTTCTTAAATTCAACCCGATAAATTTTTATTCACTCAAATCTTTCAAGAAATGTATTTTTATAATTTTTATGACCTTAATATATTTTATCTTGACCCGTGAAAATTTATTTTTATCCAACGCTACTCTAAATATTTACAAATGACTACAAGTTACCACTTAACTTCAAATCTTTTACAAGTATCTTACACTTATACAATTTAAAAAAAAAAAAAAAATGTCCATAAACAATAGATGATTAACACCCCTTGTCGACACAAGGGGTGAATCACCAAAAAGATATTTGCAAGATATCACAAGTCCATGTATTATACTATATTTTCACTTCATTCTTTCATTTGCAAACCAAAAGACCAAAGTTTCCATCTTCTTTTCTCTCAAAATTTCGGCAGCCAAGGGACCAAGAGGAGAATCATTTCCAAGTTTTCAAGACAAGTTTTTATATACACTAGTATCATTTGTTACAAAGGTTTTGTAATACAAACCTCAAGTGATTAGGAAACCATTTTGTCCTTAAACCTCATCATATCACTAGTAAGCATCTCATGTTTATTTTTCATCTTACATATTCATTCATATTCATTTCATCATATTTGAGCAAAAACATGCAAGTCATATGATGTTGTACCACTTTTTCAATGATTTTCAAGAGTTATGAATATATATAATCCATCCTATAATTATTTCTTGTTATATATTAGTTTTGGTGATGTCTAGGAAACCATGACACCCTAATAAGGTGTATGGTAGGATTAGAATAGCTCCGGAGTTGTTTTGAATGGGTTAGAATAGGGTTGGCGCGAGAAAAACTCATTTCGACACGTATAAAATAGGGTCTGTCCATATTTTAAATTCTGGGAAAATCCGACAGTAGATAAATATTTTTGGGGTAGATATTTAGAAAATACACTTTAAAATGAAAACGTGGCCGCTTGAACGGATTAAAACGGAGCTATAACGAAGAAGTTATGAATTTTTCAAGTTTGACGAGGAAAACTATTAATTTCAGAAATTTCAGCATTGAAAATGTCACTCCTTACGAGTCAAAAATGAGTCTTAAGCTTTATAAATTGTGTCGACTTATCAAAAATATATTAGTATACTTTGACACGAATCTAAGGATGTAGAAAACGTAGAAAACGGACTTGTAACGATTAAATTACACAAGATAAACTAAGTTGCCGTAACTTAATTCTATTAGCAAAATTAATATATTCTTTATTACAAACATACTACGGCAACTAAAGGACTATGTTGGCGGACGTTTTTAACAATGATGTAGAACTTTTTATAACGTGATGTCTTCTAGTAAAAGTAAGTTCACCTAGCATATTTTCCAAAATGTTAAACCGTTTGTTGAGCGGAGTTGTAACGAATAACATATAGTCACTCAAACTTTGCCGAAAACCATCCTTTAAACTATATTTTTGGACTAAAGTGCAATACTTAACCTATATTCTTCTTGGTGATCGAGGCCTCTAGGATGGAAACTTAAACACTAAAACTTTTAGATAATGATACAAGCTTCCTAAAACCGTTGAGTTCATTTCCTAACACTCGACGTGCACCATTTTGCGACTAACTTTTCAAGGCCATTTTAGTCACTTTCATGAAAATTTCAACGACATTAGTTTACGACGAAAAGTTATAATTTCACAATAAATCATTAAATGACTATCGTGGGATATCATTTCAACGTAAATACTTGTAAAGTATTTTATAATATGACGGGATGTCATAAACATATTTTGACGATAAACATTATTTCCAAAACGTACAAGTGGTATGGATATCATATGGAGTTGCATGCACGACATTGTATCACGCATTCACAACAACATATCATAACTCAAGTCATGACATACATTTAGGTCGCGGATAGTTTCCGAGCCTCATTTTAGTGCACTTCATTTTGTTAGCATATCAATCATACCAGGTGAGTTCATACCCCGCTTTAACTCATTTAAATTCCTATAAACTATTTGGGGCGAGATATATGCTTATTTATCCAAACATTTAAACTCTTTTGCCAAACAACATTACTTATACTTTACACTTGATTGCGTTAAATACTTGATTGGGTTATACTTGATTTCATATGCATATTTGGAACGAACATACAAGAATTAGTGGCTCCAAATTAAGTTGTTGGAAGGCTATTAATTTACAAACATACAAGAATTAGTGGCTCCAAATTAAGTTGTTGGAAGGCTATTAATTTACAAACATACAAGAATTAGTGGCTCCAAATTAAGTTGTTGGAAGGATATTAATTTACAAACATCCCAATATTTATATGTTGGAAGACTCTTGTGGTGACATTTATACTTTTAACTACTTAATGCGCATATTCATGATTGTCATTCTATTTTAGGCAATGGGTTGTGAACACACAGGTTGCAAGTTTTGTATGGGCGGAACTTGGAACTGAGTGGATTTACAATGCCTTTGCTGTGTGAACATTTCTCTAAGTATTTCTGATCATTTTATCACAAACTTATGAACTCACCAACCTTTGTGTTGACACTTTTTAGCATATTTATCTCAGGTTGTAAGGCGATAGCATTTCATGGAGCTTTTGGGTCTCATGGCATACATTGGAGTCTAGTGTTTTTATCTATTACCATTCGACATGTTTTGTAAACCTTTATGTATTGTCAAACTTTGGGATCTCATGTGTTGTAAACTTTAACTTATTTAATCGAATGGTAAACTCTTTAAAACGTCTCATTATAGAGGTCGTTTTCTTTATCCATACTTTGTGCTATGACGTCATACCCCAATGACACTATCGTTCCGCTGCGATATTTTGGGGGTGTGACAGATTGGTATTAGAGCCTTGATTATAGAGAACTAGGTTGCATTTTATTTCCTAGACTATAACCGCTTTCACGTCGATCCTTTCGTTTCCTATCGCCTTACTCACTTTTCGTGCGCATATGTTTTCTTAAGTATTTTTTCTAGAACCACCTCATTGGATAACGTGGTTTCCTTGTACCAATAGGGGAGTCCCAAAATCTAGTTGGGTCATCAAAGATATGGAGCTCAGTAATGAGCACTTATCTAACTTGATCTCGTGACAGTTCTCGTTTGATGAGATGCGAGATCGAGCTAAATAAGTGTTACTATATAGCTGTATAGATTTGATGATTTTGCTCGGGGATGGGAATTCTCTTGAGAATACTCTGGGAGCTGCTGGTGACCAAACCTCGTAGTGACTTTAGCACCTAAGGGGATTTCCTATACACCAAGTGCGACTCTCCCTAGATACCTACCCTAAATTCCTCCTCCACCATTTAGAATCGGATGATAGAATGGCTACCAATTTCAGTAACAACAATCGCCGAGACATGTATGCTTGGTGGTATGTACACGTGTGAAATGAAGCAATTATAATTATGGTGGCCAACATAATTATAAATGCGTCACAACCCACGTGAACATATGCGACCACACATACGTAGATCGGTGTGGGTACACCTTAGGAACCAAATTGTGGCGTGGTATTATGTTTGAGGACGTTAAGCATAGACATTGGGAATTCAACGGTTCTTTCCTTGCAGAGATCATGGCACCAAAGAGGGTAACACGCAGTACTGGCCGAGGTGATGCGGCACCAAGGGGTGGAATGACAGGTGAGCGTGGAGGTAGAGGAGTCGGTAGCGACATGGGTAACAATGACAACAACACTGGCAGAAACCCTGATTTTGCCGCCATCATCGCTCAACAACTTCAAATCTTGCTTCCCACTATTGTCACACAAGTTGGAAACCATATGAATAACTCGGGAAACCACGGGAACGGTACTGGCGACACCAACAATGTAGTTGGCAGTGGCAACAATAACAACACCACCACCAACAACAACAACAACAACAGAATCGGATGCACATATAAGGAATTTTCGGCATGCAAACCCATGGAGTTTGATGGTATAGGAGGAGCTTTGGCGTATACCCGATGGGTAGAGAAGACAGAGTCAGTGATCGACATCAGCAATTGTGCCATACATCAGAGGGTAAAGTATGCTGCTTGCTTGCTATCAGGGAAGGTATTGACATGGTGGAACACACAGCTACAGGCTAGGGGTAGAGAAGCAGCTACAGGTATGACATGGGACGAATTTAAGGCATTATTGAAAGAGGAGTACTGCCCGGACAATGAAATGCAGAAACTGGAAGATGAATTTTATCACCACTCCATGATAGGGGCTGGTCACGCAGCCTACACAGACCGATTTCATGAGTTAGCCAGACTAGTTCCTCATCTAGTTACCCCTGAGTCCAAGAGAATATCGAGGTACATATATGGTCTTGTCCCCGAAATCCGTGGAACTGTGAAAACTACTGAGCCGTCTACAATACAAAGTGCAATACTGAGGGCAGGAACCCTGACAGACGAGATGGTTAGAAATGGTGCTTTAAAGAGCAGTGACAAGAGGAAGGAAGCGCGTGGGTCGAATAAGCAAATGGACGGGGTAGCAGACAACAAAAGGGCAAGAGTTTCTGTGGCAACTGGTACTGAACAAAGGGAGTATGCGGGTACACATCCCAAGTGTGCTAAATGTGCTTATCATCATCCAAAGACCAAGCCCTGCCGCTTGTGTACAAGTTGCAATCGATACGCCCATTTTAAGGAGCAGTGTAAAACACAGGCAACACTGGCTAACGTGGGCAACATGAGGAATAATCAAAGGACTTGCTTTGAATGTAACAGCCCGAACCACTTCCGAAATAATTGTCCTAAGTTGAATGGAACGCAGAGACAACCACCAGGTAACCAACACCTAGCTTTAGCAATTGAAGGAAACAACCCGAACCCTGTACTCAATATCAGTCCACCTCGACCTCGAGCATTCTATATAGGGACCGAGGTAGCCCGCAATGCGTAACTGGTACGTTTTCCCTAGACGCATAAGTTTTGACATAAACACTTTGACCATACACTTGATTTCGCGAAACCTTAGGGTAGAACTTTATGTATCATCGATTGAATCACGAGGACGTGATTCCTCTAACATGGGAAGAATGTCACAATTCTCAATTTTTGGTCATTTCTCAAACTCTACATTCATCATACTAGTCATGCATGGGTTTTGCATTTCACATTAAACGCATAATTTCATATTAAATAAACGTTAGTGCGTAATAAATTATTTTGAACAATTGATCCGATACTTCCCAAAATTTAATCACAATATATTTTTATACTCATATTAAGTTTATAAAAATATTATTATTAGTTTACCCGGTGTTTTAAATTTACTTCGTATATAAATTGTTATGTTTATATAAATTACGACGGTTTTCTTAAATTCAACCCGATAAATTTTTATTCACTCAAATCTTTCAAGAAATGTATTTTTATAATTTTTATGACCTTAATATATTTTATCTTGACCCGTGAAAATTTATTTTTATCCAACGCTACTCTAAATATTTACAAATGACTACAAGTTACCACTTAACTTCAAATCTTTTACAAGTATCTTACACTTATACAATTTTAAAAAAAAAAAAAAAAAAAAAAAAAAAAAAAAAAAAAAAAAAAAAAAAAAAACCATAAACAATAGATGATTAACACCCCTTGTCGACACAAGGGGTGAATCACCAAAAAGATATTTGCCAGATATCACAAGTCCATGTATTATACTATATTTTCACTTCATTCTTTCATTTGCAAACCAAAAGACCAAAGTTTCCATCTTCTTTTCTCTCAAAATTTCGGCAGCCAAGGGACCAAGAGGAGAATCATTTCCAAGTTTTCAAGACAAGTTTTTATATACACTAGTATCATTTGTTACAAAGGTTTTGTAATACAAACCTCAAGTGATTAGGAAAACCATTTTGTCCTTAAACCTCATCATATCACTAGTAAGCATCTCATGTTTATTTTTCATCTTACATATTCATTCATATTCATTTCATCATATTTGAGCAAAAACATGCAAGTCATATGATGTTGTACCACTTTTTCAATGATTTTCAAGAGTTATGAATATATATAATCCATCCTATAATTATTCCTTGTTATATATTAGTTTTGGTGATGTCTAGGAAACCATGACACCCTAAGAAGGTGTATGGTAGGATTAGAATAGCTCCGGAGTTGTTTTGAATGGGTTAGAATAGGGTTGGCGCGAGAAAAACTCATTTCGACACGTATAAAATAGGGTCTGTCCATATTTTAAATTCTGGGAAAATCCGACAGTAGATAAATATTTTTGGGCTATATATTTAGAAAATACACTTTAAAACGAAAATGTGGCCGCTTGAACGGATTAAAACGGAGCTATAACGAAGAAGTTATGAATTTTTCAAGTTTGACGAGGAAAACTATTAATTTCAGAAATTTCAGCATTGAAAATGTCACTCCTTACGAGTCAAAAATGAGTCTTAAGCTTTATAAATTGTGTCGACTTATCAAAAATATATTAGTATACTTTGACACGAATCTAAGGATGTAGAAAACGTAGAAAACGGACTTGTAACGATTAAATTACACAAGATAAACCAAGTTGCCGTAACTTAATTCTATTAGCAAAATTAATATATTCTTTATTACAAACATACTACGGCAACTAAAGGACTATGTTGGCGGACGTTTTTAACAATGATGTAGAACTTTTTATAACGTGATGTCTTCTAGTAAAAGTAAGTTCACCTAGCATATTTTCCAAAATGTTAAACCGTTTGTTGAGCGGAGTTGTAACGAATAACATATAGTCACTCAAACTTTGCCGAAAACCATCCTTTAAACTATATTTTTGGACTAAAGTGCAATACTTAACCTATATTTTTCTTGGTGATCGAGACCTCTAGGATGGAAACTTAAACACTAAAACTTTGAGATAATGATACAAGCTTCCTAAAACCGTTGAGTTCATTTCCTAACACTCGACGTGCACCATTTTGCGACTAACTTTTCAAGGCCATTTTAGTCACTTTCATGAAAATTTCAATGACATTAGTTTACGACGAAAAGTTATAATTTCACAATAAATCATGAAATGACTATCGTGGGATATCATTTCAACGTAAATACTTGTAAAGTATTTTATAATATGACGGAATGTCATAAACATATTTTGACGATAAACATTATTTCCAAAACGTACAAGTGGTATGGATATCATATGGAGTTGCATGCACGACATTGTATCACGCATTCATAACAACATATCATAACTCAAGTAATGACATTCATTTAGGTCGCGGATAGTTTCGAGCCTCATTTTAGTGCACTTCATTTTGTTAGCATATCAATCATACCAGGTGAGTTCATACCCCGCTTTAACTCATTTAAATTCCTATAAACTATTTGGGGCGAGATATATGCTTATTTATCCAAACATTTAAACTCTTTTGCCAAACAACATTACTTATACTTTACACTTGATTGCGTTATATACTTGACTGGGTTATACTTGATTTCATATGCATATTTGGAACGAACATACAAGAATTAGTGGCTCCAAATTAAGTTGTTGGAAGGCTATTAATTTACAAACATACAAGAATTAGTGGCTCCAAATTAAGTTGTTGGAAGGCTATTAATTTACAAACATACAAGAATTAGTGGCTCCAAATTAAGTTGTTGGAAGGCTATTAATTTACAAACATCCCAATATTTATATGTTGGAAGACTCTTGTGGTGACATTTATACTTTTAACTACTTAATGCGCATATTCATGATTGTCATTCTATTTTAGGCAATGGGTTGTGAACACACAGGTTGCAAGTTTTGTATGGGCGGAACTTGGAACTGAGTGGATTTACAATGCCTTTGCTGTGTGAACATTTCTCTAAGTATTTCAGATCATTTTATCACAAACTTATGAACTCACCAACCTTTGTGTTGACACATTTTAGCATATTTATCTCAAGTTGTAAGGCGATAGCATTTCATGGAGCTTTTGGGTCTCATGGCATACATTGGAGTCTAGTGTTTTTATCTATTACCATTCGACATGTTTTGTAAACCTTTATGTATTGTCAAACTTTGGGATCTCATGTGTTGTAAACTTTAACTTATTTAATCGAATGGTAAACTCTTTAAAACGTCTCATTATAGAGGTCGTTTTCTTTATCCATACTTTGTGCTATGACGTCATACCCCAATGACACTATCGTTCCGCTGCGATATTTTGGGGGTGTGACAGATCACATTCTTAGTTGAGTATCACAACTGATAACACATACATGATAAAGAGTGTAATACTCTTTATCTTTCTTACAGTGTTATATCACAAGAGATAATTAAGTGTCACTTAAAAATATCAATATGAATAAAAAGGAAGCAAACTATAAAAATAGAGACTTGACATATTCTCAAAATCAAACAAGTGTTGCATTAAATTAGCATTTTTTTTAACAAAATAAGAATTCACCTAAAGAGACTTTAACCATTTTATTTCTACTAAGAGTATAATATCGCAAGTGATAAATAACATTGGTTGCATTAAAAAAAATATGCGCTTGTCAATTGCGATGAAAGGCACAAAAACTATCTTGTATCTGAAAATTATAAAAATATTAGAAAACACATAGGTGATAATATATAAAAATATACAGAGCAATGAAATATCTCAAGTGATATTAAAGGTTAAAAAAAACATACTTGTTTGTTTATGAAATATCACAAGTGATATTAGACATTTACTTTTTTTTAATAAAATATCGCAATTGATATTAGACATGTAACATAATAAAGTTTAATGATAAGCATGAAAACGTATGAAAATAGACGAAAACATATAAAAACTGCAAAAAACGGACGAAAACGTATGAAAACGAACAAAAGAGTATAAAAACGAATGAAAAGCGTATAAAACATATGAAAACTGAAAAAAGCGTATGAAAACGGACGAAAACGTATAAAAACTGATGAAAATGGACGAAAACGTATGAAAACTGACGAAAACTTATGAAAACAGACGAAAGCGTCTAAAAATGGACGAAAACGTAAAAAAACAGACGAAAGCGTATATAAACCTATGACAACCAATAAAAACGTAAGAAAACGGAGACAAACGTAAGAAAACAGACGAAAAAGTAGTAAAACGGACGAAAACGTATGAAAAGGTATGAATAGGGACAAAAACGTAAGAAAGTTGACGAAAACGTATGAAAACGTAGGAAACCAGACGAAAACATAAGAAAACAAGCGAAAACGGACGAAAACGGACAAAAACGTAAGAAAACGGATGCAAACGTATGAAAACGGACGAAAACGTAATAAAAAGGACGAAAACGTAAGAAAACGGACAAAACGTAAGAAAACAGAAGAACAAAAACGTAAGAAAACGAATGAAAACGTAAGAAAATAGACAA
Source organism: Chrysanthemum seticuspe (assembly GCA_019973895.1). NCBI lineage: Eukaryota > Viridiplantae > Streptophyta > Magnoliopsida > Asterales > Asteraceae > Chrysanthemum > Chrysanthemum seticuspe. The sequence goes on along the minus strand of BPTQ01000007.1, from coordinate 17,412,526 downwards.
AAACGTATGAAAACGGACGAAAATATAAGAAAACAGATGAAAACAAATGAAAATGTAAGAAAACGGACGAAAACGTATGTAAACGGAAGAAAACGTATGAAAACGGAAAAAAACGTATGAAAACGGACGAAAACGTAAGAAAACAGACGAAAACGTAACAAGACTGACGAAAATGTAACAAAACGGACAAAAACGTATGAAAATGGACGAAAACGTAAGAAAACATAAGAAAACGTAAGAAAACGGACGAAAACGAATGAAAACGGACGAAAACGTAAGAAAAAAGACGAAAACGTATGAAAACGTAAGAAAACAGACGAAAACGTATAAAAAGCGGAAAAAACGTATGAAAACTGACGAAAACGATAAAAAAAAAAACGTGAAATTAAATATAAGTGATAAAAAAAAAAGACAAATAATGAGAAAATAAATAAGAAAGATAATAAGAAAAGTAAAAGACAAGAAAAAAAACATGGACTTAGATTTAGACATATTAAATCTTAGGCTAATCATCATCATTAGATTAAACTAAGTGGAAGGTGGAGATTTATCTCTTAATATGCAAGAATTTTTGAGTATGTAAAGTGATTCTACTTAAATATCAAAAATAATAAAAATTCATGCAAAGCTAGTGAACAAAAGTCACTAATAAGAAAACAAAAGTTAGATAAAACTAATACTCGTATATCACAATACTTTTTTATCATTGGTAGTAAGTACCAATACCAACACGTGAAGAAATAAAAACTAATTTACCTGGGTCACGGTCACCTAGCTGTACAAGAGGGCAAAAAAGATATATTATGTTTTGCTTTCCAGATATAAATACACACGCAACAATAAGGATCTACATTAACATGCTGCTAATGTAAAATTTATCATCTTCTGTTTTAGGTGAAACTCCAAATCAATGGCGATATCATCAACATTTGTTCCCACGTTATCCTTGTTAGTGATGTTAATGACTTGTACACTGCATGCTAACGGGTGCTATACGTCGATCATAAGCTTTGGTGACTCGTTAGCTGATACTGGAAACCTGAAAGAATCTGTCTATAGGTCGAAGAGTTATCCACCCCATTTCTTGTTTTTACCCTACGGCGAAACCTTCTTCCATGAAGCCACTGGTCGGTGCTCCAATGGTCGCCTCATCATTGATTTTGTTGGTACTCATTCTTTTTCTTATTTGATCTTTATACAAATTGTATTGACACACTTAACTTACATAAAATAAAAGCGTATCTTGTTAGTTTAACAAGTTTGGTTTAGTTTGCTTGACTGAACATATTTTCAAGTTTCGAGATCCAATGTAGTATGATTGCAGCAACAGTCCTCTAGTCCAGCGGTATGGAGGTTTTACTTTTTTAGGCAAGGCCTCAAGTTAGAGTCTTGTCTAGGGCGACAGGGTTTTCTCCCGCGTGCGTAAAAAGGAAGGGTGTCATCGCCTTCTGGGCTGGACCCAACCTAGTTGTGTGGACTCGCTACACCTTCTGAGCTAGGGGCTATGTAGCCACAATTGCCGTTAAAAAAAATATATACATAGTATGATTGCATTCAGTTTAATGAATCAATACAAATATATATGATATATAGAAGTTCTATTTCATTGCATGCTCTATGTTTTTTGTGATATTTGGGGGACTAAAGTGGAAGCGTTTCTTCAGTTGGGGTACGCCGATCTTTATCTCAGAAACGTTTGGGGAAAGTTTCTAGCCCAAAAAGTCATGTTTCCTACCGGTGTTAAGTTTACATGCTACTGTATTTTTTTTTTCCGGCGAGATTTATGATTAAACAAGGAACACAAAGATTTTGATTGGTGCAAAAGTGAGGAGAGATTTTTGCTTTTGCACATTTCAATTTGTCACATGGAATTTTTGAAAACCAAACCTTATTATTTTTTTTATTTATTTTCTTGTACCACTAATTTATCAAAAAAGTTTATTTAGATAAACTTATATCTTACGTGATAAAATATAGGCAAGTGTTTTTGTAAAATTTATTTAGATAGAAACAATAAGTTAAACATGTGTAGTTAATTTTTATTGCAATATATTCTAAATATTTGATGGCGTTTATTTTTTATACAGTTTTTGAAATAAAAAATAAAAACTATAATGTGGTTACAAAATCGTTTTAACCGGTTGAACCACTGAGAAGGTCGGTTCAAAATGTTGTCCATTCTTATGAGTTAAGAACACATGGATGGGGCGATTTTGAAAGAAGTCATAGATGAGATTTAAGCTCATTATCTGAGTATACACAACTAATTGATGTTTTTTTTACATAAATATTTTTTAGGAAAACAATTTGATGGTTAAGAGTTTTTAATTGATGGTTACGAGTAATATTTGTTTGGATTTTTGAATGTAGTGTAATTTTTTAGAAGACAATTTGCCATATATTAAAATATTATAAAACACATAGACGTTTCCCCGCCGTACTCGTTTATTGAATTTTAGGATGTTGCCGTTTCCCAGTACCCCGTCCCCGTCCCCGTTTCCGTCTCCGTGCAACTTAGCAAAATGGCACTAGATGCATTTTATTCATATTAAACAAGACTGATAACATAAAAATTGAGATTTTTCACAGTATAGTTTAGACTACGCAAGATAAATCCTTGTGGTTCTCATGAACACCTTACCGCTCCTGAGTTGATGTTGAGCTAAGTTCTCAGTGTGACAGAATTTGAGATACGAGATTTTCTTGAATCTCAAATGCACATGTATATTGATCTGTGATCACTGGTAGATATGGGACTTTCTTAAGGTTTATAAAATTATCACCATTAAAAGGTAATTCGGCAATGTTGTTTCTTTTTGGTCATAAGGTAATACTGTGACGGATGAAAAGTGATCAAAGCTATAGTTTCCATGATACAACTATATCTTTAGACTTTAATACTTTTATCATAAAAGTATATGGTTTTCAAGCAAGCAATTTAAGTGAACTATACTTTATGTTGCATGTAGTAGTTAGGAAGGGCTAACTGGATGAATTATGGCATAGTCATTAATGGTCTTATTCATTTCAAGTCATTACTAATTTAGCATTCATTAATCGTTCTTTTTGCAAGCCGAGAGTCTTGGAAAGCTAAAGATTTTGATATCTGAGAAAATGATGCGGACGAATAATTTGAAGGAGATAGGCCAAGGAGTGAACTTCGCCGTGGTTGGTGCTACTGCGTTGGATTCATCGTTCCATCAAGCACGAGGGGTCTATAATCCATATACAAACGCGTCTTTAGGTGTTCAGTTACACTGGTTCAAAAAGGTGTTAGCATCTATTTGCGGTCCCGTATCTAAAGGTTACTCGGTCCAACCTACAACCATCAATTATCAACCATCTCTTAATAGATATATTGATTAATGTGGTGTCCACTAGCTATAATAAAATTTTGTTTCAAACCGAGTTTCACGACTAGTAATAAAATATTTTACATTACTTAAACAATTGTGTGCGTGATCCACACTATTACTTAATAACAAATGAGATTGCGGATCAACATAAATTTTAGTTTATTAATATAGTACTTAATATCATAGTTAAGTTTTAGCATCACGTTCTTGTAAGGATTTAAATAAGATCGTTGACAATAAGACACTAATATATACTGCAATTGCTAACCCTCTTAAGTTATAACAAGTTCTAGAATTTAATATTACAATTATGATTTTATAGTACATTTGTTATATTATCATTGTGTTGGCAAATACAGTAATTATTTGCTTTACTTGTTAAACAAAAAAAGTTGTGAAATTTAAACTTTTTTTTTTTTTACTGTGGACGTCCATTATGTTTTTGAACAATATCCATTTAGTAACTAGTTAATTAGTGGTCAGTGGTCACTTTTCACTTTTGCGGACCATTAATCGTTGGAGTAACATTTGTGATGTAACATATTAGTGTTTAAATTCTTACAAAATCTATATGTGTACTAGCGGATTGCAAAAGCTTACTTCAAAATTCTTTAATTCTTATGGGGGAGATTGGAGGTAACGACTACAATCACCCAATAATCGCTGGAAAACCCATCGATGAGCTCAAGTCGTATGTTCCACTCATTATTAAAACCATTGCATCGGCTATTAATGTAAGTATATATAATCTAGTACAACTATAAACACGTAACTAAAGCATTTATAAAATGCAAAAATGTTGGAAATGCAGGACATGATTGAGCTTGGAGCAAAAACGCTAGTTGTTCCAGGAAACTTACCAATTGGATGCTCGACAGTCTATCTAAGTATATTCTATGGGTCTGATAAAGAAGAATACGATAGTACAACAGGTTGCTTGACTAAGCTAAACAAGTTTGCAGAGTACCACAACGAGATGCTCCAAACGGCATTACATCAAATCCGAGAGCTTCATCCTGATGTCAACATCATCTACGCCGATTACTACAATGCAGCTATGCAATTTTTCCGTTCTCCACAACAATATGGTACATAACATTTTCTAGATTAAATGTCTTATATGTTCATGTCATTAATAAGATTTAAACAACTATTGTCAAAATAAATAATCCGACCTTTTGAATTAAGCCATTAAGAAATCATAAACTCTACATTTAGTTACGTCTGTCATGTTGGTTATCTTCTTAAGATTTGCGCATCAAAATTTATAGAAATAAAGTCTCAACCAGTTCAATTCATTTTTATGTACATTAGTCGAAATTTCCGCTAATGTGAGTTTCAACTTTCAAATACTACAGGATTCACTAATGGAGCTTTAAAGGCATGTTGTGGAGGTAAAGGACCGTATAACTACAACTTGCAAGTAGCGTGTGGGGAACCATCAGCAACAACTTGCGATGACCCAGACACGTATGCTAATTGGGATGGATTGCACTTAACAGAAGCCGCATATTGGGTGATCTACAAGAGTTTATTTCAAGGAACATATACTACACCACAATATAACTCTTTATGCCCTACATCAACATTGCAATCAAGAGAGGCATCATCAAGTTTAGCTCAAAGTTCCTAGTACAAGTAAATGAAGCTTGGCATGAAAATATTTTTCGTTAATTAGTTTTGATTAGTTTGCAATGTGATTTGTGTAGTTTTATGTATATAAGCATAGATCCTAATAGATCCTAATCTATGCTTTTTGAACTCATAATTTTCATTGTATTTATAATATGTATATGACTTTTTGTTAACGTTTTAAAGTAGTACTACCATACGTGCTTGGCTTGAAATTTGACGAATGCTGTAAATAATTGATGGCCAAGCTGACTTTTGAGATCTCTCAATATATGACTATGGCATCATAACTTTATGAGATTAAATGCTAAGAAAACTATTGATGCAGATAAAACAGCAAATACAGATAATGAGTTAGTTGTGTTTTGAGCTGATTCAAGCTGATTCTTTTTTTGGGTAAAGGGGAGTAATCCTGCACCCTGGTAAATATATTAACCAAAAACGTTTAAGTACAATGGATATGAGTGAAATCTCATATCTCAGCCCGTTACATAGGCATAAAGCTTACATAACAAGATACTACCAATTTTCTAAACAAGAAAACAAACCACTACTCAAATGATAACATAGGACATAACGAAAGAAAATTACTTCCTAGGTCCTTGAAGCTTGGTGCCATACATGGCATTAAAGGCATCCAAATTCCCTGGAAGATCAGAAACCTGCTTCGCATAGTCATCGTAGTCATAGTCATCATATTCATCTTCAAACTCTTGGCCACCACCGAATATATTAGCAGACTCATCAAATGGGTTAGCAACCACCTCATCTTCAGAATCAGACACCACGATCTCTCCCACTTTAGAAAAAGGGTTAACTCTCTTAGTAAAATAGGCGGGCGGAATACAAGAATCACTAGTTTTAGGAGCCACACCCGACTCCATCTCTTTCAAATCACTCACAAGGGGTTCTTGTGATGCAGTACATGTCTTAGTAGTCTTATCTTCATTAACTTCCATTGTACGACCCGAATCCACATCCTTGTTGGTGTCATTTGAAGGAATACCAAAAGCATCCGTATATTCCATATTAAGAGCATCAAACTGATTAGATGTAGAGATCTTTGTTCTACTCGAACTAGCCACATCAGAAGCATTCTTCTTAGTGACTTCCACTTTCTTAGGTTCAGGAGGAGTCTTTTTGGGTTGATATTGAAACTGCTTACCCACAACAGGTTTAGTAAACCCTCCTTGACCCGGAATAGTAGAACCACCTTGCTTTCCCTTCTTATTATTATTGACCGTCTTGAAACCATCATTAACACGCTTAGTAGGCTGAGCAGGAGATTCAACAACTTTAGGACATTCAATAAGAGTATGACCAAAAATCATACATTTATCACAATGAGGTGGTTTCCACTCGTATTCAACCCGTATCTTCTCAATAGTCGAACCCGACCCATCAAGTAACGGTATCTCAACAGTAAGGTTGTCCCTAAGCACCTCATCCGACTTCACTTCAATCATGCATCTAGCAAAACTACTACGGCCCCACGAGTCCTTGCACATTTGGCTAGTAAAAGCATCTACCCTTTTGGGCGTGCCTATCAATGTGGCAAGGAGACTAAGGCCATCATCAGAAAACATAGCAAGCGGTATCTCATGGAATTTAACCCACACCGATATGTTGGTCAAATCCCCTTTAAGTAAGTTGGTGTTCAATGTCCATGGTTTAAGAATAATAGGTACATTTCTAATCAACCAAGGACCGTTTTCAAGAACATTGATGAGTGTGAAAATACTCATCATTTTTGGTCAAATCTGAACTGCAAAACGTTTAAAAATGCTCAGAAATGCATCAAAATACTGAAAATATTCCAAAATTGCATTTTATATGTTTCAGATGCAAAATCTTCAAAATCAGATGAAAAATGAGCTAAGTTTGCATATTTGGCAGTTTCAGTCCCCCAAGTTTCAAAAATTGTCAGAAATAGTCCCTGAGCACATAATTTCAAAAGAAAAATCACCAAAGGTCCTTTTAAAATCATCAGTTGTCAAAATTAGTCCTTTGGTGAAAAATATCAAAAGTTTTGAGAAATTACAAAATTGGTCCTTTAAGTTTCAAATTTGGCAAAATTGGTCTTTGGAAATTGGAAAATAACAAGTTTGGTCCTTGTACTTTTGGAGCTTGTCACTTTTAGTCCCTTGGAGCAGCTTTGCATAATTGGCAGAAGTGGTCCCTTGATTTTCAGAAATTGCAAATAGGTCCTTGTGTATTTAAAACCCTTAAACCTTTGGACTTGTCACAAACCCAAATGGACCCTGCCATAAGCCTTTTGGACCCCCTCTATTTGACCCCTTCCCTTTCTATTATTAAACACCGGTCAAAACCGGTCAAACCTTCCAAACCCGCCCATTTAAAATATAAAAAAAAAAAAACAGTCACGGGTTTCCCTTCCCCCCTCCATCATCACCTTGCCTGCAACACTCCATCATCATCACTCTTACCCTCCAAACACCCCAAGCCAAGGTGCATTTAATGCCTCCTCAACCTAACACTCAATCTCCCCCCAGCTGTTAACTCATTTTGGCGCCAAAATGCATAAACGGCCAAGATTGTTTCCAGACATCCAATGGTCAAGCTTAAAGCTGGGAAATGCTCAGAGTAGTGAGAGAAACAGTTTGGAGTATAAATAAAGGAAGAAGAAGAGAGATAGAGGGCAGCACTTAGTTAAATTTAAAAATTGTATGTCGTTTTTTAGTTCTTAAGTCTTAAATGAATCATTAGTTGTTATTTCAAGTTTCTTTGTATCAAAGTACTTTGTTTAAGTGTATTACAACTCTTTTTAAGTGTCAATTCAAGTTGTGTTAAGAATTGTTGTTTTATGGTTACTGTTGAAATTTTCAATTCCCAACTCTTATGTACAAACTCTAAATAGCTTAATTTCTCACTCAAACAAGCTTATACATGCTTATTATAGCTTTTTGTGAGCTTACTTTTAAGTTTCAAGCAGTTTTGGAATTTGGTCAATGAAAGTCAAAATGGAGCAAAAATGGGTATGAAATGGATAATGGGTGAAGCAGTGCTGGTTTTGGGTTTGATTTAGAAGCAATGGGTTGATATAGATAGGGTAGTGGTTACTGTGTTCATTGGTTCAGTGATTGCAAGCCATAGTGGCTGGGACCTATTGTAAGTTATTTTCAAGTTCATTGCTCAATCTGTATTTGTGGTTATCAGTGGTTTAAATTTGCTTACTCAGTAGTAATTAGGATAGTTAAAACTAGTTTAATCAATAATATATACTTGTGCAGTGTTTAGTTTCATTTTTACTTGCAAATCAGTAGGATTAAGGTGTGTTTGGATCAGTAGGTTAATATGTCTTTAAGGTTAATTCAGTGATTAAGGTCTGTTGGTTCATGCTTGTTAAGTCCATTTGCACTCATATCTGTCTCATTTTGTGTCTGCAAAATACTCAAAGTCAAAAGCATACTTAATCTGTCTCAAAAGCTTAACTGTTGTGATTTTGAATAATCAAAGACTTGTTTTGTGTTTGAAATTCTTAGACATTGATTGCATTGAGTTTGTTTTATCATATTACATTAACATCAGTCCTCAAATTGGATTCAAAATTCAAATAAGTCAACTTTTCAGAATTGTATCAAAAGTCAAAAACTGAAAAAGTGGTTTTGAGCCCAACTGGGTGGATTTTTCATTGCTTCATTTCTGGACCAAATCAATTGAAATTGTGGTTATAAAAACTTCAATTGGTCTACTTGCTTATTGTCATTTTTGTGGATTTTTATCAAATTTTTAAAAGCTTCAAATCTGCTTGTCAACATGGTCCAAAATGCCCTGTACACACTCAGTATTAACTGAGTGTGCACAGGTAATTTGCAGACCTTGCACCAAGCTCATCAGAGCTCATCCAAGTCTGGTTTTTGGTTTACAAGCACTTGCCCAGGTCTAGTGTAGGTTCTCACTTTTGGTTTTCATTTTAAGCTTGTTGAGTAGCTTATTCTTGTGCTGCAAAGTAGACCCCTCAACCTGTTCTTAGCATAAAACTCAAAACATCAAATCTGTGTAACTAGTGTTTTAGATGTTTAAAGCAGTTGTGACTTGTTGCATTTTGGTAATTTTAGCATATTAGAGCTTCTGTGACAGTGTGGTGCTTATTTGGTACCATTTGCTTAAAATAAGAGCTTATTCTTAAGCACTTGGCATAGCAGTTTCATTTTCTTGTACACAAGCACCTGTTTTTCTATTTTTCCTAGATTCTATATATTATTTTAGGCTTATCCTAAATTTTTCAGATTTTTCCAAGCCTGTTTGCTATTTTTCTGCATTTTAATCAATTTTTAGTACTTTTTAATTAGCATTTAATACAATTAATTAAGAAAAGTTTCAAAAAAATAATTTTTCATTTTTCCTAGATTAAGATAAATATAAAAAGTCAAAAAAATATTTTTCTAGATTTTTCTTAGTTAAATTTGTATTTTTAAGCAATTTAAGTAGTTTTAAATAGTTTTTAATTCATAGAAAATACAAAAATATTCAGAAAAATACAAAAATAGTTTTGAAAATTCTCTTTTGATATTTTAGATTTTTCTAAGTCACAATTTTATTTTTCTAGCTTTATTTCCTATTATCTTGTATTTTAGGCTATTATTAAATAGTTAAAAATAGTTTTTAATTAATAATAATTAGATAAATAGTTATAAAAATAATTTTCTATTTCTAATAATTTTATTTTATCATTAGGTTTGTAAAAATATCATTTTCATATTTTTAGGATTAATATTGTGTAAGTTTCACATTTTCATTTGTACGTTACGTAGTTTTTAGTTAAGTTTTATAAAAATATAAAATCAAAAACATCATTTTTCAAATAGTGATAGCGTTTATTTAATATTTTTTATCTTTTTAATTTCCTTTAATTTGCATTTAAGCCCTTATAGTTTATGTACTTTTTCTGTAGTTATAATAATCACAAATCCCTTTTTCTGTTCAAATCTCTCGATCACAATACGTTTGGTGATTCTTCGCATAGCTCGCTGGGACATAACGACCCGGGGAAACACTATACTCTCCTGATCTTCATTGCATTTGTTTATGAACCGTTTTAAGTTTCTTACGGTCGGCCATTCACACGTGGCCGGCTTGTGTGAGAAAACTTGACGGTTTGGCACAGATCAAACATCATCAACACCTTTCTTCGAATTGAACTTAAAAAAGAAGAACCCCTTTGCATTCATCATTACCTTTTGTATACCAAACTTAGCCCACGCATTGCGTACAAAGTAATCAACAACAGGAAAAGCAAGGCGTTGACCAAGGAAATACCCATATAAAGTATTCTCAAACCTAGAGTTCACCTCTTCAACCACTTTCATCGGGACAGAAATATCCACACCATTTGATTTCATTTTACACTCCAACCTACGAAAGTTTGACGTGTGTTTCTTAGGTTCATTAGAAGTAACACCAGCATACGATGTAGAAGGTTGTTTCAAAGCACCAACCTTCTCAATACCAACAGCCCCATGAGCATTTGTATCAACCTTTTCAACATTATTAGGACTACTAGTAGCATTAACATTAGAAGCCATAGGACCACTCGTATCTTGAGGAGGTTTCGAATAATAACTAATAGCAGTAAGCATCTCTTCTAGCTCCTTCTGTGACTGCGACATCTTAAGATGCTCAAATGGATTAGTCCCAGTAGAAGTAGTAGCATCCACTGTCACAGCTGGTTTTAATGGTTGCCCATTGTCACCCACAAAAACAAGTTTTTCCTCAAATATTTGTTTTTCAATAACACGAATTTTCAATAAAGTATCATGACCCTCAGGCGTGTCATGGCTAGGTGCAACATGACTAGGGGTCGAACCAAGTGAAACCGGCTCCACTTGTCCATCAGTACCACCAAGAATAGACGAAGGAGTACCTTTGTCTGTTGTCATAGCAGCTCCAACCACAGAAGAAGATGACTGGTAAGCAGCACAACTATCAGAATCTTGCTCATTACGATCACCCACATTAGCCATACTAAACAGATTCAACAAACAAGAACAAACAAAACCCTAAACGAGAAAAACATAATTAACAGGAAAACACGAAGAGCAATCGTCCAATCTTCAATACGAGGTCCTAAGCAAAGCTTAGGCATGCATTAAACGAACATAACATCTCTAACCAATATCCTCCATAGCAACCGATTAATGAGTAAAGACCAGTATATGCGATAACCTAAACAAAACGAAAAACAAAAACCCTAATAATCTAAGCGATTATAGAAGCCTGGAAGAATCACGCAAAACACGAAGGTAATTGCCCAATTTTAACAGATTAAGGCAATCGAATAGGAGATTAGAGCAGGTTGGTATTCGTTTTTTTTAGGGTTTAGGGGATCGAAGGTCGCCACAGGGAGGGAATCATTCAAGCTGATTCTTTTTTAGTTCTATAGTGATGCCCGCTACACGTTTTTGGGTTAGTTGTTTCTAAAACTTGTGAGTGGACTTTGTGACTTTTTTCACCAACAGGGCGTTTGAATTCCATTTGATCATCTATTCTACCAACATATCCAGCGTGTTTGGCACCAATTTCATGTAAAGCTTCCAAGATTTCTTATTTAGGTGTTCCGTAATTTTGCTTATCAGCTATATTTTTAGTGGTTTCTTGTCGTAAATTGATTACCTAACCCTTACATTATCATGCCTTTTTCCTCATGCTTAACCAAACTATGATTACAAGTTGCTTGATAATCGAAAACCATGTCTATATAAAGACATCCAAACTCTTGAAGTTTATCACTTAGGTTCCTTTTTGGCTCTAAATTTATCAACAGCTGCTCATTCTTCTTCATTCCATGTGGTTCAACAATTTCATCACCTATTTTTCTGCTTTGCACTCTCTTCTTCCATCGAAATGATAGAAACCTGAATAGGACTTCAAGAACAGAAGATCCAGGCTCAAGATTGTTGGCCTTGTTTGTGGATCTATGGTCTTTAACATAATCAAAATATACCAAAATAGAAGAAAAGAATAAACTTTATAAACGTAAAATACTTTTCATATATAAAATCTGTCATACTTGTTATTCTAAACCTTCTAGACTATATTATGGGGAACACACTTTATGGTCACACCAAGGCGTGCAACAAGGTGACCCTCTTGGACCTCTCCTTTTTGCATTTGTGCTACATCATTTGGCTCGCAAGATCAAAGACTCCTTTTCTCTCCCCTTTCAAGCTTGGTACCTAGATGATGGAACGATCATTGGAGATACTCTGTTTGTTGGGAAGGCCCTGGATCTCATTATGATGGATGGACCTCGTTATGGTTTACACCTCAACATCGATAAAACTAAGGTTTTTTTGGCCAAGGGAAGATCCTAGAAGCAGACTTACAGGTGTTTTCCCGCCTAATATTTCCCGGCGTCTGCATGGTGTTAAATTGTTAGGCGGGCCTGTTGGTGTAGACCTTGAGTTTAGCAGTAAGCTTGTTTTGAAACGGGTTTCTAAAACCATTGAACTTATGGACGCTGTTGCTAAGCTTAATGACCCCCAATGTGAGTTGCTGCTCCTCCGGGCATGTGCCGACATTTCCAAGTTATATTTCTCTATGCGCACATGTTCCCCCCGTGTCTTTGAACGTGCTCAGGTTTTATTCGATGCAACACTTTGCTCTTCTCTAGAGCGTAGTGTCACTTCCTCTGGGCCCGGGTTTGGCAATTGGAAATGGAGACTGGCCACTCTATCTTTTGAATTTGGGGGGCTTGGTGTATACGCTGCTAGTGATGTATTGAATTATGCCTTCCTTGCTTCTAGACTCCAATCGGCCAGCCTACAAACTGAACTTCTCTGACAGTCTGGCGTTGGTACTTCTGGATCTTCCTTTGATGATGCCCTGTATGTTTTTAACGAGAAAATGGAGACCGACCTTCTGGGTAGCTCTTGTGAGATTGCTGCCCCCAAACTCATGAAGAAATTGGCAGATTTATATTTCACACGTGTCACCAAAGAGGCTGAATCCACATTCTGCTCATCTTCTAGACAGATGGCCCTATGGAGATCGCAAATGGAAGACCATACTTCAGACTGGCTTAGAGTAGTCCCGATAGCTGGGTTGGGGCATATTATGAATGCTAAAACCTACCGATGTGTTTTATGTTATCGACTAGGTGTTCCCCTTTTCTCCACTCAGATGCCGTGCTCTGCTTGTTCCAAGGTATTTGCTGGTGATATCTACGGAGATCATGCTGTATCATGCATAGGTGTTATTGGTATTAAACATCGACATAATGTGGTGTGTGATACTCTTGCTGATATCTGCTCACGGGTAGGGCTTTCAGCCCGTAAAGAAGTTGATGTCGGGCTTAGAGAAGAGAGGGACAAACACCTACGCCCAGCTGACTTGTCACTTTACTCATGGGATAGAGGGCTTGATGTATGTGTTGATCTAACAGGGTCATCGCCCTTGACGCAAACTAGTATGATTGATTTTGTACCGGGGCGGGCTGTGATTGAAGCTGCACAACGCAAACGTGTCAAGTACGAAACCAAATGCACTGATATTCGATATGGGTTCCTCCCCTTCTTTTTCTCTTCTTTTGGTGAACTCGAGAAGGATGCGGTGACCCTGCTGAAGCGGATCTGAAAGTTCTCTGTCACCCAAGATATTGGGGCGCGTGCTGCTAACCATATTTTTAGTAGGGTTTGTTTTGCTATAGCTAGAGGAGTGGGAGCCCAACTAGTATCTCGGCTTCCTACTAATTTCTTGTAACCCTTTTAATTTTCTAATTAAGTGATGTTTTATTAAAAATAATAATAATAAAAAAATAAATAAATAAATAAATAAATAAATAAATAATAATTGAAAAATTACTTGAATTTAGCGCGACGAATAACTTTTTTGAAGCTCAAACATATAAGGTTCTCTAACCATCATTATAGAATTATCAACACCGATCATTGTAACCTACATATTTCAGATTACAAAAACCCTTGTTAGTTAGTTTCTAATTTTACAATGATGCAAGAAAATATATGGTATATGATACCTCGGCTACCATCTTTGGTTTCGACAAGAAGATTCAGGATTGTTAATGTAGCGAATCTGGTATGCCTATCTTTACATATATCAGGTTCGTTTTCACAGGTTGTTGTGGTTGCCCATTGTTCCTCTAAGACCTCAGGTTTATAGTTGTTTTCAGGATTGATATAAAAGACAAGATTAACAAGAAGATGATTCTTATAAATATCACAACATAAAACGATTATGTTGTATTGAATAGGTTGATCATATTTAATTAACAACTGATGATTTGATTACAGATTTCTTGACCTATTTATACACATTGAATCGGTACCTTTGACAAGGAGGAATACCGATTCCTTAAAAGTAAATGTTACTTCTACTTCTAACGTTACAAGGCTTCTTGGAATGATTGTATTGTTTTGTTTTCTGACCCAGCCCATACATGTTCAATTATTTACAGATAACCATAATATATGTACATTTAACTACCCTTAACTCTGATTATTTAACATTAATGCTCCAACATTCACCCCCTAATGTTATAGAATCTTTTTCAGCTTCAACAAGTTTCTTCAAACTTCCTGATGTGCTCGCCCCTTGATCTCGACCACCCCCTTGATCACCATCCTTATCATAATTGTTTCCTTCTATTATTATACCAAAACGAGTTTTATTTCCTTGAAAAATCTCACAACCTTCATATGTGTTTACCTTTACAACTCCTAGCCCGTTACTCGACCCACCACACTCTTGCGGGATCCTTTTCTTGGCTTGATCACAACCAAACTTCAACCATCTTGGTTTTTACAGGTTCTTCATTGAACCCCGACCTAAAAGTTGTATTTTTTTCAAGTCTTCCTCATCTTCGGTTCTCCTCGTGAGTTGAGTGGCTCCGATTAGGGTTCTTCCCCTAATCCTAATTGAGCATCGATGATGGTGGTTCCGGTGAAGCTTGTCTTCTCCGGTGATATGGGTGTGTGCCTTGCACTTTCCCCTCTTATGGTTCTTTTTTTTGGGGTTGAAAGCTTCGATTAGGGTTCTTTCTTCTTGTTCTTTTTCTGGGTTGAAACCTTCAATTAGGGTTCTTTCTTCATGTTCTTTTTCTGGGTTGAAACCTTCGATTAAGGTTCTTTCTTTATATTCTTTTTCTGGGTTGAAACCTTCAATTATGATTCTTCCTTCATGTTCTTTTTCTGGGTTGAAACCTTCGATTAGAGTTCTTCTCATAATCCTTTGATGTTCTTGATAAAAGCTTGAATCATGACTTGTAATATTGCAACTGGCTCTGATACCAATTTAGCGAATCTGGTATGCCTATCTCGACATATATCAGGTTCGTTTTCACAGGTTGTTGCGGTTGCCCATTGTTCCTCCAGGATCTCAGGTTTATGGTTGTTTCCAGGATCGATATAAAAGACAAGATTAACAAGATGATTCTTATAAATATCACAACATAAAACGATTATGTTGTATTGAATATGTTGATCATATTGAATTAACAACTGATGATTTGATTACAGATTTCTTGACCTATTTATACACATTGAATCGGTACCTTTGACAAGGAGGAATACCGATTCCTTAAAAGTAAACGTTACTTCTACTTCTAAACGTTACAAGGCTTCCTGGAACGGTTATATTGTTTTGTTTTCTGACCCAGCCCATAAATGTTCGATTATTTACAGATAACCATAATATATGTACATTTAACTACCCTTAACTCTGATTCTTAAACGTTAATGCTCCAACAGTTAATAGTTGTTAGTTTTGTTCTATAGAGATATAACCTTTTGGTTGTTCCTTATTCCCCGCCAGTTTAGTTGAGATTACCAAACCACTTATTAGCAATTTGATACAGCCAGAACCCACTCTCATCGTTTGAAGCCCAATCTCAATAAGCACACGAGCATTGGTACAAGTCTGTCTTGTTAAGTAAGGGTACTTAACTACGTATCATTTCCGTTCTAAATTTTTTTCAGGTTATACGGTTTGAAAATTTTTATAGCTCAAACATAAATCAAACCAAACCATAATTAAATTTCCTTTTTTGTTCAAACCATATTTGATTTGGTACTAAAAGAAAAAATCCCAAAAAACACCGATTCTTTTAGTTAAATTTCAACTAATTTTATAGACTAATAGCTACACATATACTATAAAAAAAGGTAGTCGAGAGTGAAATTTAGTACCGAATTGTACAACGCAAATATACAACAAAATTTATTATTAATTAACATGGCAATGATTTATAGGTTTGTGAGAAAGTAGGTCCCCGCTATCATTAACGGAATGCAACCGCATAAAATTAGTGATACATTTAAGAATACTAGTTAATCATGTCTATCAGTTCTCTATTAATTACTGTGTTTAATTTGTACTTTGTGTATTCGTTCTTCGGTTAATGACTTTATCATTGAGATGCAATGATGCATACTTTACCACAATTGTTACTTCATGTGTTTAAAATGTTTCTATTTGTAGGAGACTTATATCTAATCATATAAGCCCACGGTGAAGGGATGTGAGTTTTTATCGAAAATTTAGGGCCCATTTGATATGAGGTATGTATTCACTATCTTTGGGCATGAAAAGTAATGATTTGTTGGTCATAAGTTTAAAAATTATTTTCTGGAGAGGTTTTTGCTTTACCATATACGAGGACAAGAATGTTGAATTTTTTTATTTGTAAAATTTCAAGTGTATGTTTTACAGCAGAACCAAACCATTACAACTTAACAAAAAATACAAACAAACCAAAAGTTGTCTTATAGCTGAAGACACCAGCCAAATCAAGCTCACTAACTCACATTTACAGTATCCAAACACATGTTGACATAATTCGACTGCCACCAGATCCAAAAAGAATGCCTGAACCCAACCGAGAGTCCGAGACAACAACACCAGCCACCAATTGAGCATGAAAAAGGGGGAAAAAGTGCAGTAACATGGACTACGACAATAAAACTAGTAACAAGCCAGATAGTCCCAAGACACAACCGGAAGCACGATCATATGATAAACAATTTAAAGAAAGTCATCAACAATTAAAAAAAAAAAAAAAAAAAGTAACAGAAAGCAAACAGAGCTTCATTAAACTAGTAACCAAGTAACTAAAAAATTACACAAGCACTTGGCTTTGGACGTATCGGTTCTTTTTACAAAATATGATATAATCCCTAGAAGGACTTTCCTCGAGATCAAAAGATGTACCCACGTTCAACTATTCCAACATAATACAAGCTAATCATTGTGGAACGAATTTCACCAAAAGCAAATTTTTTGCCAAGACATAACTAGACTAAGAGTCACCCAAGGAAATCCCATAATCAAGAACTATATCTTACAATTACAAGTACTTAACATATTATCTAGTTACCTGATAAATGCACTTGACATATTATCTAGTCACCCGATGAAAGAATTGTGTGCTTATGCACATAGGAGACTGCAGCTGTTGCGAAAGAGCAAGAAATAAATCAAGTTTGCCTTTATTATCTCAGTTGCATGAAGTGCATCGCCACCGAGATGTTCAGTTTCGGGAGCTTAGCAAGTACGTTTTTCAATTGCTCAGATTTAGCTTTCTTGCGACTGTTATCATCTCTCATAGCATTAGCAATAGCATTCGCCACCTCCATGCAATATAATGCCTTTTTTGCAAGCGCCTAACCAAACTACGATTACAAGTCGCTTCATAATTAAAAACCATATACATTAGAAAATTCTTGAAGTTCAGCGTTTATGCCATTAAAATAAACGAATCAGTAGCAAAAAATACTTCACTTAGAGTTGTTTTGGTAGGATCATCTCTTAGCGTCGTTGTAGCTTTAGGGTCGTTTTGGTCGGATCATCTCTTAAGGTCGTTCTAATCTCTAGCAACATATATCAACAGAAAAACATTACTTACTCTCCCTATTTCATCTCAGCTTTTCATATGCTTGAGCTAACGCCTCAAACTCGTGCATGAGCACATATTTCATTTCCATATCATGTGCATTTAACATATACATCATCTGCAGCGGACATTCATCAAAAGAAGTGAAAACATACTTTGAATTTAGCGCGACAATAGAGTTCGATGGCTTCTTGTTGCGCAACACACATATATAAGGATTTTCAACCATCGTTATAGAATTATCAATCCCGATCATTGTAACCTACATGTTTCAAATTACGAAAACGCTAGTTAGTTTCTAACTAAATAAAATTAAATGATGCAGAAATCAAGAAGATAGAAAAGACTGTTGCTTATTTGTACGTTTTGTTACTGATCGCCAATTTATACACAAATTTTAGCGCAGAATCCTACGGTCTAGTGAGTAACGATTTAATTCTTAGCCTTGGCCCAACTATCAATGGTTCAAGCCCAACCTCAACGAGCCCACATGCACTAGTACAAGCCCAGTTAAGCGGTCATATTAACAAGCATACTCTTTCTATATATAAAACTAATAATAGTAATAATAAGCATATTTAATGATAGCGTATAGGAGTTTTAGCTCATTAGTTAAAGCCCAGACGACTATAGTTTCAGGCCCAAAACACAGGAGCCCATAAAGACACTGCTTGGAGATCCATTTCCATGCAACACCGTTATGTACTATTGTCACGCGTAAACACTTCATTTGTGCAGAGGTAATGCGGCGGACATTTCACTATGAGATACAAACAGTACCTCGTACAAAGATTCCCATACACCAAGAGCCGAATGTACTAGTTGCCACGTGTTATTCTTGTCTCCTACAGTGGATGACTCACACGTGGGTCTCACAAGACCATTGGATCACGTTGGATCTCATCCAACGGATCGCACACAACCATAAATGCATCCCTATCCCTATGAATTCACATGCATTTCTTTGAGAAATGACTAAGTGCATATTCTCCGTAAAAACACACACAAAACCCTAGTTGTACGTGAGCGTTACCCCAACTTTAAATAAACACTCTTATCTTGAGGTTCTTACCAATCAATGAAAACGAAACGTACGTTTAGCTTTATTACGCATCATAAACTTACCTTAACCCTTGTTTAACATAATTGTTGTAGTTATGTTTAACATATTTGATGCGTGCTGTAATACTTGTAATCTTTTGATTATAGTTATTCAAATGGTACTTTAAAAAATGTAAATGGGTCGTTGTTGTTGTTTACGTTTTATATTGTATAGAAAAAGATACTTTTTTGATTAATTGGTTGCATGAGTAGTATTATCATATTGAAAAGATAGTTCGTGGAGGAGAACACATTTGAATCTTCACGAGTTTTAGTTACTGATGGTGTCTTAATAATCAAAATATATATTACCATATCTCTACTACATATACGGAGCTTATACCCAATTTTCGTTTAAATTTTAACCGAGTGTCACACTTCTAACTTCAACATGAAAATGGCCGTGTTAGTTATTTTTGTTTTGCAATTATTTAAAACCTTAGGTTTTCAAATACACATGTCAATCGACATGAATCATGTAATCGTTTGGCACAACTCAAATTTGTGTTGATGATTTTCACATCCTATGTATTTTCTTATAATTATTCCAAAACCTATTTTTGTCGATAAAGTGGTATGCAGTGAAACACCTCAAACAAAAAGTGTTTTACGTTTGTAGATGTTAAAAGATAGATACCAACTTGCTAAAACGAATGGGGTCATATATAACACGCCTTAAATTGGATCGTTGCATGATTCCATGAGACCTTGTCTCAGCGTCTCGCCCAAAAATGGTCCTGAAATAAGCTAAGCCCCAACTTTTTAATCCATACATTGGTAGTGCCCTCTACCAACTCAAACAAGTCAAATACTTTTCCTTCTTATTACAAAATGCGCTATGACAACTCAAAACACGTATGGTCCAACCAAAAATGTACAGAAGTTTCAAACTCTTGGATTGTTTGATCGAACGGTACAAATCGAAAGATTGTAGGACAAAGCATGATATATACAATCGATTTGACGTGTTGGTTCTTATTTTGACTTGATATTTGATAAAAGCTTGATCCATAGTGCGATTAATATCAACTTAAAATAAGTAGTATCGCTTGTAGAATTCCCGCTCTAGTAATGAATTTATAATCACAATTAATGTTACTAACCAGTAACCACTATTGGACCAAGTTATATAAATGAAATCCTATAATTCCAAGAGGGGATTAGCACATGATTAGGTGATATCACCGTTAATGCAATGAGGATAATCTATTAAAAGAGAGGCTATAAGTTTAAGTCCAAAATGGTCAGTTCAATATTTTGAACTCGTCAATTCACATGTCACACATATGGTGAATGGGATCGAGACACTGTTGAGAGTTTGATTCGATTACTCAACATATTTTATTTAGTGTAGTGCTTCAATTAAATCTCTAAAAATCAAAATTATATGGGATTGGAGTTGACGAGACAGATTTTTAAGACTTAGCTAAGTGTACAGGTTGTGGGGATGACTCTGTCCCATTTGTATACCTTTGACTTCCAGTTGGAGAAAGAATGTATCGGGTTAACTCTTGGATGCCTTTGGTGGTTAAATTTATGAAACGTTTGTCGAATTGGAAATCTAAATTGATGTCAATTGGTGGGAGACTTACTCTTGCTAAGTTCATTTTAGGAAGTATTGGAATATATTACTACGTATCTTTTATTGTTTCCTCTTTGGCTCAAGTCAATAAACAACTTGAATCGATTAGAGCTAGATTTTTAGAAGCATAGATGAGAACGAGAAGAAAATTCAGTGGGTTAAGTGGGATGTAATTTTAAATGTCAAAGAGAAAGGAGTGCTTGATGTTGGTAGTCTTTGGTCATTTATTCAAAGCTTTAATTTTTAAATGGTGATGGAGATTTTTAAATGAGAATGATATATAGTGGGTGAATCGTATGAAAAGTTGCCACGATAGAGGGGTTTTTTTAAATGAAAGAACGAGCTCCAAAAAGTGGAGTGTGGGCTGGTATTGTAAAGGCGTCCATGGAGTTTCATTAGCGTGACTTAATTCCTTATTTAGCTATTAGGAGAAATGTGGGTGTTGGGTTCAGTGAATACCCAAACCCCTTAATTCTAGGATTTGAATAGAAAATATCATAAACATTAAGAAGTCACTGAGCGCATAGCCACTCAGTGAGCTATCTTCAGGATACTCAGTACGAGGGAAAGAAGATGTCTCTCCACTCAGTAAGGCGGAACTTAAGGGGTGAAGACTGAGTCGAGAAGAAGATGGTGGATTCAGTGAGTGATGACAATAGCTCACTGAATCCCAAAACTCCTCACCAACTATTATCATTGAAGAACAAGACTGAAGGCTGAGAAGACTGAAGAATGAGCGGGACAAAACGGTTAAGCTTGAAGCGAATAAGACGGAGTGCTTATCTTCAAGAAGTCAACTTTCCCTAAAAGGATCAGCGTCAGTGCTGACATGAAGAAAGTTGCTTTGTCCCTTAATAAATATAGCCTTTGTAAACAGAGACAAAATACATCAGTATTTTGTCTTCTGTAAACTTGTCAGTTTGTCTTCTAGGATAGTGTCAAAATCTATACTTGTATAAATAGCCATAAGGATTGGAGTGAAAGTTTAAGCTTGTGCATTAATTATGAAAAACACACACAAGCAATCTTTCACTCCAAATACGACTATGTCCCTGAGATAGCTCAGTGGTACCTGAATAGTTGTGCTTAGACTTAGCCTAAGCTTCGTGAGAAGTTACACCATACTTGTCATCTCAATCCAAAGTACTATTCCGCAAGTACTTGGGTAATATATTCTTTTTTTATTCGTTTTAATAAATAATATAAACGTTGGAAAATTACTCAGTGTTTTATCTTGTTGAAAATTACTCAATTAGTAGTTTTTACTGTTTTAAGCTACTTGTGAAACGGGAACAACAAGTGGTATTAGAGCAGGCTGATTTATAAAACCCTTTTAAGCCGTTCAAAAACGTTTTTAAAATCAGGATCCTAAAATGGCTGAAAGTGATGTGCCCCAACTTGTCAACAAAAAGGGTGGAGCCTATGCTGCTGTTGGCCCTCGACTCGAAGTTGGAAATTTTAACAAATGGAAAAAGCAAATGCCTTGCTATTTTCTCTGGGATGGAACCTTACTACATTAAGTGTATTAATGAAGGTCCATTATACCAAATACTGTTGAAGGTTTACCTAAACCTAAAGCTCAGTGGACTCATGATGAGAGGAGAGTGGTCAACCAGGACCAAAGGCTCAAAAGCATCATCATATCTTGTCTTCCTGATGATGTTATGGAGTCCGTTATAGGCTGTAGTACAGCAAAACAAACCTGGAATGACCTGGTCCACAGCTATGAAGGTCCCTCAGATACCAAGGAAAACAGGATTATGGACCTAAAACTTGAGTACAAAACCTTCAGGGCTAAAGACTCAGAAACTCTCTCTCAAACTTACACCAGGTATAAAACTCTGTTAAATGAATTGTCAAATGATGGTGTCAAGTTGTCCAAACATTAAATCAATGTTGGTTTTGTTTACAGTCTTCCTAAGAAGTGGTTGAATTTTTCTCAGGGTCTTAGAAATGTAAATCATATTCAGAATCTTGAACTTCCTGAAATCTACGGGAAATTTGTCTATGAGGATAACCTCATCAATAGACGATACCCTGACTTGAAAAAGTCTTAGGAAGTCAAGAAGTCCCTGACAACCAATTCAACACCAATTTCTACTGCTTTTTATTCAAACAGTGTGGTTCAGGATTTTCAAGAAAATTCAGACGATGAGGCTGATGAGAGAACAAGCGAGGAGTACCTGAATGACTTGATATTTGATTTTCAGAAAAGGGCACTCCTTGCTAACTCTAAAAGGTTTATACGAAGGAACAAAAGTTTTTCAAATGCTAAAGCTAATGAGGACACTGAGTGTTTTAAGTGTCACAAAAAGGATCATTTTGCTAAAGATTGTTTTTCAAAAACTATTTCTAAACCCTTTTACAAAGCCTCAAGGTCAAACCAGTCCTTAGGTTTTAGCAAATTTCAACCAAAAGTCTTTCAGTCTCATTATAATTTCCAAAACAAATCTGATCAAAACAAAACTGTTGATTTTGAAGCTAAGTATAGGAAAGCCAAGGCTAAGCAAGCTATTCTTGAGGCCACTCCCTTAAAAAACAACACAAAATGTTAAATTTGTGCAGGGTAAAAACAAGGGCCTGGTAGCTGAAGTTTTCGACTGGGATGAAGAGCCAGTCTCCTAAGACGATGAAATGGTGCAGGTCAGTGCACTGATGGCTCTTTCAGAAGAGGACAAGCAAGCTGTTGGAAAGAATCACGCTAGGAATGGTAAATGGATCAACATCACAATGAAGAAGGTAAACATTTTACTTTCTATGGATGATGATTCAGATTGGCAGTCTTTCATGAACTATACCAATGTTGACCTTAAGTTCATAGAAGAGCAGCGATTAAATCTTTTTTCAAAATACAACAAGTTAAGTTTTGAGTTAAACAAGTGTAGGGATGAACTGCTTATTTTAAAACAAGCCAAACTAGAGGTTGTTACACTACAAATTCAAAACTCTGAATTGGTTAAAAGAAATCAAGCTCTTCAGGAAGAACTTAAAAAGGAAAAAGATATCATTGAAAGCTGGACTGCTAAGAATCCTAGAGTCTTTGATACTGTTCAAGCCCCCAGTAGCAAAAACAGAATCCCAGGTGAAGATCATCTCACTAATTCTCTCAGTGAAGACCAAAGTCCAAAACCATCTGTGTCTGCTGGTATGCTCTCCAAAAAGGAGTTAATGCCTAAACCCAGTGACTGGGTTGAAAGGGTAAACCCTGAGAGTAAGCTTCCAAACTTTGATTCTTGAAGGATTCTTGAGCCTGAGAGTCAAGCTCTCAAGAGCATGCTTGGACTCCCTGATGTACCCAGTAGTACTGAACGCATCACTGACTTTGAAGCTGAATCAGAAGCACCGCTTCCACCTCTAAAGCCTCTTCAGGGTGCTGCACCTAGCTCTAAGCTTACTCCTCTACAATTCAACCCTCACTCTCCTAAAGAAAGGTCAGGTCTAGGCAGAACTATTTTGAAAAGACCAGCAAAACCAACCCAAGAAGATTCAGTTCCTACTGAGACTTCCACATCTTCAGTTCCTACTGAAGAAGGTCAAATCCAACAATTGACTGAACTTGTGAGGAAGTTGACTGAAAAGATGAACTCTATTGAGAAATCTCCTGATTCAACAATCAAGGAACCTAAGTCAACCTCCTCTAGATCCTCAAAGCCGAAATCAAACACCAAGCCTAAACAGAAGTGTGATCTGTGCCATTATACAAGCCATACCACTGATAATTGCTACAGAATCCTTTTTTGCATGATCTGCAAAAAGGAAGATCACAAATATTCTGATCACTTACGGTATGTAAGATCATCCAGTGAAGCAAGTCATACCAACCTTGGTCATCAGTATGCTTCATCATCAAAGCAGGGTCAAAGACCTAAAGCTAAACCTTTTCCTCCTTGCCCACATTGTGGCTTTAATGATCATCTTCCTGATGACTGTCTCATGAGCTCTTGCTGTGAAATATGTAGAAATCCAGCTCATGAGACATCTCAGCATGATAGGGTCATACAAGCAAGGAGAAGTTCAAAACAACCTCGCATCACTGAGTCTTCCTCAGTATGCAAATGCAAAACCTGTGGTAGCACACTTCACTCAACCACTGACCATGAGTCAATTGCAAAGTTTAAGCAGACCATCAGACCCAAGCCCACTAGTAAGTAGGTCAGTAAGAGAAACTAATTCAGTTTACTATTTGTGCAGAGACACGCCAGGGAGCCTATTTGACATCTAGATAGTGGATGTTCAAGAAGCATAACTGGTGTGAAGGAGTATCTGCACAAGTATGTAAAGGAACCAGGACCCAAGGTAGTATTTGGTGATAACTCATCATGTCCCACTGAAGGGTATGGTTCAGTAAACTGCAATGGAATAGTTTTCTCTAAAATAGCTTATGTCAATGGTCTAAACTACAATCTCATAAGTGTCAGCCAGTTATGTGATGCAAAGTACATAATGCAGTTAAATGATAAACAAGGTACTATTTTCAATGCCAACAAAGAAGTTTTTTTAATAGCTCCTGGGAGAGATGTATATGTACTAGACATGTCAACGCTCTCTCAGAATGGAACTTGTCTCTTTGCCAAAGCCACTAAAACTGTCAACTGGCTGTGGCATAAGAGACTCTCTTACTTAAACTTCAAAAATATAAACAATTTGGCAAACCAAAACAAAGTCCTTGGTTTACCATCTTCTTGCAAAAGATAAACCATGCTCATCCTGTGAAAAAGGCAAACACCACAGAGCATCATTCAAAACAAAACGAAATTTCTCCATCAAAAGATGCCTTCACCTCCTGCATATGGATCTGTTTGGACCTGTCAGTCAAAGATCAATCCAGCATGAGAAGTATAAACTTGTCATTGTTGATGAGTTCTCAAGATACACTTGGGTATACTTTCTTTCCAAGAAGAGTCGGGCAGCTGAAACCATAATGTCATTCATCAAGAAGATTGAAAACCAGAATGACATTACAGTTAAACAAATCAGAACTGACAATGGTATTGAGTTCAGAAATCAAGAGCTTGAAAGTTTTCATGATGAAAAAGGAATTTCCCAAAATTTCTCATCTTCTTATACCCCTGAACAAAATGGGGTAGCTAAAAGGAAAAACAGAACTCGCATTGAGGCTAATAGAACTATGTTAAATGGATCAGCACTCTCAAAGCACTTCTGGACTGAAACTGTCAAAATAGCCTGTTACACTCAAAACAGGTCATCATTGTCAAAAGGCATAACAAAACCTCGTATGAGATCTTCAAAGGAAGAATTCCTGATATCGGCAACTTTCATGTGTTTGGGTGTCCTGTGTTTATTCACAATCACAAGGATCACTTAGGAAAATTTGATGCTAAAGCTGATGATGGATATTTCTTAGGTTACTCACTGATATCAAAAGCCTTCGGGGTGTTTAACACCAGAAGACAACAAGTTGAGGAAACCTTTCATGTCACCTTTGATGAAAGTTCCGAAAGCATCAGGTTCTCAAATACTTCAGTAGAAGAAATAGGAATTGATGACTCATCTAGATACCCTCCTGATGAGTTCAACTCTGAAAACAATTCCACATACCAAGCTGATGCTGACATCTTATACTATATCTTGCCTCACAACCTTCCTCAACCAACAATCAGTGAATTCATTGATTCTCCATCAATCCCTACTAGGATAGGCAATACTGAACCAAATGTTTAGGAACCTGTAATTCAAGAACCCCAACCTAAACAACAAAGTACCTCAACAGATGATCTTAATGTGTTTGTTGCTCAAGCACCTGAGCCCATTCCCGAGTTTCCAGTGACCTCATCAAGCTCAGATCCTAGACCACAAAGTAAGTGGACAATATCTCAAGACTTTGAGCTTGTGAACATCATTGGTGAACCCCACTAAAGGTATGCTCACAAGGAGCATGGCTGCTAAGTTATCAGCAGCTTCAGCCAATGAATGTCTATACGCTGATTTTCTTATCAGAAATAGAACCCAAAAGTGTCACTGAAGCTCTAAAACATCCTAGTTGGGTTCATGCTATGCAAGAAGAACTTTAACAATTTGATAAAAACAAGGTCGTGACCTTGATCAAATGTCCTCAAGATGTCATTGTCATTGGAATGAATTGGGTTTTCAGAAACAAAACTGATGAAAGCGGCATTGTCATTAAAAACAAGGCCAGACTTGTAGCCAAAGGTTACAGTCAACAAGAAGGCATTGACTATGATGAGACATTTGCTCCTGTTGCAAGAATGGAAGCCATCAGGATCTTCCTTGCCTATGCAACATACATGAACTTCAAATTTTACCAAATGGATGTAAAAAGTGCATTCCTGAATGGTGAACTCAAGGAAGATGTGTATGTTCAGCAACCTCCTGGCTTCGAGAGTAGTGAGTACCCTGACTATGCCTGCAAGCTTGACAAAGCCCTATATGGACTGAAAAAAGCTCCCAGAGCATGGTATGAAACTCTCTCAGCCTTCCTGATTTAAAACAAGTGTGTCAGAGGAAAGATACACAACACCCTGTTTATCTTTAGAACAAAACAAGATGTGATACTAGTCCAAGTGTATGTTGATGACATCAACTTTGGCTCAACAAATTATACTCTTTGCAAACAGTTTGAAAAACTGATGACCAAGAAATTTGAAATGAGCATGATGGGTGAACTCACATACTTTCTTGGACTACAAACCAGGAAAACTGATAAAGGAATCACCATCAGTCAAGAGAAATATACCAGGAATCTCTTGAAGAAATATGAAATCACTTATTGTGCCTCAGTGAAGACTCCAATGGTCCCTCCAAATAACATTGGACCTGATCTCACTGGCAAATCAATCAATCAGACTCATTTCAGAGGGATTGTAGGATCTCTGATGTATCTAACTGCCTCCAAACCAGACATACAATTCTCAGTATGTCTGATTGCAAGATATCAGTCCAATCCTAAGGAATCCCATCTCACTGCAGCTAAAAGAATCCTTAGATACCTGAAGGGAACTTCAAGCCTTGGACTTTACTATCATAAATGTTTAGGGTTTGATCTCAAAGGTTATTCTGACTCTGACTATGCTGGCTGTAACATGGACAGATAAAGTACCTCAGGGTCTTGTCAATTTCTTGGAGGAAAGTTGGTTTGTTGGAGTGTTAAAAAGCAACAATCAGTGGCTATGTGATACGGTTTTAAAAGGTACCTTTTTGAGGGGTCGTTTAAGCCCTTTGATGAGTGTGTAAATACTCATTATTTTTGGTCAAATCTGAACTGCAAAACATTTAAAAATGCTCAAAAATGCATCAAAATATTGAAAATATCTCAAAATTGCATTTTATATGTTTCAGATGCTAAATGTTTAAAATCAGATGAAAAATGAGCTAAGTTTGCATAATTGGCAGTTTCAGTCCCCCAAGTTTCAAAAATTGTCAAAAATAGTCCCTGAGCACTTATTTCAAAAGAAAAGTCACCAAAGGTCCTTTTAAAATCATAACTTGTCATAATTAGTCCTTTGGTGAAAAATGTCAAAAGTTTTGAGAAATTACAAGTTTAGTCCTTTGAGTTTCAAAAATGACAAGTTTGGTCCTTGGAATATTGGAGATTTTCAAGTTTGGTCCTTGGATTATAATTTCAGAATGTATATGATTGGTCCCTGGAAAATCAGAAATGGCAGCTTTGGTCCTCCATCTTTCAGAAATTACAAATTGGTCCTTATGATTATTAAAGCTAACCATGACCTTTCGAACCCCCTGCCATATACACCTTTGGACCCCCTTCCTTTTTGACCCCCCTTTCATATATCAAACGCCCAAGTCAAACCACCGGTCAAACACATCACCCTTTCCCTCCTTTTCTTCTTCTCCTCACCTGCTTCACCTGCAACACTCCACCTTCCATCCCTCCAGCTCACATATTCCACTCCTTATCCCTCCACCTCAACAACCAAACAAGATGCATTAAATGCTCCCTCTTGCCAGGCACTCAACCCCCCCTGTTGATATCTCAATTTGGCGCCAAAACTCATCAATGGCCAATAATCACCCAAGTGATCCAATGGATGTAAAAGCAAGTGGGAAATGCTCAGATTGGAGAGAGAAGTCATTTTGCATATAAATAGAGGAAGAAGAAAGAGAGAAAGGAGAGTACTTAGTTTTTAATTTAAATATGTATGTCGTTTTAAATTTCCTATGTCTTAAATAGGTTCTCATTTGTAATTTCAAGTTTAATTGTATCAAACTAAGTTGTTTCAGTGTATTAAAACCATTTTCAAGTATCAATTCAAGTTTATATTAACATTTCATGTTTTCATGTTCACTGTTGAAAAATTCAGTTTCAAGCTCTTACATTCAAGCTTCTAATAGCTTATTTTTAAGTTCAAATAAGTTTATTTAAGCTATTTATAGCTTTTGATAAGCTTATCACTCAAGTTCAAATAATCTTGATATATGGTCAACGAAAGTCAAACTGAGCTCATTTGGAAATGGAAATGATATTGGGTTGATGCAGAGCATGGATTTGGGTTGAATTTGAGTTAGGTTATGGTTTAGAATAGGTTAGTGGTTCTTGTGTTCTTTGGCAAGCCATAGTGGCTAGGACCAAATGTAAGTCCAAGAAAATTGCTTAATCTGTTTCTGTGGTATTTGCTTGTTGTTTCTACAGTTTTTAATTCATATTCAGTAGTACGATTATAGTTTAATTATTGATATTGGTTAAATTTAAGTATAGGGTAATATAGATTGCATTTTAGCCTTGATAAGGGTGTTTGGTTCTAGCTGTTGCATTGAGCTAGAGGATTAGAAATCAGTTAAAATCTGTCTATTCAGTCTCAATTAGTTCCACTTGAGTCACTTTGGTCATTCAAGTGCACCTTAGAACCATAAAAGTCAAAATCATCATAAATCTGTCCTAAGTTCATGTCTGTTAGAAATTTGTGATATCAAAGGCTTGATTTGTGTTCAAATATCATTAGAGTAGCTTGCATCAGTTTCATTTAACCATAAAACATCAATCTCAGTCCATAAATTGGTGTCAAATCTCATTTTAGTCAAACTTCTCAAATCTGTCAAAAGTCAAAAGTTGTAATATCTGTTTTTCACCCAACCTAAGTGGATTTTTCATGGATTAATTTCTGGATCAAATTCATTAAAACTTTGGGTTTAAAAACTTCAGTTGGTCAAGAATTGAAAAGTGATTTTTGGAAATTTTTTGTAAGTCTTTACAAGCTTCAAAATAGCTTGTCAATTTGGTCATAATTGCCCTGTGCACTGACTCAGTGTATACTGAGTGTGCACAGGAGTTGTGCAGAGCTTGTCACAAGCTCATTAGAGCTTATCTTGGTATGGTTTTTGGTTTTTAAGTAGCTAGCCAGGTCTCCTTCAGGTTCCAATATCTGGTTTTGAGTCTCAGCTTATTGAGTAGCTTATTTTCAAGCTACAAAGTAGCACCCCAAAACTGTTTTTGGCACTTAAGCTTAATAGATTTTATCTTTTTAAATTTGCATTTAAGACTTTGTATCTGTTTGATATTTCTGTAGTTATAATCATAATATCAATTCCCTTTTTCGTTCAAATTTCTCGATCACTATACGTTGATTGATCCGTTGCATAGCTCGCTGGGACATAACGACCCGGGGAGACTCTATACTCCTCAGATCTTCATTGCATACGTGCTTAAGCAGTCTTAAGTCTGTTACGGCTGGTCATTCACAAGTGGCCAGTTTGTGTGATTAGACTTGACGGTTTTGCGCTCATCAAAATTTGATGCGCGCAAAACCGTCAAGTCTAATCACACAAACTGGCCACTTGTGAATGACCAGCCGTAACAGACTTAAGACTGCTTAAGCACGTATGCAATGAAGATCTGAGGAGTATAGAGTCTCCCCGGGTCGTTATGTCCCAGCGAGCTATGCAATGGATCAATCAACGTATAGTGATCGAGAAATTTGAACGAAAAAGGGAATTGATATTATGATTATAACTACAGAAATATCAAACAGATACAAAGGCTGAAATGCAAATTTAAAAAGATAAAATCTATTAAATAAACGCTATCACTAAAATTAAAATGATGTTTTTGTTTTTATGTTTTTACGAAACTGAAATTAAAATCTACGCGACGTACAAATTAAAAAGTGAAACTAAATTAATATTAACCCTAAAAATATGAAAATGAAGTTTTTACAATCCTAATGATATAAGAAAATATTTAGAAAAAGAAAATTATTTTTATAACTAATTATCTAATTAAAAACTATTTTTGACTAATAATTAATTACCTAAAATACAAGAAAATGTGAAATAAGGCTAGAAAAATAAATTTAAGACTTAGAAAAATCTAAAATATCAAAAGAAACTTTTTAAAACTATTTTTGTATTTTTGTGATTATTTTTGTATTTTTTAGGAATTTTAAACTATTAAAAACTAATAAAATTACTAAAAATTACCAAATAAACTATGAAAAATCTGGAAAATTACTTTTTTTACTTTTTATATTTATCTAAACCTAAGAAAATTGAAAAATTATTTTTTTGAACCTTTTCTTAATTTTTTATATTAAATGCTATTTAAAAATACTTAAAAACTAATTTAAATTAAGAAAAATAGCAAATCAACTTGGAAAAATCTGAAAATTTCAGGAAAACTCTAAAATTATAAAAGGAATCTAGGAAAATTGGAAAAACAAGTGCTTATGTGGATGAATATGCAACTGATGTGGAAATGCTTATTGAAATAAGCACTTAATTAAGCAAATGCACTCCAAAGGCTACCAAACTGATACACAAGCTATGATAAGCTAAAATAACTAAAATGGAACAAGTTTCAACAAGCTAATACCACTGATATGCAAGGTACAACAGATTTGATGAATGAGCTAAAAGTTAAAAAGCAGTTTCTGGGTACCAACTTAAGACACAAGTACAAGCTTAAAAATAAGCTCAAAATGAAAACTGAAAATTGCAACCTAAAGTAGACCTGGTTGAGATTAATTGTGCCAAAAATTAGACCATGATAAGCTCTTATGAGCTCTGTGTACTAGCTGCAAGAACTGAGAAAAAGCTCAGTGTACTGAGCTCAGTGAGCAGGGCAACTAGGCCCAAGTTCACAAGCTTGTTAAGAGCTTAAAGCAAATTTCCAAAAATCTGTAAAAATGACAAAAAGAAAGTAGACCAGCTGAAGTTTTCAAATCAACAAGTTTCACTGATTTAGGCTTAAAATTGAATCCAATAAAAATCTTTCCATTTTGGCTCAAAACCTGATTTTCTGTTTTTGACTTTTAAAGCAAATGTGCAAGTTTGACTTTGGTGAACTTTGGATCCAATTTTATCACTGATCTAGGTGTTATATGATGTAATAAGTGTAATGCAAGCTTTGTTTGAGACTTTTAAACACAAATCACAAGTTTGCTAATCATAAGTTCCAACAGTAAGTAGTTGAGACAGGTTTTATTGAAGTTTGACTTTCTGTGATGTTGCAGACCTAAACCAAGACTCAAATGAGCACACTTATACTAAACAAACATGAAACAATAAAGATTAACCACTTAATATAACTTTAAGACAGAATGATCAGCAGAACCAAACACTCCTTTTGTAAACTGTTATGAGCTCAAACTGACCCAAACTCTTAACCAACTTGTAATTATGATCAATCTAGGTTTACTTAACCTAAACACTACTGTAAAGACAGATTGGAACCAGTTTTAACTACAAAATCAGACAATGCAAAGAAACTTGGATTTTACTTACAAAGGGTCCAAAGCTGCTATAGCTTGCAAACCAGTGACCCAAGAACCACTACCTATCAATTCCAACCCAACTAACTCAAAACCAACCCAATCCACCTCTGCATCAACCCATGTCCAAATCTGCACCCTTTTTGCACCTGTTTGACTTTTGTTGACCAAGGATCAAAATAAGTGGAAACTTAAATGTGAGCTTGTAAAAAGCTGTGATAAGCTTATACAAGCTTATTTTTGCTTTGAATTAAACCACCAAACACTTGTACTTAAGGTTTTGAAGTTGCAAATTAAGACAGTGAGCTTGAAACTTGCATTATAAATAGAAACTGAAATTTATGCTTGAAAGTAGTCTTAATACACTTAAACACTGTAAATGGATACAATTTAACAAAAGATTACAAGTTTTACACTAAGTTAAAGCTTTTTAATAAAAAACGACATTAAAATTAAAATAAAAACTAGTAGACACTTTTCTTTGCTTCCCAATGCTTCTCTTTATATCCCAATCTCTTTTTCTCTCACTTCTGATGAATTCCCACCAATCCTAGCCGTTGGATGGCTTAAAAACAATCCTGGCCATTCAAATGGATTTTTGGCGCCAAACTCTTATAAGCCAGTTGGGATTGAGATGGTGGGTGAAGAAGCATTTAATGCTTCTTGGAGGCTTGCAGAGGTGGAGGGAACAAGGTGTGGTGAGGTGGGAGATGGTAGGTTTGTGTTGGTGGCTGGAGGAGGGAGTAGCAGACATGGGGAGGGAAAACGGGGAAAGGGGAAGAGTTGACTGGTTTGACTGGGTTTTAATATATTAAAGGGGGTTCAAAATGGTATTTGACAGGGGTCCAAAGTGTAATGACCAGGCCAAATGGGGTATAAGGGTTTAATATTCAAGGGGCCTTTATGCAATTTCTGAAAATGAAAGGACCTATTCTGCCAATTCATCAAACTTGATCCAAGGGCTGAAATGACACTTTCAAAAAGTATAAGGACCAGACTTGCCATTTTGCAATTTTCCAGGGGCCATTTCTGCCAAATTTTAAACTTGAAGGACCAATTTTGTAAATTTCTCAAACTTTGTATATTTTTCACCAAAGGACTTATTTTGACAACTTTTGATTTTAAAAGGACCTTTGGTGATTTTTCTTTTGAAATTATGTGCTCAGGGACTGTTTTTGACAACTTTTGAAACTTGGGGGACTAAAACTGCAATTTTTGCAAATTTGATATGTTTTTCATCTGATTTTGATATTTTTGCATTTAAAACACATTAAACACTGATTTGTGATATTTTGATCATTTTGATGTGTTTCTGAGTGTTTTCAGATGATTTTGCAGTTCAGATTTGACTAAAAATGATGAGTATTTACACACTCATCAATCCCCCACACTAAACTATTGCTAGTCCCTAGCAATCTTTTTGAGAAAAACTTAATGGATTTGAAACTCTTTACCAAAAGCCATTACTTCTAGAGTAGCCAAATGTTTCAGTTCAAGTAAGAACCATGGTACACCGATAACCATGTGATTTTGAGCAAACCACCAGCTTCCAACGGATTTGATTTTGTCTTTACCAGAAGCCGTTTGCTCTGGACTAGCCAACTCTTAGATAAATTATCAATATTATCTTTGGTGAGCTGATTACCAATTATGGTTTTTCCACTGCCTTTACCACAAGCCATAATCTTGCGGGCTAGCCAACTCTCACTTTTAAGGATATGGTGAGCTGAATACCATACAATTTTGGGCAAATTGCAAGCCGTCAACGGATTTGAGATATCTTTACCAAGAGCCGTTTGCTCCTGGATTAGCCAATCCTTTTGTCTTACAGACAAGGCGGACTGATAACCTGATGAGAAAGTGTAGAACACTTACTCAAAAAAAAAAATTTTGGCCAAAAACGGGGGGATTAGGCGGTATATTTACATGATAAAATTCGTGAGAATCCCCCCCCCCCCACACTTAGAAATGAATATTGCCCTCAATATTCAAAGTACCGGCGGTTATGCCGAAACAAAGAACGTGAAAGGGAAATACTACGGCCATTATTTAGAAAGATGATTTTTTTTTTTTTTTTTTTTTTAATACAAAACATGTGGGGCAACCCCCCCACACTAGGGTGGTAGAAAGAGGTAAGAAGACAGAAATATGGGTGAAAACCCATATGGCATGCTACTGTTTTTGATTACCGAGTCGCTAGCTTGACTCGATCCCCGCATTCATTGGTTCATGGGGAAAGTTTGTAAATCCGGGACAACCATGGATGGAATGTCCTCTCCAAAGTAATGCTTCACTCGATGACCATTCACTTTAAAATTAGGACCATCGGGTTGAGATAACTCAATGGTGCCATAAGGATAAACCTTAGCGATGGTGAATGGTCCAGACCAACGGGACTTGAGCTTTCCCGAGAAAATCTTCAATCTTGAATTGAAAAGAAGGACTCGATCACCAACGTTGAAAACGCGGTTTTTGATTTTTGAGTCATGAATCTTCTTTGTCTTTTGTTTGTAGATCAAAGAGTTCTCGTAAGCTTGATCACGGAGTTCATTTAATTCATTCATTTGAACTTTCCGATGATCACCCGCTGTCTGAATATCAAAGTTAGCATGCTTCAAGGCCCAGTATGCCTTGTGCTCGAGCTCAACTGGTAGATGACACGCCTTCCCGTACACCAGCTTGTATGGAGTGCACCCGATGGGTGTTTTGTAAGCTGTACGGAAGGCCCAGAGTGCGTCATCTAACTTATCCGACCAAGAGGCACGGTTTTCACCAACCGTCCTCTCAAGAATTCTTTTTATCCCCCGGTTAGAAACTTCCACTTGCCCACTTGTTTGGGGGTGGTACGCAGTAGAGGTACGGTGAGTTACACCATACTTTTGCATGACTCTTGCAAATTGGTCATTGCAGAAATGCGTACCACGATCACTGATTATGGCTCGTGGAGTTCCAAACCTAGCAAAGAGAGATTTCAAGAATTTCACAACAACTCGGGCATCGTTGGTGGGTAAAGCCTTAGCTTCAACCCATTTTGACAAGTAGTCAACGGCCACGAGTATGTACTTATTACCATGAGAAGAAGGAAATGGCCCCATAAAGTCAATGCCCATATGTCAAAAATCTCACACACTTGAATGGCGTTTTGCGGCATTTCATTCCTTTGTGAGATATTCCCGTGACGTTGACAAGCGTCACAGGTTTTGACGAATTCATGGGCATCCTTGTAGATTGTGGGCCAATAGAATCCGGAATCAAACACCTTCTTGGCGGTGTAGTTGGGGCTATGATGTCCCCCAGTAGGTCCAGAATGGCAAGCTTTGAGAATGTCAATAGCTTCCTGACCATACACACATCGCCGGATGACTTGATCCGCACAAATTTTAAACAAGTAGGGGTCGTCCCAGAAATAATGTTTCACATCTTTAAAGAATTTATTTTTCTGTTGGGACGACATCCCTTTCACCACAAAGTTACCCGCATGGTAATTTGCAAAGTCAGCAAACCATGGGGTAGAAGAGTCTCCACGAAAAGAAACCACGTTGAGTGTTTCGAGAGGAAATGTTTCATTTATTTCCTTTTTCTCGAACACATTTTGGTGAGGGTTCTCTAATCGGGAAAGATGATCAGCAGCCAGGTTCTCAGCTCCTTTTTTATCACGAATGATGATATCAAATTCTTGTAGGAGGAGAACCCAACGGAGCAATCTCGGCTTTGCATCTTGTTTTGCAAAGAGATATTTGAGTGCCGAGTGATCCGTATACACCACGCATTTGGTCAATATAAGATATGGCCGAAATTTCTCAAACGCATACACCACAGCTAATAATTCTTTTTCCGTAGTGGTGTAATGGGTCTGAGCTTCAGTCATAGTTTTGCTCGCGTAGTGGATTGGCTGAAAATGTTTGGTTTTGCGTTGCCCCAAGACTGCACCGATTGCAAAGTTACTTGCATCGCACATGAGCTCGAAGGGTAAATCCCAGTCGGGGGCAACTAAAATGGGTGCTTCCGTAAGCTTTTTCTTAAGTGTTTCAAAAGCTTCGATGCACTCAGGAGAGAAGATAAAAAGAGCATCTTTTTCGAGAAGATGGGTCATAGGCCGGGCGATTTTAGAGAAATCCTGAATGAATCTGCGATAAAACCCGGCATGACCTAGAAAACTCCTAACACCTTTGACAGTAGTGGGATGAGGTAGTTTAGCAATGACATCAACTTTTGCTCTATCTACCTCAATCCCATTCTTAGAAATCTTATGGCCAAGGACAATGCCTTCTTTGACCATAAAGTGGCTCTTCTCCCAGTTTAGACATAGATTGGTGTCTTCACACCTTTTAAGCATTTTGTCTAAGTGGGAGAGACATGTCTGAAATGAGTCCCCAATGACCGAGAAGTCATCCATAAACACCTCCATAGTTTCCCCGATCATGTCGTGGAAAATTGCCATCATACATCGTTGGAACGTGCCAGGAGCATTACATAAGCCAAAAGGCATACGTCTGTAGGCAAACGTCCCGTATGGGCAGGTGAATGTGGTTTTCTCTTGATCCAGCGGATCAATGGGGATCTGAAAGTAACCCGAGAAACCATCAAGGAAAAAATAGTACTCGTTCCCTGCTAATCTCTCAAGCATCTGGTCCATGAAGGGTAGAGGAAAATGGTCTTTACGGGTGGCTTCATTTAACTTACGATAGTCAATGCACACACGCCATCCCGTAACCAATCGAGTTGGAATCAACTCGTTCTCTTCATTCGTGACAACAGTAATGCCACCCTTTTTTGGAACGCAATGAATTGGGCTAACCCAAGGACTATCAGAGATCGGGTAAATCAGGCCGGCATCAAGAAGTTTGAGAACCTCTTGTTTGATAACCTCGTGAATCTTAGGATTCACCCTTCTCTGACTTTGGACTGCTGGCTTGAAGTCATCCTCCATTAAGATTTTGTGGGTACAAAACTCAGGGTTGATACCCTTAATATCGGAGAGTTTCAAATCAATTGCTTGCTTGTGTGACTTCAAGACCTTTATGAGAGCAGTTTTCTCCTTCTCAGTTAAATCCTTAGCAATTATGACGGGTAATTTATCATCACCCTCCAAAAATGCATACTCGAGATGAGGAGGTAGGTCCTTAAGTTCAACCTCGGGAAATTCTTCAGTGGATGATTGCACTGATTTGATTTCCTCAATCGTGATTTCTTTCGGAGGGAGTGAAGGTAATGGATCTTCATTAAGCAATTGCTCAAGATAGAGAATATCCCCCTCCGAATCATAAACACCATCAATTCCAGGCGGAATTGATTCATCAGTAGAAAGAAAGTCATCGATCTCTTCCAGAAGGAAGTCACCTCCCTCAAACGGAGTGAGAGAGGGGGAAAAGTCGGCAATGATAGGTTGAGAAGATGTGGTGGAATTGGAATTCCCACTCACAGAATTATGAAGATAACCAAGAAACTCTTGAGAGTACTCCTCTGAAGCAATGTCAATTAAATCGACTCGATTAATTGATTCAGTATCATAATTTTAGGAGTACCTCGAAGTTTGATCGAGGTTAAAGGTAACAGCTTCATTACCCACACGGAGAGTGATCTCTTGCTCAAATACATCGATAAGAGCACGACCATTCCTCAGGAATCCCCGCCCAACAATGAGGGGAACTCGAGGGTCAGCATCGAAATCAACAACAACGAAGTCAGCTGGAAAATGGAACTTTCCTACTTTCACGAATACATCCTCGGCGATGCCAAGAGGACGCGAGATAGAACGATCTGCAAGCTCAAGAGTCATGCAGGTAGGAATAAGTTCCGGAAGAGAAAGTTTCTTCCACACTGAATACGGCATCAGATTGATGCTTGCTCCAAGATCGGCAAGGGCAAAGCATTCAATCATCCCAGGAAAAACACAAGGAAGAAGAAATTTTCCGGGATCTCCTAGCTTCTCGGGAAGCTTCTTTAACAAGACTGCTGAGCAATTCTCGTTCAAAGGAGTTTTAGCCATTTCAAACAGCTTTTCCTTGTTGCTCAACATGTGTTTCAGAGTGGATGCAAACTTGGGCATCAACATGATGGCATCCGCGAAGCTTATGTCAAAGTGAAGCTCTTGGAAAATCTGAAAGAATTTTTCCATCTGATGACTAGCTTTCTCGCGGAGCTTTTGCTCATGTAACCGTGAGGGGTAAGGAATAGAAGTTTTGGATTTAGGGTCAACAACTGGAGGTTCAAAAACAACTCCAGGCTTGGTTTTGGGGACAACCTGAGGATGGACATTGTTGGCACTTCCGTTATTAGTAGGAAGTTCCTTGTCCTTCGTCGCCTCAGGTTTGCTTTCCACTACCTTCGGGAGAGAGGAAGAAGAGGTAGTAGGAATAGCAGGTCCAGCATAAGAAGCACCACTTCGGGTTGTGATCGCCTTTGCATCGCCCCTCGGATTAGCGATCGTGTTGCTAGGTAGAGTACCTGAGCCCGAGGGTCGATCATTTAAAGACTTCTTGATGTCGACAATCTGGCTAACCAACAACCGATTCATTTCTTCTTGGGATTTCATGAATTGTTTCAACAGCTCATCAGATGATGGTCCAGTTGGAACAATGGCTTGAGTTTGCACGGGAAAATTCTGGCCTCTATTGTTAGGATTAGGGCCTTGATTTTGAAAATTCCCTGGATTATTGGCATGAAAATACCCTTGGTTGAAATTTCCCTGACCTGGGTTTCTATTGTAATTTCCTTGATGTTGGAAATTTTGATTCTGATTTTGAAAACCGTTGTTTTGATTGAAATGACCTTGGTTTTGAAAACCTTGGTTTGGCCTATTCTGATTTTGATTACGGTTTTGGTTTTGATTGAAACCGGGAGGTCCAGAGTAGTGGTTAGGACGGTGGTTCGGGTCTACAGGAGCACGATATTGATTGCCTCCTTGATTAGACATCCCGCCCACAGCATTAGCTTCAAAGGGGTTACCATCGGTGGCCATACAATTATAGTAAGCATGGGGGCCACCACAGGTAACACAGACTTCCACTTTCTTAACTTCAGCAGGAGGTGAAGTTTGTGGAAAAGAGACTTTCTTTTGATTGGAAAGAACCAAAGCTTGGATAGCTTCCGTGAGTTTATCAATCTTAGCATCGGTGCTAGACTGACTCACGTGCGATGAAGAAGAAGAAGGTCCAACACTGACTTGGGAAACAACCGGCTTGCTTCGTGCAGTGCGGACTTTAGACTTGTTTTCGATTATCGCTAAAGCTTCTTTGACAGTTTTGCTTAGGAAATTTCCTCCCGCGGAGGAATTGAGAGAATCTTGATCAGATTGACTCACTCCATTGTAGAAAGTATCGAGTTGCATCAACTCGGAGAAACCGTGGTGAGGACATTTGCGAAGCAATTCCTTGAAACGATCCCACGATTCACTGAAGGATTCATCAAACTTCTGAGTGAATTTGATGATTTCATTTTTAAGACTCGTGGTTTTGGAAGGTGGATAGAATTCATTCACAAATTTCTTCACCAGATCTTCCCATGTCTCAATAGACTGAGGGGGTTGTTTTTCAAGCCAAATCCGGGCTTGCCCCTCAAGAGAAAATGGAAACAGAAGAAGCTTAACAGCTTCAGTAGGGACATTCTTATACTTGATGGTAGATGCAATCTTGTTAAACCATCGAATATGAGCATGAGGATCATCCCGCTCAAAACCGAAGAATTGATTAGAGGCTACAAGATTCAGTAACCCGGTCTTGAGTTCAAAATTTTCAGCCACGATGGCT
Source organism: Chrysanthemum seticuspe (assembly GCA_019973895.1). Taxonomy (NCBI): domain Eukaryota; kingdom Viridiplantae; phylum Streptophyta; class Magnoliopsida; order Asterales; family Asteraceae; genus Chrysanthemum; species Chrysanthemum seticuspe. The sequence continues at coordinate 17,372,537 of BPTQ01000007.1, read as the reverse complement.
GGCACAACGATAGCATCTCCATACCCGTCGATGGGTGCCTGGAGAAGCTCGCACATAGGAATTTCATCCGCCATGACAACGGGAGTAGTGCGAACAGTCCGGATCTCAGATCCGACTGATGGAGCAGAAAGTCTACGAACACGCCTTCTTGGAATCTTGACAAGCTCACGAAATGGGCTCACAGATCTAGAAGAGCGAGTGCGCATACACTAGAATTAACTCTAAGGAATCTCAGAGTTAAGGAGAGAAATGGAATTATGAAAATCTTTTAGATGAGAATGAGAATTATGAAGACGTTTTATAAAAATCAGGTGAGAAGAATCTTTATGGGTTTTCTGGTTCTGAAACGTCAATATCACAACAAAATCAATTAACACAAAATCGAGGCAAAACAACAGTGAACTTTACCAATAATCCTAAGATGAATGGCTTCTTTGAAAAAGGTACACCAATCACAAGGACACAAGGGCAAGTTTTAAATCTTTAGTTCGGGAACTTGTTATGGTCGCACCCCCAGTTAGGTAGTGCACTGCCTTGGTTTTCGGTGGTAATCTTTTAAGTTGTTAATTATTAAAGAAAACGACGAATCTTTTTGTATTTTTTTATTTTTGATACATATATAGAAACAAAAGAAAAATATTTTTGTGTTTTATACGTTTTTGGATGTTTTTGGGTTTTTGGATTTTTTTAGAAGAAAATATGGATATATATATATAGATGATGGATGATATAAACAAAGAGTGAGGATTCAAACAACTAATCTGCTACACGGAAGATAGATCAGCACAGGTCCCCGGCAGCGGCGCCAAAAATTTGATGCGCGCAAAACCGTCAAGTCTAATCACACAAACTGGCCACTTGTGAATGACCAGCCGTAACAGACTTAAGACTGCTTAAGCACGTATGCAATGAAGATCTGAGGAGTATAGAGTCTCCCCGGGTCGTTATGTCCCAGCGAGCTATGCAATGGATCAATCAACGTATAGTGATCGAAAAATTTGAACGAAAAAGGGAATTGATATTATGATTATAACTACAGAAATATCAAACAGATACAAAGGCTTAAATGCAAATTTAAAAAGATAAAATCTATTAAATAAACGCTATCACTAAAATTAAAATGATGTTTTTGTTTTTATGTTTTTACGAAACTGAAATTAAAATCTACGCGACGTACAAATTAAAAAGTGAAACTAAATTAATATTAACCCTAAAAATATGAAAATGAAGTTTTTACAATCCTAATGATATAAGAAAATATTTAGAAAAAGAAAATTATTTTTATAACTAATTATCTAATTAAAAACTATTTTTGACTAATAATTAATTACCTAAAATACAAGAAAATGTGAAATAAGGCTAGAAAAATAAATTTAAGACTTAGAAAAATCTAAAATATCAAAAGAAACTTTTTAAAACTATTTTTGTATTTTTGTGATTATTTTTGTATTTTTTAGGAATTTTAAACTATTAAAAACTAATAAAATTACTAAAAATTACCAAATAAACTATGAAAAATCTGGAAAATTACTTTTTTTACTTTTTATATTTATCTAAACCTAAGAAAATTGAAAAATTATTTTTTTGAACCTTTTCTTAATTTTTTATATTAAATGCTATTTAAAAATACTTAAAAACTAATTTAAATTAAGAAAAATAGCAAATCAACTTGGAAAAATCTGAAAATTTCAGGAAAACTCTAAAATTATAAAAGGAATCTAGAAAAATTGGAAAAACAAGTGCTTATGTGGATGAATATGCAACTGATGTGGAAATGCTTATTGAAATAAGCACTTAATTAAGCAAATGCACTCCAAAGGCTACCAAACTGATACACAAGCTATGATAAGCTAAAATAACTAAAATTGAACAAGTTTCAACAAGCTAATACCACTGATATGCAAGGTACAACAGATTTGATGAATGAGCTAAAAGTTAAAAAGCAGTTTCTGGGTACCAACTTAAGACACAAGTACAAGCTTAAAAATAAGCTCAAAATGAAAACTGAAAATTGCAACCTAAAGTAGACCTGGTTGAGATTAATTGTGCCAAAAATTAGACCATGATAAGCTCTTATGAGCTCTGTGTACTAGCTGCAAGAACTGAGAAAAAGCTCAGTGTACTGAGCTCAGTGAGCAGGGCAACTAGGCCCAAGTTCACAAGCTTGTTAAGAGCTTAAAGCAAATTTCCAAAAATCTGTAAAAATGACAAAAAGAAAGTAGACCAGCTGAAGTTTTCAAATCAACAAGTTTCACTGATTTAGGCTTAAAATTGAATCCAATAAAAATCTTTCCATTTTGGCTCAAAACCTGATTTTCTGTTTTTGACTTTTAAAGCAAATGTGCAAGTTTGACTTTGGTGAACTTTGGATCCAATTTTATCACTGATCTAGGTGTTATATGATGTAATAAGTGTAATGCAAGCTTTGTTTGAGACTTTTAAACACAAATCACAAGTTTGCTAATCATAAGTTCCAACAGTAAGTAGTTGAGACAGGTTTTATTGAAGTTTGACTTTCTGTGATGTTGCAGACCTAAACCAAGACTCAAATGAGCACACTTATACTAAACAAACATGAAACAATAAAGATTAACCACTTAATATAACTTTAAGACAGAATGATCAGCAGAACCAAACACTCCTTTTGTAAACTGTTATGAGCTCAAACTGACCCAAACTCTTAACCAACTTGTAATTATGATCAATCTAGGTTTACTTAACCTAAACACTACTGTAAAGACAGATTGGAACCAGTTTTAACTACAAAATCAGACAATGCAAAGAAACTTGGATTTTACTTACAAAGGGTCCAAAGCTGCTATAGCTTGCAAACCAGTGACCCAAGAACCACTACCTATCAATTCCAACCCAACTAACTCAAAACCAACCCAATCCACCTCTGCATCAACCCATGTCCAAATCTGCACCCTTTTTGCACCTGTTTGACTTTTGTTGACCAAGGATCAAAATAAGTGGAAACTTAAATGTGAGCTTGTAAAAAGCTGTGATAAGCTTATACAAGCTTATTTTTGCTTTGAATTAAACCACCAAACACTTGTACTTAAGGTTTTGAAGTTGCAAATTAAGACAGTGAGCTTGAAACTTGCATTATAAATAGAAACTGAAATTTATGCTTGAAAGTAGTCTTAATACACTTAAACACTGTAAATGGATACAATTTAACAAAAGATTACAAGTTTTACACTAAGTTAAAGCTTTTTAATAAAAAACGACATTAAAATTAAAATAAAAACTAGTAGACACTTTTCTTTGCTTCCCAATGCTTCTCTTTATATCCCAATCTCTTTTTCTCTCACTTCTGATGAATTCCCACCAATCCTAGCCGTTGGATGGCTTAAAAACAATCCTGGCCATTCAAATGGATTTTTGGCGCCAAACTCTTATAAGCCAGTTGGGATTGAGATGGTGGGTGAAGAAGCATTTAATGCTTCTTGGAGGCTTGCAGAGGTGGAGGGAACAAGGTGTGGTGAGGTGGGAGATGGTAGGTTTGTGTTGGTGGCTGGAGGAGGGAGTAGCAGACATGGGGAGGGAAAACGGGGAAAGGGGAAGAGTTGACTGGTTTGACTGGGTTTTAATATATTAAAGGGGGTTCAAAATGGTATTTGACAGGGGTCCAAAGTGTAATGACCAGGCCAAATGGGGTATAAGGGTTTAATATTCAAGGGGCCTTTATGCAATTTCTGAAAATGAAAGGACCTATTCTGCCAATTCATCAAACTTGATCCAAGGGCTGAAATGACACTTTCAAAAAGTATAAGGACCAGACTTGCCATTTTGCAATTTTCCAGGGGCCATTTCTGCCAAATTTTAAACTTGAAGGACCAATTTTGTAAATTTCTCAAACTTTGTATATTTTTCACCAAAGGACTTATTTTGACAACTTTTGATTTTAAAAGGACCTTTGGTGATTTTTCTTTTGAAATTATGTGCTCAGGGACTGTTTTTGACAACTTTTGAAACTTGGGGGACTAAAACTGCAATTTTTGCAAATTGGATATGTTTTTCATCTGATTTTGATATTTTTGCATTTAAAACACATAAAACACTGATTTGTGATATTTTGATCATTTTGATGTGTTTCTGAGTGTTTTCAGATGATTTTGCAGTTCAGATTTGACTAAAAATGATGAGTATTTACACACTCATCAAAGCTCAAATCATCAAAGCTGTGTAGCTTGCATTTTAGAGGGTTAGGCTAGTTGTAATGAGTTGCTTTTGAGTAGTTTCAGCATATTATAGCTTCTGTGATCATTTGGTTCTCTGTTGGTAACTTTAGCTTATTTGGAGTGCTTATTTATAAGCACTTGTCATTGCAGTTCCATATTCTCACACATAAGCTACTGTTTTTATATATTTCTTAGATTCAGAATATTAATTTAGACTTTTCCTGAATTTTTCATATATTTCCATCACTGTTTTCTATTTTTCCTCATTTAAAACAGTTTTTAGGTAATTTTAATTAGCTTTTAATACAATTAAATCAGAAAAACTTCAAAAAAATAAGTTTTCATTATTCCTAGGTTAAGATAAATATAAAAAGTAAAAAAAATATTTTTCCAGATTTTTCTTAGTTAAATTTGTAATTTTTAGCAATTTAAGTAGTTTCAAATAGTTTTTAATTCATAGAAAATAGAAAAATAATCAGAAAAATATAAAATTAGTTTTGAAAATTCTATTTAGTTATTTTAGATTTTTCTAAGTCATAATTTCATTTTTCTAGCTTTATTTCATATTTTCTTGTATTTTAGGGTATTATTAAATAGGTAAAAATAGTTTTTTATTAATAATAATTAAATAAATAGTCATAAAAATAATTTTATTTTTCTCAAAATTTTCTCTTATCATTAGGTTTGTAAAAATGTCATTTTTATATTTTTAGGATTAATATTGTTTCAATTTCACATTTTCTTTTGTACGTTACGTAGTTTTTAAGTAAATTTTATAAAAGAATAATCAAAAACATCATTTTGCAAATAGTGATACCGTTTATTTAATATAATTTATCTTTTTAATTTTCTTTAATTTGCATTTAAGCCCCTGTAGTTTATATACTTTTTCTTTAGGTATAAATCAATCACCTCCTTTCCCGTTCAAATTCTCTCGATCACTATTCGTTTGATTATTCATCGCACAGCTCGTTGGGACATAACGACCTGGGGAAACACTATACTCCTCTAGATCTTCATTGCATTGGTGTCTGAACTGTTTGAAGTTTATTACGGTTGGCCATTCACAAGTGGTCAGCTTGTGTGATAAAACTTGACTGTTCACCATCGATCAAATTTTTGGCGCCGCTGCCGGGGAGTTGTGCTAATTATCTTCCGTTTACCAGATTAGTGATTTGAATATTCACTACTTGTTCATACCATCCATCTATATCTATATATATTTTCTTATAAAAAATCCAAAAAACCCAAAAACATCTTAAAACGTATAAAACACAAAAATATTTTTCTTTTGTTTCTATATATATATCAAAGATAAAAATACAAAAAGATTTGTCGTTTTCTTTGTTTAATAATAACAACATAAAAAATTACCACCGCAAACCAAGGCAGTGTACTACCTAACTGGGGGTACGACCATAATAAGTTCCCGAACCAAAGATTAAAACTTGCCTTTGTGTCCTTGTGAGTGGTGTACCTTTTTCAAAGAAGCCATTCATCTTGTGATTTTTGGTTTAAGTTCACTGTTGTTTTGCCTCGATATTGTTTTAATTGGATTTGTTGTTATATCTACTTTTCAAAACCAGAAAACTCAAAAAGATTCTTCTTACCCCATTTTCATAATTCCTTTCATAATTCTCTTCCTTAACTCTGAGATTCCTTAGAGTTAACTCTAGTGTATGCGCACTCGCTCTTCCAGATCTGTAAGCCCATTTCGTGAGCTTGTCAAGATTCCAAGAAGGCGTGTCCGTAGACTTTCTGCCCCATCAGTCGGATCTGAGATCCGGACTGCTCACACTACTTCCGTTATCATGGCGGAAGAACGTCCTATGTGTGAGCTTCTCCAGGCACCCATCGACGGGTATGGAGATGCTATTGTTATCCCAGCCATTGTGGCTGAAAATTTTGAACTCAAAACCGGGTTACTGAATCTTGTAACTTCAAGTCAATTATATGGTTTTGAGAGGGATGATCCTCATGCTCATATTCGATGGTTTAACAAGATTGCATCTACCATCAAATACAAGAATGTCCCTACAGATGCTGTCAAGCTTCTTCTGTTCCCATTTTCCCTTGAGGGACAAGCCCGAATTTGGCTTGAAAAACAACCCCCTCAATCAATCGAAACATGGGAAGACCTGGTGAAGAAATTTGTGAACGAGTTTTATCCACCTTCCAAAACCACGAGTCTTAAAAATGAAATCATCAAGTTCACACAAAAGTTTGATGAATCCTTCAGTGAATCGTGGGATCGTTTTAAGGAGTTGCTCCGCAAATGTCCTCACCACGGTTTCTCCGAGTTGATGCAACTCGATACTTTCTATAATGGAGTGAGTCAATCTGATCAAGATTCTCTCAATTCCTCCGCTGGAGGAAATTTCTTAAGCAAAACTGTAAAAGAAGCTTTAGCGATCATTGAAAACAAGTCTAAAGTCCGCACTGCACAAAGCAAGCCGGTTGTTTCCCAAGTCAGTGTTGGTCCTTCTTCTTCATCGCCCGTGAGTCAATCTAGCACCGATGCTAAGATTGACAAACTCACGGAAGCAATTCAAGCTTTGGTTCTCTCCAACCAAAAGAAAGTTTATTTTCCACAAACTTCACCTCCTGCTGAAGTTAAGAAAGTGGAAGTCTGTGTTACTTGCGGTGGCCCCCATGCCTATTACAACTGTATGGCCACCGATGGTAACCCTTTTGAAGCAAAAGCTGTGGGCGGGATTTCTAATCCAGGAGGCAACCAATACCGAGCTCCTATAGACCCGAACCACCGTCCTAACCACTACCCTGGACCTCCCGGTTTCAACCAAAACCAAAACCGTAATCAAAATCAGAATAGAACGAACCAAGGTTTTCAAAACCAAGGTAATTTTAGTTCAAACAACGGTTTTCAAAATCAAAATCAAAACTTCCAACACCAAGGAAATTTTAATAGAAACCCAGGTCAGGGAAATTTCAACCTAGGGTATTTTCATGGCAATAATCAAGGAAATTTCCAAAATCAAGGCCCTAATCCAAACAATAGAGGCCAGAATTTTCCTACACAAACTCAAGCCATTGTTCCAACTGGACCATCATCTGATGAGTTGTTGAAACAATTCATGAAATCCCAAGAGGAAATGAATAGGTTGTTGGTTAGCCAGATTTCTGACATTAAGAAGTCTTTAAATGATCGACCCTCGGGCTCAGGAAAACTTACGAGCAACACGATCGCTAACCCGAGGGAAGATGCAAAGGCGATCACAACCAGAAGTGGTGCTTCATATGATGGACCCGCTATTCCTACTACCTCTTCTTCTTCTCTCCCGAAGGTAGTAGAAAGTGAACCTGAGGCGACAAAGGACAAGGAACTTCCTACTAATAACGGAGGTACCAACAATGTCCATCCTCAAGTTGTCCCGAAACCCAAAACCAAATCTGGAGTTGTTTTTGAACCTCCAGTTGACAACCCCAAATCCAAAACTTCTATTCCTTACCCCTCACGTTTAAATGAGCAAAAGCTCCACGAAAAAGCCAGACATCAAATGGAAAAATTCTTTCAAATTTTCCAAGAACTACATTTTGACATAAGCTTTGCGGATGCCATCATGCTGATGCCCAAGTTTGCATCAACTCTCAAACACATGTTAAGCAACAAGGAAAAACTGTTTGAAATGGCTAAAACTCCTTTGAACGAGAACTGCTCAGCAGTTCTGTTAAAAAAGCTTCCCGAAAAGCTTGGAGATCCTGGAAAATTTCTTCTTCCTTGTGTTTTTCCAGGGATGATTGAATGCTTTGCCCTTGACGATCTTGGTACAAGCATCAATCTGATGCCTTATTCAGTATGGAAGAAACTTTCTCTTCCAGAACTTATTCCTACCTGCATGACTCTTGAGCTTGCAGATCGTTCTATATCGCGTCCTCTTGGCATTGCTGAGGATGTATTCGTGAAAGTAGGAAAGTTCCATTTTCCAGCTGACTTTGTGGTTGTTGATTTCGATGCCGATCATCGGGTTCCCCTCATTGTTGGAAGAGGATTCCTGAGAACGGGCCGTGCTCTTATTGATGTATTTGAGCAAGAAATCACGTTACGTGTGGGTAATGAATCTGTTACCTTTAACCTTGATCAAACTTCGAGGTACTCCTCAAATTATGATGCTGAATCGGTTAATCGAGTCGATGTAATTGATATTGCTTCAGAGGAGTACTCTCAAGAGTTTCTTGGTTATCTTCATAATTCTGTGAGTGGGGATTCCACCACATCTTCTAAACCAATCATTGCCGACTCTTCCCCCTCTCTCACTCCGTTTGAGGGAGGTGACTTCTTTCTGGAAGAGATCGATGAGTTTCTTGCTAGTGATGAATCAATTCCGCCGGGAATTAATGGTGTTTATGATTCGGAGGGAGATATCCTTTATCTCGAGCAATTGTTAAATGAAGATCCATTACCTTCACTCCCTCCGAAAGAGATCACGATTGAGGAAATCAAATCAGTACAAACATCTATTGAAGAATTTCCCGAGGTTGAACTTAAGGACCTACCTCCTCATCTCGAGTATGCATTCTTGGAGGGTGATGATAAATTACCCGTCATAATTGCTAAAGACTTAACTGAGGAGGAGAAAACTGCTCTCATAAAGGTCTTGAAGTCACACAAGCAAGCAATTGCTTGGAAACTCTCCGACATTAAGGGTATCAACCCTGAGTTTTGTACTCACAAAATCTTAATGGAGGATGACTTCAAACCAGCAGTCCAACATCAGAGAAGGGTGAATCCTAAGATTCATGAGGTTATCAAACAAGAGGTTCTCAAACTTCTTGATGCCGGTTTAATTTATCCGATCTCTGATAGTCCTTGGGTTAGCCCAATTCATTGTGTTCCTAAAAAGGGTGGCATAACTGTTGTCACAAATGAAGAAAACGAGTTAATTCCAACTCGATTGGTTACGGGATGGCTTGTGTGTATTGACTATCGCAAGTTAAACGAAGCCACCTGTAAAGACCATTTTCCTCTACCCTTCATGGACCAGATGCTTGAGAGATTAGCAGGGAACGAATACTATTGTTTCCTTGATGGTTTCTCGGGTTACTTTCAGATCCCCATTGATCCGCTGGATCAAGAAAAGACCACATTCACCTGCCCATACGGAACATTTGCCTACAGACGTATGCCTTTTGGCCTATGTAACGCTCATGGCACGTTCCAACGATGTATGATGGCAATTTTCCATGACATGATCGGGGAAACAATGGAGGTGTTTATGGATGACTTCTCGGTCATTGGGGACTCATTTCAAACATGTCTCTCCCATTTAGATAAAATGCTAAAACGGTGTGAAGACACCAATCTATGTATAAATTGGGAGAAGAGCCACTTTATGGTCAAAGAAGGCATAGTCCTTGGCCATAAGATTTCCAAAAATGGGATTGAGGTAGATAGAGCAAAAGTTGATGTTATTGCCAAATTGCCTCATCCTACTACCGTCAAAGGTATTAGGAGTTTTCTAGGTCATGCCGGGTTTTATCGCAGATTCATACAAGATTTTTCTAAAATCGCTCGGCCTATGACTCTTCTCCTCGAGAAGGATGCTCCTTTTATCTTCTCACCTGAGTGCATCGAAGCTTTTGAAACATTAAAGAAAAAGCTTACGGAAGCCCCCATTCTAGTTGCCCCCGACTGGGATTTACCCTTTGAACTCATGTGCGATGCAAGTGATTTTGCTATCGGTGCAGTCTTGGGGCAACATAAAACCAAGCATTTTCAGCCTATCCACTACGCAAGTAAGACTATGACTGAAGCTCAAACCCGTTACACCACTACAGAAAAAGAATTATTAGCTGTGGTGTATGTGTTTGAGAAATTTCGGCCATACCTTATCCTGACCAAATGCGTGGTGTATACGGATCATTCGGCTCTCAAATATCTCTTTGCAAAACAAGATGCAAAGTCGAGATTGCTCCGTTGGGTTCTCCTCCTACAAGAATTTGATATCATTATACGTGATAAAAATGGAGCTGAGAACCTGGCTGCTGATCATCTGTCCTGTCTAGAAAACCCTCACCAGGATGTGTTCGAGAAAAAGGAAATAAACGAAACATTTCCTCTCGAAACACTCAATGTGGTTTCTTTTCGTGGAGACTCTTCTACCCCATGGTTTGCTGACTTTGCAAATTACCATGCGGGTAACTTTGTGGTGAAAGGGATGTCGTCCCAACAGAAAAACAAATTCTTTAAAGATGTGAAACATTATTTCTGGGACGACCCCTACTTATTCAAAATTTGCGCGGATCAAGTCATCAGGCGATGTGTGTATGGTCAGGAAGCCAATGACATTCTTAAGGCTTGCCATTCTGGACCTACTGGGGGACATCATAGCCCCAACTACACCGCCAAGAAGGTGTTTGATTCCGGATTCTATTGGCCCACAATTTACAAGGATGCCCATGAATTTGTCAAAACCTGTGACGCTTGTCAACGTCACGGAAATATATCACAAAGAAATGAAATGCCGCAAAACGCCATTCAAGTGTGTGAGATTTTTGACATCTGGGGCATTGACTTTATGGGGCCATTTCCTTCGTCTCGCGGTAATAAATACATACTCGTGGTCGTTGACTATTTGTCAAAATGGGTTGAAGCGAAAGCTTTACCTACCAACGATGCCCGAGTTGTTGTGAAATTCTTAAAATCTCTTTTTGCTAGGTTTGGAACTCCACGAGCTATAATCAGTGATCGTGGTACGCATTTCTGCAATGACCAGTTTGATAGAGTCATGCAAAAGTATGGTGTAACTCACCGTCTCTCTACTGCGTACCACCCCCAAACAAGTGGGCAAGTGGAAGTTTCCAACCGGGGGATTAAAAGAATTCTTGAAAGGACAGTAGGCGAAAACCGTGCCTCTTGGTCGGATAAGCTAGATGACGCACTATGGGCCTTCCGTACAGCTTATAAAACACCCATCGGGTGTACTCCATACAAGCTAGTATACGGGGAAGGCATGTCATCTGCCGGTTGAGCTTGAGCACAAGGCATACTAGGCCTTGAAACATGCCAACTTCGATATTCAGACAGCTGGTGATCCCCGGAAAGTTCAAATGAATGAATTAAATGAACTCCGTGATCAAGCATACGAGAACTCTTTGATCTACAAAGAAAAGACAAAGAAGATTCATGACTCAAAAATCAAGAACCGCGTTTTCAACGTCGGTGATCGAGTCCTTCTTTTCAATTCAAGATTGAAGATTTTCTCGGGAAAACTAAAATCCCGCTGGTCTGGACCATTCACCATCACTAAAGTATTTCCTTATGGAACCATTGAGTTATCTCAACCCGATGGTCCAAACTTTAAAGTGAATGGTCATCGGTTGAAGCATTATTTTGGAGAGGACATTCCTCCTGTGGTTGTCCCGGATCTACAAACTTTCCCCATGAACAATGAATGCGGGGATCGAGTCAAGCTAGCGACTCGGGAATCAAAAACAGTAGCATGCCATATGGGTTTTCACCCATATTTCTGACTTCTTTCTACTTTCTACCACCCTAGTGTGGGGGAGTTGCCCCCCACTGTTGTATATAAGTTTTCATATATATATATATATATATATATATATATATATATATATATATATATATATATATATATATATATATATATATATATATATATATATATATATATATATATATATATATATATATATAAATCTTTCAAAATAATGGCCGTAGTATTTCCTTTTACGTTCTATGTTTCGGCATAACCGTTGGAACTTTGAATATTGAGGGCAATATTCATTTCTAGTGTGGGGGGGAATTCTCACGAATTTTATCATGTAATTATACCGCCCAATTCCCCCATTTTTGGCAAAAAAAATTTTTTTGGAGCAAGTGTTTTGCACTTACTCAGCTTATGGTTATCAGTCCGCCATGTCTAATAAACAAAAGGATTGGCTAATCCAGGAGCAAACGGCTCTTGGTAAAGATATCTCAAATCCGTTGACGACTTGCAATTTGCCCAAAATTGTATGATGTTCAGCTCACCATATCTTTAATTAGTGAAGAGTTGGCTAGCCCGCAAGTTTATGGCTTGTGGTAAAGGCAGTGGAAAAACCATAATTGGTAATCAGCTCACCAAAGATAGTATATATTATCTAAGAGTTGGCTAGTCCAGAAGCAAACGGCTTCTGGTAAAGACAAATCAAATCCGTTTGAAGCTGGTGGTTTGCTCAAAATCACATGGTTATCAGTGTACCATAGTTCTTACTTGAACTGAAACATTTGGCTACTCCAGAAGTAATGGCTTTTGGTAAAGAGATTCAAATCCATTAAGTTTTTCTCAAAAGATTGCTAGGGACTAGCAATAGTTTAGTGTGGGGGATTGATGAGTGTGTAAATACTCATCATTTTTGGTCAAATCTGAACTGCAAAACATTTTAAAATGCTCAGAAATGCATCAAAATACTAAAAATATCTCAAAATTGCATTTTATATGTTTCAGATGCAAAATGTTTAAAATCAGATGAAAAATGAGCTAAGTTTGCATAATTGGCAGTTTCAGTCCCCCAAGTTTCAAAAATTGTCAAAAATAGTCCCTGAGCACTTATTTCAAAAGAAAAGTCACCAAAGGTCCTTTTAAAATCATAACTTGTCATAATTAGTCCTTTGGTGAAAAATGTCAAAAGTTTTGAGAAATTACAAGTTTAGTCCTTTGAGTTTCAAAAATGACAAGTTTGGTCCTTGGAATATTGGAGATTGTCAAGTTTGGTCCTTGGATTATAATTTCAGAATGTACATGATTGGTCCCTGGAAAATCAGAAATGGCAGCTTTGGTCCTCTATCTTTCAGAAATTACAAATTGGTCCTTATGATTATTAAAGCTAACCATGACCCATTGAACCCCCTGCCATATACACCTTTGGACCCCCTTCCTTTTTGACCCCCCTTTCATATATCAAACGCCCAAGTCAAACCACCGGTCAAACACATCACCCTTTCCCTCCTTTTCTTCTTCTCCTCACCTGCTTCACCTGCTGTAGGACCTTAGATATATCAACCTTATCACTTTACCAAGCAAACCCAACACGTATACAAGTATAACCACGCAACAAGAACACGTTAAATAAGAAAGATTAAGAATAAGAAGATGGTGACTTGATGTATATTAGGCGTGTATGTTTAGAGAGGTAGAGAGAAGAAAGATGAACACAATAAAGATGATGTTTATTGCTTCAAAGGAAAACACACACACACACACACTCAAGCACACCCCTCAAATGACATACTTGAGGGGTATTTATAGTAAGAGAGGATGATGCCCTAAGGCTTGGCCATGGGCCTTGAGATGGACTTGGATTGGGCTTGGGTTACACGAACTAGACAAGGCTAGCTTAACTTAACTAATGCCCAATTAGCTTAGCCCAATCCACGAGCCCGTTGACTATTCTATCACGATATCTAACACACATTACAAAGTTCCTAATTGTGAATGACCATCACTTCTAATAAAAATAATCAAGGCTAACAATCTCCCCCTAAGGGGTGGTCATTCAAAAGATGCTCCACTTGAATAGGTCTTTAATCTTTTTGAGCTTGAACTTTGTGAGTAGATATAGAATAGTCTTGATTTTTGTTCCTTAATGCTTTGTGATCAGTTGATGTGGTTGTCTGCCGTTGTCAACTTCGTTGGTTAGGTGTCTCCACGTCTTTCTCCACCATGCTCACACTTCTATTTGACTATGAGTTTCCAATGATGAAGTTCTCGAGTCTTTAGACTTTGTAGATTCTTTGACATTGACGAAGAATCATCTCCTTTGATTATGATGAGAACTTTCATGTGTTGTTGGTATGAGCATGTGGCAAGTCTGCACGATCCATCCGCTCCGGAGCTTCCATAAGAAGAAAACATAAAACATTGTTAGTGATAAGCGGATTCCGGCACTTACAAGTTTGAATTTCGAGGGTGTTAACAGCATAGTGTGAAAACACATCTCTAATTCTTACAGAGGCCGTTCCTGAACTGGAGTCCTACAAGTGAGATAACGCGATATACCGAAGTACATCTACAGTTCAGATGAGTCGCTGAAGTACACTGAAGCATCACTTCACGACTGTAGACCGTTTGAGACACACTAAGCGTAATCCACGGAGAATTACCGAAGTGACCTGCTGTCAGGGCTGCTTGATGTTGACCCTGGCAGGAGTTTCCATTCAATCACTGAAGATCACAGAAGTGAAACTTCTCATAAATGTTCTGGCAGATTGCTAAGATCTGCGTAGGACTCTATAATATATCACTTGTGTCCTTATTGATGAACAACAAGCGATGACATGTCAAGTGTTCCTATGAGATCTTTTGATGAATCTCGTGGCTCTAGACTCAATAGTGCATTTTGGTTTTCCTGAGCGGAGACTAGGGAGAGGGTCTCCTTCTTCAATACCAACGATCTCTAAGAGAAAGTCAATAGATTATGCAGGGTTCCCAGTGAGAATGAAACAAGTCCTTTTAAGAGGAATTGAGTGGCTAGAAGGTTTAGTGCAGTGCGTCACTGGATCCATGACGTCTTTGTCTTCAATACCAGTGTCATCTAGTGACATCCAGTAGCATATGTATTGAACCCGGTTTCTGACCTAAGGTTGAATATGGAGGGCTATTTCTTTTCACCCTTTTTCATTACTTTTCTTTTTAATTCTTCAACCCCTTCTTTCTCCTTTCTCACTTTACTCCTTTTTTCAATCATTCCTGAGGACTTCTAGTTCTAAACTATTGGTGATGTCCTTGGGTAGATCCCTCCGGCTCTGGCGGATCATAGGACGGATTTCCTATCCTTAGTCACCTTATAACTCCATGACTGTTCCTATGTTGCCATGAAAACCTTTTTCTTGAAAATCTCTCAAAGTGTTTATGATTATAAAACATGATTTTGTTAACACCTTGAGAGTTTTATATTTTCAGAAACACTCCCCCTTCACATGTGCTTATATTGTTTTAACTTAAATCTTCACAGTGAGGGTAGAGTTCGTACTTTTGAATTGATCGACTTTAAATGAACAAGACCGATTCGAGACACGTTTACATCACTAGAGAACTAGCTTGAAATTATTACCCGTCCTGGTCAAGTCCATAGAAAGTTTCTCGAAATGGTACATTTCCCGACTTTAATTTCTCATCAATTCATTGGTTACGACTGAGTCGAGCTCTTTTGAGATTTAAACAACGATCATTAAACTTTTTGATCACATTTTAATCACGTTTCTCCCCCTCAAAAATAGCATATCCATGATGTTTTTGAAACAAAATGATTAAAAGATATGTTTTTCGGAAAGCATTTGGAGAGAAACTGATTTAGCATGAATTTTGGAACAATTTTAGATTTATACTCCCCCTTAACGAAAGCATATTTTTCTTACAGAAAATTTAGAATCAATTAAGGGTTTAGAGGGAGTTATCTTGGTACCAAATTTGAGAGATTTTGAAAAATCTTTTTGAAAAATTTCGAATCAATGGTACGCAAGATGAAGATTTAAAAAATCTTTTGAACATATTGAAGAGGAATTATCTTCATTTGTTTTAGGATAAGTGCTCGATATGTATGAAAATCGATTTTGCGTAGCACTTTCCTTTCTTTAAAGATCGGGTTGCAAGCTGAAATACTTACAAGCCATTATGATTTTAGGAAAAGTGCTTGAAAAAATATTTAAAACCTTTGATTTTGGTAAGCACTTTCCTTTCTTTGAAGCGCGGGTCCTGAACTGATGTGTTCAGAAGCCATTAATTTGAAGTCCGGGTTTCGTACTGAAGTATACGAAAGCCATTATTATGAAGAAATTTTGAGAAATGACATGTTTTAGAAAGCAATTAAAGAACTCTCGCTCAAGCATCTGTACATGCCCGTATCATTGTTGAATGACATTTCTAGAAACGTACAGAATATCGATTATACGAGAGACATGTCGTAAGAAGAATATTTTTGGATTTTTGATTTTATATTGTTTTTGAATTTTTTGAAAATTTTCTATTTTTGTATTTTGATTTTGTTGGTTTTTCAAATTTTGTATTTGGTTTTTCAAAAATATTTACAAAGAAGATTTGAAGAAAGAAGATTAAGTAGGGACAAGTAAAAGTGGAGTTAAGAGTGGAACTAGAAAAGGATTTCCACATGCGAAATTGGCATAAAATTCTTCTTTACCACACGGGGTATAAGAATCTTCAACACTTTTACAAGTACCTTCATCCACAGAAGAATAACGTTCACAAATAACAGTGTTAGAAGTACATGTTTCCTCACGGTGAGGGTGATCACTATCAACGGTTGTAGTGGATCTGACTTCCTTATCCGAATGATTTTCACTATTATCTGTGTTGGAGCAAGTATCAAAAATCTTTCCTGTGGGAATCCATCTAAGACCTATTTTGTTGAAAACTTTGCCCGTGGGTATCCACCTAAGGTAAGATCGAGGAGTTGTTTTCTTATCAGATACAGCGGAAGACTCATTTTTGGAAAAACTACGTCCTGAAGAGATCCACCTATTAGGTTTCTTTTTGTTTGACATTTTATCAACGGGCTTGTTTCTATTTGGTGTCTTAGTGGATTGTGCCTTGGCACGAGAATTATCTTTCTTGAGATATTGTAAGGCACATGCATCATGATTAGCTGAAAAGATACATTTTTTACATGTAGTACAGACAAATTCAATATTCTTGTTTAAAACACTAGCTTTAACTCTGTCCCTACAATCTTTTGGAAATTGATTCGTGTTCGAAAAAGACTTAGAATTCCTAGTGTTGTTTTCTAAGGGCATAGCAGTTTCTTTTGCGCAACTACTCTTAGATGCAAGCCAATCCCTAGTCTTTTGAAGAGTGTTCCTAGGTAATGGTTTACTACTACTAGCAGTGCCTTGAAATCTTGTAGGATTCATCACCCTAGATGTTGCACCTAGAATTCCGTCTTTTCGAGTCTGTGCCTTTTTCCTAGCTTCTTCTAGATAGTGATTGTTGACCATGTTGTTAGAACCGACAGATTCTTTAACTGAATTTGCGGTCACATTCCTTGTACTAGTCCTAGAAATGCCAGGTGTAATCACTTTAGGTTTTTCAGAAACTGCTTTTTCTTTTTCAAAACCTTTGATAAACCTCTTTTTAATAGGCAGGGACTGTGGAGTGACTGTTTTTGACAAATCATATTTCTCATTGACTTTTGGAGGAGACTGAGAAATAGACATTTTTGGTTTGAAAACCGGTTTTGGAACATTTGTATTCTCCTCAGTCAATGGTTTTGCAAACTTAGTATCCACAGCCTTCCCTTTTAGACTTCCCAGCTGAGTTCTCAAAAGATCATTTTGCTCTTGCATGTCCTTGTAGGCACGCTCATACGACAGTTTGTCATACTTGCATTCCTCTGTTTTTCGATCAAGCTGTTTAAAATAGGACACGTTTTCTTTTTCAAGTTTCATAAGAGCTTTTTCATATTTTGAAACAATTTCAGAGGTCTCATCCTGGAGTCTTTCATGATCTTCAACAGAATATGTTTGTAAAATAATGGACATGATATCGGTTGTCATAACATCTTCGAAGAGAGAATCATTCAAATTTTCCAAAACTTTGATGTGTTCAAAACTTTCATTAGCTTGTTTTACCAGGGATTTATGGTCCTTGACAAAGTCAGCTGTTTCTTTCAAAAGTGCTTGCTCAACATGAATTACCCTCGCACTGATGGCAGTTAACGGAGGGGCAATTTGGGTTTTAAAAAACTCTTTTGTTTCGTCATCATGACGAGTAAACCAGATGTTAGTTGTAATATTGGTTTTAGACTTGACAGTCTCTTGAAGATACCCAATTCTAGTTTTAACGTCATCTAAAATGCTTCTAGTATCACTTGTGTTAAAAGGATTGTTTGAAGACATTTGTTCGATTTTCGAAAGAGATTTGGAAACTACAACTGGTTTCGAAACTGATTTTAAAACAGGTGTTGACACTTTGTTTGAAACACTTGGTGTTATGGAAAACTTTGACGTTTCTTTTTTATTAACAAAAGTAATCCCATTAATTTTGTTCCATTTGTTATAATCAATCGGTTTAAGATCTGGATTCTTTTGTTTCATTTTTGATCTACTCTCCTCAGCTAGTTCCAACGTTTCAAGAGAATCACGAACAATTATGGGTGCATGCAAAGGTTGTCCATTGTTCAACACATTCCGTTCTTTCTGAGCTTTCTTGAGGAACGAAGGAGGTGAGTTACCAAGAGCCATTTTATGTGAAGTGTGAAAAATCGGATTTGCTTGATTAGAAAGCATCTTGTTTGTTTTAGCGGAATGACCCGTTGTAAGAAGCAAATTATCCAATTTTTTGATAGTTTCATTTTTATCCAGAATTTCATCAAGAAGAGAATCTTCTCGTTTTGAAAAATCAGCAATCAAATGTTTCTTCTCTTTTTCAAGATCAGAACACAGTGCTTTTTGTTTATAAAGTTGGTTGTTTAGTTCAGAAATTTCCTTGTTTAAAGATTTGATTTTCAAGTTCAGATTCACATCAAGTGTGTCATACTTGAGTTGCAATTGTTTTTCTCTTAAAACAAAATCTCGATAACCAATTTCTAATTCTGAAAGTTTGTTTGTATGAAATTCATAGGCTTTGGCGTGCTCCTTGTAACTGTCAAGCTCAGTGGTCAATTTCTTATTCGCGGCCTTAACCTCGCGATTGACCGTTCTTACTTTCTCAACTTCAATGCCACATTGATTGATTAATGATTAAAAATAAGCACGAGTTTCCTCATCATTAGCACCATTCTGTATCACTTGACCTCCATTAGGATCCATATATGGAGTTTCAGAGTTAACATTGCTATTAACTTGCTCTCCCACATATGTGTCATAATAAGGTTCGGGAGACACAGAATGTGGCTTCTCATGAGTAAACGAATGTGGTACCTCATTGAGTGAATCTGTGTCGTAGACAGGAGTTGTGTCATAAGTACCGTTTGATGTTGTGGCCTGTTGATTGATTGTGTGACTGGAGGTTGCAGTATCGTTTGCTTTATCTTCCCATTTTGGGTACCTGAATTTTATTTCCTCAGCAGTCAACTCAATTCCCAACTCTTCTTTTTCTGCCAACATCAACATGTACTGGATCTTTTCACGCTTTGTCATTGGTATGACACTAGATCCTGAATCTTGTCTTAGAGGTTCGGAGGTAGCATTCTGAACAGAAGTCATAAAACAGTTATTCCCATTTTGATATCCCATATTCTGATTCACAATCTGACCCCCTTGATGTCCATCAAACTGCTCTGCATATAGCATCTGATTCCCCTGATTCACATTTCCATAATTCCCAACGACAGGAGCTGCAACATTGCCATTCTGATTACCCACTGCTCTATTCCCAACATTCTGTCCCATCTGATTTCCAACATGCTGACCCGACTGATTACCCTGATACGGAATCGCCTGATTACCGATGCGACTGTTAACTGCTTTATCCAATAAAGAAAATATTTGTTGCAAGGTCGCTTCTGCTTCAGCTTCAGGATCAGTGATTCCTTGTTCCTGGTATTGTGGATACGGTTGTTGAATGACTTGTTGTTCTTGTGGATAGAATTGTTGTTGAGGTTGTGGAATGTATTGCTGCAAGTTGTTGTTGGTTGAAGATGATGAAGCATGTTGTTGTGTATTCACTGAATTTTGAGTCTTTGCAATGAGTGCCAATGAATCATGATTCTTTGCTAATCTTTCTTGCCTGACTTCATTCGCTTCATCTTGGTTTTGTTTCAGAAAATCATTCAGTTGATCAAAGTTCACCTGATGAAGGTCTTTTGTTTGGTTGACAATAGTGACATATCGTCCCCATTCTTCTGGAAGATTATTCAGGAACTTGATGTTTTGAACGATTGTTCTGGGTGCCAACTTGTTTCTGATAAGCTCATTCATCAAAATGCAAAACCTTCCATAGTAGGATTCAATGGATTCTCCTGGTGTAGATGTAAACTTCTCCCATTCAGTTAGAAGCTTGTTCTCCATGTCTTGTTTACCAATTTCTGTTCCATAGCATAGCCGTCTAACACGTTCCCACATATCGAAAGCAGTTTCACAACTGTCTACCGCAGCAAAGATGTCTATTGGTAAACCCAGTTGGATAATATGAATTGCCATGTCATCTGCATCGACTTGTTTCTGATCCTCTTCAGTGTATTCTGATTCAGTTTGAAGATGAGAGGATGGTGGGATGGGAGGTGTTGCATCTGCATTTCCAGGGACATGGACTTGTCGAGGCTTGAAGGGTCCATCCTGAATGGATTTAATCATGAGTTTGCCATTAGGTTTGGTCTTGATGTAACGGAGCATTCGACTTGTCCATTGAAGATAACCACCTTTTGCCAACATAGGAGGTCGGTTTTCGGCACCGGCTGCATGAATGTCTTGTTGAGTTGCCATTGATGAAGGTATGATCTGATAAAGTTGATGTAGGATCGATTCAACGATAAAGGAGTTGTGGTTGATGATGATTAAGCTCAGTTGAGGTGTTTCCGAAAGTCGTACTCGTAAACTCGGTTCTTAAAAAATTTTCGCCCAAAATTTGAAATTCACTATAAAAATCAATTCTAAGGTCGTATGAAAAATTTGAGTTATGACAATTTTGACGCCAAATTTGACCCGAAAAATTTGAATTTAGGCCCAAAAATTTGAATTTTTGACCAAAATTTTCGCAGTTAAACCAAAATTTGAATCTCGCGTAAAAATTGAACGTTTAGTCTCCTCGAAAAATTAAATTTTACTCAAGTTTTCCCGCCAAAATTTGATTTTTTTTTTTTTTTTTTTTTTTTTTTTTTTTAAACCTTATGAGTAGAAAGAGCTTAGGCGTAGACCAAAGAAGTTACGAGTAGGATATGGTTACGAGTAGGATATGGTTACGAGTAGGATATGGTTACGAGTAGGATGTAGTTACGAGTAGGATGTGGTTACGAGTAGGATCTTATGCGTAGGAAGTTAGGCGTAGGATTCCTTAGGCGTAGAAACCTTAAGCGTAGAAACCTTAAGCGTAGAAACCTTATGCGTAGAAACCTTATGCGTAACCTTAAGCTTATGCGTAGACAAAACGTTACTCTTAAACCTTACGCGTAATTTTGAAGTTATGCGTAGAGTTACTCGTAAGCTTTTAGCTTATGCGTAAACTATGGTTAAGAACCAAAAATCCTTTACACTGTCACAGCGTAAGAGATATCCACAAGTCGAAGTGTTCCACAAACTTATCCAAGTGAGGGAAGCACTGAGTAACCTTTGATGCTCGAAGATTCTTAGCCAAAAAGTTATGAGTAGAAAGTTATGAGTAGTTGACTTTCTTACGAGTAGAACTAGGGTTTTGACTTCTACTCGTAAAAAATTTCCAACGATTCAAACAATTTCGCTTGCACAGATATCCTTAAAAACACTCAAATAACACGAAAATGTGAACCTTTTTCACCCAAAGTGCTTAGAAAAGTTACGAGTAGAAAACTAGGGTTTTGACTTTTTGACTTCTACTCGTAAGAAATTTCCAATGATTCAAATGATATCTTTTGCACAGAAAGCCTTAAAAACACTCGAATAACCCAAAAATGGTGACCTTTTTCACCCAAAGTGGCTAGAAAAGTTACGAGTAGAAATGACCAATGAACCAAAAACGAGCTTAAAAATGAAGAAAAACACGTAAAGCTTCAAACTTTTTTGCAAAAAACTGAAACTTTAGCACCAAATAAACCTTAAACCACAAGAATCTTGAATTTTTAAGTGCAAAAATTAAAGCTTTTATGCGTATCAAAGATGTAAAACGTGAGCCTTATGCGTAACCCTTCAAAACAAACACAAACACTCCTAAACCATTGTTAGGCGATTGATACCAATTGTAGGACCTTAGATATATCAACCTTATCACTTTACCAAGCAAACCCAACACGTATACAAGTATAACCACGCAACAAGAACACGTTAAATAAGAAAGATTAAGAATAAGAAGATGGTGACTTGATGTATATTAGGCGTGTATGTTTAGAGAGGTAGAGAGAAGAAAGATGAACACAATAAAGATGATGTTTATTGCTTCAAAGGAAAACACACACACACACACACTCAAGCACACCCCTCAAATGACATACTTGAGGGGTATTTATAGTAAGAGAGGATGATGCCCTAAGGCTTGGCCATGGGCCTTGAGATGGACTTGGATTGGGCTTGGGTTACACGAACTAGACAAGGCTAGCTTAACTTAACTAATGCCCAATTAGCTTAGCCCAATCCACGAGCCCGTTGACTATTCTATCACGATATCTAACACACATTACAAAGTTCCTAATTGTGAATGACCATCACTTCTAATAAAAATAATCAAGGCTAACACCTGCAACACTCCACCTTCCATCCCTCCAGCTCACATATTCCACTCCTTATCCCTCCACCTCAACAACCAAACAAGATGCATTAAATGCTCCCTCTTGCCAGGCACTCAACCCCCCCTGTTAATATCTCAATTTGGCGCCAAAACTCATCAATGGCCAATAATCACCCAAGTGATCCAATGGATGTAAAAGCAAGTGGGAAATGCTCAGATTGGAGAGAGAAGTCATTTTGCATATAAATAGAGGAAGAAGAAAGAAAGAAAGGAGAGTACTTAGTTTTTAATTTAAATATGTATGTCGTTTTATATTTCCTATGTCTTAAATAGGTTCTCAGTTGTAATTTCAAGTTTAATTGTATCAAACTAAGTTGTTTCAGTGTATTAAAACCATTTTCAAGTATCAATTCAAGTTTATATTAACATTTCATGTTTTCATGTTCACTGTTGAAAAATTCAGTTTCAAGCTCTTACATTCAAGCTTCTAATAGCTTATTTTTAAGTTCAAATAAGTTTATTTAAGCTATTTATAGCTTTTGATAAGCTTATCACTCAAGTTCAAATAATCTTGATATCTGGTCAACGAAAGTCAAACTGAGCTCATTTGGAAATGGAAATGATATTGGGTTGATGCAGAGCATGGATTTGGGTTGAATTTGAGTTAGGGTATGGTTTAGAATAGGTTAGTGGTTCTTGTGTTCTTTGGCAAGCCATAGTGGCTAGGACCAAATGTAAGTCCAAGAAAATTGCTTAATCTGTTTCTGTGGTATTTGCTTGTTGTTTCTACAGTTTTTAATTCATATTCAGTAGTAGGATTATAGTTTAATTATTGATATTGGTTAAATTTAAGTATAGGGTAATATAGATTGCATTTTAGCTTTGATAAGGGTGTTTGGTTCTAGCTGTTGCATTGAGCTAGAGGATTAGAAATCAGTTAAAATCTGTCTATTCAGTCTCAATTAGTTCCACTTGAGTCACTCTGGTCATTCAAGTGCACCTTAGAACCATAAAAGTCAAAATCATCATAAATCTGTCCTAAGTTCATGTCTGTTAGAAATTTGTGATATCAAAGGCTTGATTTGTGTTCAAATATCATTAGAATAGCTTGCATCAGTTTCATTTAACCATAAAACATCAATCTCAGTCCATAAATTGGTGTCAAATCTCATTTTAGTCAAACTTCTCAAATCTGTCAAAAGTCAAAAGTTGTAATA
This sequence comes from Chrysanthemum seticuspe, assembly GCA_019973895.1. NCBI lineage: Eukaryota > Viridiplantae > Streptophyta > Magnoliopsida > Asterales > Asteraceae > Chrysanthemum > Chrysanthemum seticuspe. The sequence goes on along the minus strand of BPTQ01000007.1, from coordinate 17,348,807 downwards.
TCTGTTTTTCACCAAACCTAAGTGGATTTTTCATGGATTAATTTCTGGATCAAATTCATTAAAACTTTGGGTTTAAAAACTTCAGTTGGTCAAGAATTGAAAAGTGATTTTTGGAAATTTTTTGTAAGTCTTTACAAGCTTCAAAATAGCTTGTCAATTTGGTCATAATTGCCCTGTGCACTGACTCAGTGAATACTGAGTGTGCACAGGAGTTGTGCAGAGCTTGTCACAAGCTCATTAAAGCTTATCTTGGTCTGGTTTTTGGTTTTTAAGTAGCTAGCCAGGTCTCCTTCAGGTTCCAATATCTGGTTTTGAGTCTCAGCTTATTGAGTAGCTTATTTTCAAGCTACAAAGTAGCACCCCAAAACTGTTTTTGGCACTTAAGCTCAAATCATCAAAGCTGTGTAGCTTGCATTTTAGAGGGTTAGGCTAGTTGTAATGAGTTGCTTTTGAGTAGTTTCAGCATATTATAGCTTCTGTGATCATTTGGTTCTCTGTTGGTAACTTTAGCTTATTTGGAGTGCTTATTTATAAGCACTTGTCATTGCAGTTCCATATTCTCACACATAAGCTACTGTTTTTATATATTTCTTAGATTCAGAATATTAATTTAGACTTTTCCTGAATTTTTCATATTTTTCCATCACTGTTTGCTATTTTTCCTCATTTAAAACAGTTTTTAGGTAATTTTAATTAGCTTTTAATACAATTAAATCAGAAAACTTCAAAAAAATAAGTTTTCATTTTTCCTAGGTTAAGATAAATATAAAAAGTAAAAAAAATATTTTTCCAGATTTTTCTTAGTTAAATTTGTAATTTTTAGCAATTTAAGTAGTTTCAAATAGTTTTTAATTCATAGAAAATAGAAAAATAACCAGAAAAATATAAAATTAGTTTTGAAAATTCTATTTAGTTATTTTAGATTTTTCTAAGTCATAATTTCATTTTTCTAGCTTTATTTCATATTTTCTTGTATTTTAGGGTATTATTAAATAGGTAAAAATAGTTTTTTATTAATAATAATTAAATAAATAGTCATAAAAATAATTTTCTTTTTCTCAAAATTTTCTCTTATCATTAGGTTTGTAAAAATGTCATTTTTATATTTTTAGGATTAATATTGTTTCAATTTCACATTTTCTTTTGTACATTACGTAGTTTTTAAATAAATTTTATAAAAGAAAAATCAAAAACATCATTTTGCAAATAGTGATAGCGTTTATTTAATATAATTTATCTTTTTAATTTTCTTTAATTTGCATTTAAGCCCCTGTAGTTTATATACTTTTTCTTTAGGTATAAATCAATCACCTCCTTTCCCGTTCAAATTCTCTCGATCACTATTCGTTTAATTATTCATCGCACAGCTCGTTGGGACATAACGACCTGGGGAAACACTATACTCCTCTAGATCTTCATTGCATTGGTGTCTGAACTGTTTGAAGTTTATTACGGTTGGCCATTCACAAGTGGTCAGCTTGTGTGATAAAACTTGACGGTTCACCATCGATCACCCTTATTTGATCATTTTTGTATCCGTTATTGCTTAGTATCGTTACTTTTCACTCTTTAGGTCTCTTGAAGGCAAAATGCTGGAATGGCACTTATTTGGACGAAAAGGCGCGATTATACGAAGAAAATGGCCAAAGTCAGAATCGAGACACTCAAAGCTGCTGAAAACATAAGGTGACGGCGTTAGGTGTTAATTGTGACGCCGTCGGAGGATCTTTGTTACGGGACAGAAGCCAAAACTCCCATTTTCAAGTGACGACGTCAAGTTATAAAAGAGTAGGCCGTCGCAACTCAGACGGCCTAGATGTAATCCAGACGGCGTCAGAAGCTGAAGAGGACGGCATCACAAGCATAAGGTGACGCCGTCGCAAGTCTAACATGGCCAAGACGAAACCCTAATGACGGCGACACGACGGCGTCACAAAACATAAAGTGACGTCGTCACATGTGTAATATTATATATATAATCCGAATTTTTCAGTATTGAGTGTGTAGTCTTTTGGAGTAAATACCTAAACCGAACCAAGGCTGTCTTGTACAGTATTTTAGGGTTCCAAACCCTCTCTTACACCAAGATAAGTGTTTTACTTCATTAATACAATTATGTCTTTGATTATTTGTGCGTATGCTTGCATGTTTTCCATGTCCGGCTAATTTACTTGTGTGTTTGCTTAGGGAATATGAAACTTAATTATTGAATATTGATTGGTTGTTTCTTATCTTAGTTGATTAATGATCTAGTAATGCGATAGGTCATTCGTTGTGTACTTAATGCTTGATTAAATCTTTGTGAACCTTAGAATATGACTCCTTGAGTAGTTGTAAGCTAAACCATCCAAAGAGTGCCTTAGAGTAAGAGTTTATTATCCCTAGTGGGTTTTGTAGACGAGACCCTTTGGTAACTTCAAAGAGTTAGGGAGAAACGCATACCCTACAACCTTAGACACACAACGCAACTAGGAATAAGGACGTGACAATTCAATCACCAATAGGAGATAATTAAGGAGTAGTAAAACCTAAGTAAACACATCTTTAAACTATCATACGAGCACACATTAATTAGACATAGACTACATACACCTTAGATTAGATAATTAGATAAGTAGAGTAATCGGTAGCAATACCAACCCCCCCCCCAAATTCAAACCCCGAGATTCGTACCTTTCCTTTCCTTAAAAAATATAAAAAGATAAAAAAAATAATCTTCCTCAACCACAACCTTAGCGTAGTAACTTCTCACTAGCATTCATATTCCCCTAGAGAACGATATCAATACCCGTGGCTTACCCTAATACTACACTACAACGATTAGGTTCACTGCCTAGGGTGTTGAAAAACTTGCTCGACGAAAAGGAAGTTCCTTTGACCCCGAACGACGAGTGTAGCGTTATCAAGTTTTTGGCACCGCTGCCGGGGAATAGAATAGCTAGTTAGTAGTCCACCTAGTTTAGGTTTCTTTACTTGATTCCTATCAAGTAAACCTTTTTTCTCATTTTTAGCTTCCTCTTAGTCTATCCCCCTTCTTCGTGACCTTTGTTCGTAACCCCATCACTTTTCATCATGGAAGGTGATAACTACCCACCATTCATCAACCAACCACCAAACAAATACCCACTGCTTGACCCAGCCTCTGCCAATCAACTTCGAGCCCGTATTATTAGCAAAATTAGAGAGCTTAGGAAATTAAATAGGATAATTGAAAATACGCTCGAGGAAGCCCTTAAGGAATCTGATCACCCTTTAGATAGTGATTCGACCACAAGTGATTCAGATGATGATCTAGAGGAGGGAGATTATAAGGTGTTAGAAATTATGGAGGGTAGTAAGGAGGAGGAAGAACTTAGGGAGTATTTTGATTCATACCCTAAAGGGAAGGAAACGCTTATCACTATAACGTAGTTAACTTCCCAAGACCACCTTTCGAGCCTCGCATAAGAAAGGGAAACCCTAAAAACATCAAAATACCGTGTATGATTGGATACTTATATAGGGGTCACACCTACATTGACTATAAGGCACCCATGAATCTAATGTCTAGGCTCTATTACAATTGGATCATGAGCAAAAAGCTAGAACCTATGAGGGACCCCTTTCGCCCTAGGAAAGCAAGTAACTATGTGGGGAGGGTTAAGGGATTGCATGTCTTCATAGGTAACTTCACATATAGGTGTGATTTCATGATTTTGGAAAATGTTAAGGGCATCATTGATGGGTTTTTAGGAGATGTGATACTTGGGAAACCATTTATAGAGGAGTCTAAGATGGTTTATGATCGAGAGAAAGGAATAGTCGAGTTCTCAAATGAAGCCGAGAGTGTTAAATATATAATGCCCTACAAGAATAAGAAGTTTGAAGGCATGGATAATTTAGATGTAGATAACATTCCGGCATTCGAAGTAGACTGGAAGAACAAAGTTTACTACACTGCTTGTCTTGAACTAGGCCCTGAATATATTCGTGATGAGAGAAGAGTTAAGGAAATCGAATGGGCCTCTAAGATTAGGGCAACGTAGGAGCACGACTACGAGTCTAGCTACAAGACTCTTAAATAAAGAAAAGCGCTTCGTGGGAGGCAACCCATGCTTAATTGTTTGCTTGTTAGTGTCATATATCTTTTATCGATTGTTTATTCTCATGTTTAAATTTGTAAAAATGTTTTATTTTGTTTTTAACCTTGTCTTAATTGCATATAAAGGTATTTTACATAAGGGATAAGTGTAGGGAGGATTACACACGTTTTCAAGGAAACGTAAACATGAGAATAACAATTCATTAAAAGATATATTTGTGTGTTTGTTCGAGTCAAATGCTTGTATCGAGTCATAATGGATGTTTTGCAGAAATTTTTTTCCAGATTCTAAAGATGTAAGTTTTCCAGAATTTTTTCTAGAAAATCGCAGACCAGTTTTTGTCAGGATAACCTGACGGTGTCAGGATCGTAACCTGACGGCGTCAGGAAGGAGTATAAACAACAGATTACTTTTTTCTCGTTTTCTGAGCTACTTAAAAATTTTGAAATTTTCCAGGTCTTAATTTTCCAGAAATTTTGTAAACATCCATTCCACAAGCATTATATCCTAGTTTAAATCGAGTCTTATATATATTATTACCGCCGATTTTACGCGAAGGTTTTGTTTGTTTCTTCAAGTGTGCAGGTTTAATTTATCAAGAAGAAGTTACATAAGATTGGAAGGAGCTTTTCACGCATAAATTCTTCTTGGAAAGAATTTAACCACTACTTCACACACGGATCCTACCGAGCTAATCAGGGGAGTACTAGTTTCTTTCGTTTTTGATTACCTTCCATTATCATAACTTTGATACTTTCGGGGAACATTGGGGATAATGTTCAGTTTAAGTGTAGGGAGGGAAAATAAAACGGGAACTTTGAAACTATGCTTATCCTTGATTATTTGCTTTGTCTAATTGTATTTGTGTAATAAACCATGAGAAAATGTCGGTTAGGGTAATTTTAGCACCAAATTTAAAATCTTTCATGATATATAGGAGTGGGCCATTAGTCTTAACAAAAGCGTCTCACGGATAGGAAGTTGCATGACTAGCACAAAAACCCTTTACCACCTAAATTCCACCCAAAATGTGAGGATCGCCCTTAGATTAGTAGGAATTAAAAGCATTCTTCTTTAATGCTTAGAGTGTAAACCGGTAGTATATTAGATTCTAAAACTTGTTTTGTGATGCATTCCGAGATCGCTAGTAAGACTACACTTGTGTAGTTAGGAATAACTAAATGATAAGAGGCATTAGGATAACCCTTGTTTGATACCCGTAATATAATTACTTCTTCCACATCGGTTGAGTAATTCCCCCACACCCTTTGCGTTGTACTCATCTTTAGTACACGATACCCCTAGTTAACCCCTCAGAGCCTATCCTTTTCGCGGTTCTCGTGATGTTTCGGTTTTTCCGGAATATCAATGAAGAGCATTGTTTACACCCCACCCCCAAATATACACCCAAATCGCCTTAGCCTACCTTGTATGCACTCACTTTTAGTGCATTATTGTTATCACCTTAAACCCTTAGTTCAATTTTCTAGTTGCTTGCATGAGTTGCTAAGTCGAGTCATATCCTTTGTATACAGTTTTGGGACGATTGAGATTCATGGGAAAAGTTAAAGTTTATGAAATGACGGGAAGAGAACGTTAAATTCAAATTCCCTTTGTTTGCATAATAATGTACCCCAAGTGTTTTGATCTTTTCAATTCGGGTCAAATTAGTGTTAGAGTAATAAAAACTCAAGTGTAGGGATGTGCCTATAAATCCCTATCATTTTGATGTTAACATAGAGGATGGTAGAGTAAAAGTGTATGAAAAGAAAAAAAAAATCGAAAAAAAAAGAGAAAAGAAAAAAATAGAGTGTAAAAAAAAAAAAAAAAAAAAAAAAAAAAAAAAAAAAAAAAAAAAACGGGCTACCATCCTACATCTATCCTTTAATTTTATATTTGTTTATTTCAGTTAGCTAGAGTTTAGAGTGCCGAGTCTTGGCTTAGCAACACCATTCTTCGTATGCATTTAACATAGAGATTTTTTACTTACCACCACTATATAGCCTATCCCACCAAACCATTTGTTTCCCTACCGTAAGCCTAACATTACAACCCTTTAAAGACCTCTTTGATAGTCTTTCCTAGGTGCTTACGCCAAAGCGACGGAGGTTTGATCTATTCTCAAGCCTATGGTAACCTATGTACTAGGACCGGTTAATGAGTGTTTATCTTCCATTTCTAATTTGTTATATTTCATATAAACCCGAGAGAGATGTGAGTATCCAAACACCCTATGTGAGGTGCTAGTATGTAATTTCCGTGCTTGTTATGACTTTTGCGGGGCTTATATGTGTTTTGGACTGTTTTAAACCAATGCTTCATGATCTCTAACTTATAAATTAATTGGCTAAAAGCACATTTGCTTGAGGACAAACAAATACCAAGTGTAGGGATATTTGATAAGGTTTTAAAAGGTACCTTTTTGAGGGGTCGTTTAAGCCCTTATTTGATCACTTTTGTATCCGTTATTACTTAATATCGTTCCTTTTCACTTTTTAGGTCTCTTGAAGGCAAAATGCTGGAATGGCACTTATTTGGACGAAAAGGCGCGATTATACGAAGAAAATGGCCAAAGTCATAATCGAGACACTCAAAGCTGCTGAAAACATAAGGTGACGGCATCAGGTGTTAATTGTGACGCCGTCGGAGGATCTTTGTGACGGGACAGAAGCCAAAACTCCCATTTTCAAGTGACGACGTCAAGTTATAAAAGAGTAGGCCGTCGCAACTCAGACGGCCTAGATGTAATCCAGACGGCGTCACAAGCATAAGGTGACTCCGTCGCAAGTCTAACGTGGCCAAGACGAAACCCTAATGACGGTGACACGACGGCGTCACAAAACATAAAGTGACGCCGTCGCATGTGTAATATTATATATAGAATCCGAATTTTTCAGTATTGAGTGTGTAGTCTTTTGGAGTAAAAACCTAAACCGAACCAAGGCTGTCTTGTACAGTATTTTAGGTTTCCAAACCCTATCTTACACCAAGATAAGTGTTTTACTTCATTAATACAATTATGTCTTTGATTATTTGTGTGTATGCTTGCATGTTTTCCATGTCCGGCTAATTTACTTGTGTGTTTGCTTAGGGAATATGAAACTTAATTATTGAATATTGATTGGTTGTTTCTTATCTTAGTTGATTAATGATCTAGTAATGCGATAGGTCATTCGTTGTGTACTTAATGCTTGATTAAATCTTTGTGAACCTTAGAATATGACTCCTTGAGTAGTTGTAAGCTAAATCATCCAAAGAGTGCCTTAGAGTAAGAGTTTATTATCCCTAGTGGGTTTTGTAGATGAGACCCTTTGGTAAGTTCAAAGAGTTAGGGAGAAACGCACACCCTACAACCTTAGACACACAACACAACTAGGAATAAGGACGTGACAATTCAACCACCAATAGGAGATAATTAAGGAGTAGTAAGACCTAAGTAAACACATCTTTAAACTATCATACGAGCACACGTTAATTAGACATAGACTACATACACCTTAGATTAGATAATTAGATAAGTAGAGTAATCGGTAGCAATACCAACCCCCCCCCCCCAAATTCAAACCCCGAGATTCGTACCTTTCCTTTCCTTAAAAAATATAAAAAGATAAAAAAAATAATCTTCCTCAACCACAACCTTAGCGTAGTAACTTCTCACTAGCATTCCTATTCCCCTAGAGAACAATATCAATACCCGTGGCTTACCCTAATACTACACTACAACGATTAGGTTCACTGCCTAGGGTGTTGAAAAATTTGCTCGACGAAAAGGAAGTTCCTTTGACCCCGAACGACGCGTGTAGCGTTATCACTATGTCTTTAGCTGAAGCTGAATATGTGGCAGATGCAGGGTATTGTGCCAATGTGGTATGGATGAAAAGTCAACTCAGTGATTATGACATCCATTACAAGATGGTACCCATCTTCTGTGACAACACCACTGCTATTGCTATCTCCAACAATCCTGTCCTTCACCAAAGAACCAAACATATTGATATCAAATATCATTTCATTAGGGACCACATCATGAAAGAATACATTGAACTCCATTTCATCCCTACTGAATATCAGCTTGTTGATATCTTCACCAAACATTTGGATGAACCTACCTTCAGGAGACTGAAAGCTGAATTAGGAATGCTTGACATTGAAAGTCAGCAACCTGATAACCAATCCTGATCTCAGCAAGTTCTCTCTGGAATGGTCTCTGATTCCTGAATAAACCCCAATATCATCTTCTCACTGAAGGAGTAAGACTCATTCAAGGTCCCTAACATTGGATAAAGAGCATTGAATGAGTAACTAAATGCTCTAAGTATTTCAGTTACTTAATGTCCTAGGTTGGTAAACATATCAATTTAATATAGGAATATATGTCTCTAAAACCTTCTATCATCCATGTCATGGATCCCCTTCAACCTTACCTCATCCCACTTGGCATTTAATGCCCTTCCTCACAACAAATGTCCTTAGGATATTTTAACTCTGCAAATGCACTTTTACTGTGCACTGCAACTGGTTCCTTGAAAACCGTGAAAAAACAGCGGGTAGTGGAGTGGTCGAATTAAATGAGGTAAATGAAACGTTTTCAAAATTAACTTTACAAATCCTCACATGTGCAAAAACTACCCTCTCACCACTCTATAAATACCCCTCTCATAAACTCAAAAACACACACACATTGATTTCTGCAAATAAACTCTGTCAAAATATTTTCAAAACCCAGAAACAATTGTGTCTTTTTCATTCTAAAACCAGTTTAAGCAATAAAAATCATCTTTGCAAACAACATACAAAAGTTTTTCACCACAAACTTTTAACGTCTTTGATTGTTCTCGTCATAAATTATATCAAAACCCTAAATCTTTTTCTAAATGGAAATGGCAAGAACTCAAAGTCTTCAGTTTGCATCACAGTGGGTAGGAGGTCTTGAAAGTGTTGGATTCAAAACTAATAACATTATAGGCAATTTTGAATACCCACATGATGTCCCAATCTATAAAGGCATCATGAAGTTTTTGCTAAACTGCTCACTGAAACAGGCCTTTGTTCAGTCCCCTTCTATACTGTACCAAAACCTCCTCAGGGAGTTTTGGGCAACTAAAGTGGCCTATGATCCGACACCCTCAACTGATGAGACTGACCTTAGACCCCACAGGGAGTTTCTCATAAGATTCTCAATTTTAAATGGGGAACAAATTGTCACCTTGGACTACAAAACATTTTGCTCATCAACTGGGCTTGACTACAATTAGGGAAATTATGTTGCTCACCCTGACCCAGCCACTGTTAAGGCTGAGTTGGGTAAAATTGCTTTAGATCCAAAACTTTTGGACAAAAACCCAGTCACCAAGAACTCCTTTCCCGTGGCTTAGAAGATCCTGTTCACTTTTGTGATTCAGGTTCTCGGCGCGAACCACTCATCTACTGAACATATCAATTCTATTCAGTTGATGATGGCATACTGCTTGATGACTAGTACTAATGTCGACATACGGGAGATCATTTACAGTGATCTCGTAACCAAGCTTTAGAGCAAAACTAGGGTGAAATACGTTTCATACCTTAGGTTTGTCTCTTGTGCTTTACAAGTGTTACTGGGTTGCAATTATCCTCAGGAATTTAAATATGGCGCTTACCTGCCACCCTGAGTCCTTCAAATTTTCAAAAGAACCCATCCTTAGTCAGTGAAATTGAATTGACGGCTCATATGGTTGCTGTAAACAACCAAAGGGACACTATGTCTCCAAACCCTACTCCCAAAAAGAGAAAGGGGAAGTCTCAAACTGGGACTAAGACTAAACCCAAGTCTCAGGGCCCTGAGGCTTCTGGAACACAGCCTAAAAGGCACAAAAAGCCCCAGTGACAAGCCACCCAAAGGAGACCAAGAAACATCCACCCCGATGACAACAAAGGACACTGATACTTCACAATCAGTGCCCTCGGTCCCAGAGATTACTCCCCAAGATCGAGAGAGAAACACACAACCCACTGGTAGGGGAACGCCTTCCACACAACCTGATGAGGACATTCTCAAATCAAAGCTTTTGTCCGAGAGCACAACAACTGATCCCAAAGACTCAAGGGGAAACAAACAACCCACTGATAGGGATCTTACTGCCACTACTTCTGAGGATGGCACTAGAAACTCCCACCAGTGCTTGAAGGAGCACCGAGGGACAAAGACTCGGAGGGAAAGAAATAACCCGCCGATATGGAACTCACAACCAATCCTGACTCTGGAGAAGACACTGGGAAACGCCCACCAGTGTCTGAGGGGTCATTGGGGGACAAAGACTCAGGGGGATAAAAACCACCCGCTGATACGGAACCCATCACCCCCACTGGTCTTTTAACAGTTGCTGAGGTTAATGAGATACTGTTTTCTGATGAAGAGATTGTTGTTGACAGTGAGGAAGAGATTTTTTCTGCTAGTGAAGAAATGGACGTTGATGTTCAACAATCTGAACAAGAACATCAGCATGATCCACAAGAGCCTGAAGAGTCGCCCCTTTAGCCTGATGATGACTCCTTTGACTCTTCAGACTCTTCTGCTTCTTCCTGCCTTGAGGATCTGAAGAAATATGACAACATTCAACCTCTCACTGAAAGACGGTTGGTAATGTGGCTAAGGAGGGGAACTCAAAAATTGTATGAAGGTATCACTAAGAATCTATGGGATAAGCATGTGGAGGCTGCTGCAAGTTATGCCGATCTTAAGGCTTCCATTGAAGATAATTTCAAGGATAATTGTGCCCACAAGGAAGTCATTTATGAATCCCTTGACATCCTGGATGATCACATGAAGAATTTCCAAACATCCTTTCATGAAGCTCACACCAAGTTGGATGAAATTAAAGAATCAGTCAAGGAGGACCCTGCCATTAATGCTAAGTTACTTGAGGCAACAGAGATCTACAAGAAGAACTATTCCAGCCTTACTGAACTGATCACAATGCTCTACGATTCTAAAGTTCAGGGTCTCCACTCTTCAATTCAAGATATTCAGTCCACACTGGGCTCCTTGGGTACCCAAGTCACTGATCTGGCTAAATCATCATCTTCTATGGCCTGGAATCTCAGGCCTAGAATGACTGCTCTGGAATTATCTCAGGCCACTCTTGAAGAAAAGGTCACTGGTCTTCAACAAGATACACAAGACATCAAGTTTATGGTCTCGGAGATTTATCAGGCCTTCAAAGGTCAAGCTGTTCCTTCTCCCTCAGTGTCTCAACCAACTCTTGCTCTCACTGACGCGCCAACAACAGTTAAGGGGGAGAGATCAGCTAAAGAGACTCCCTCTCACACTGAGGGGGAGCCAACTCAACCAGTATCTGCAGTACCTATCTATACAATCCCATCATCAGGAACACCAGTCACAACAACATTATCATTAACAACAGCAACAACAACACCAGTAGTATCAACAACACCCCCAGTAATGTCCACATCAACATCATCAGTCCAAGACAAATGAAAAGGCATCATAACCACACCCGAACCTGTCAAGATTCCTTATGAAATTGGTGGCACTAAGTACTTGCTCACTCCAGAACAGCTAAGTGCCTACCTTGAAAAAAAAGACAAACGTAAGAAACATGCTGAGGAGGAAAAGAAAAGCAGAGAAGCCCTGGTCAAAGTAGTTTATGAGGAAGCTGAGAAGTTGGGGATTGATCCTAAGAAGATTGTAAAAGAACAAGCATGCCAAAAGTTCAAAGCAGCTTAGGATGTTGAGATGGATGCCTTTAGAAAGAAAAGGGATGAAAAGAACAAGAACAATGCAGAAATAAGAAAGGCAAAGATTGATCACTACAACTGGACTGTGACAAGAAAAAGAGCACCTGAAAAAATTATTGATGTCTACATCATCCCCAGATCCAAGCCTCTTGCAATGAATGTCTACATGGGAGAAGACAAAAGGGATTTTGAAGTTCATGATCCTATGAAAGTCACTGACTTTGGGATCACTGAACTTGATGAACTTGGTCCCATCATTGAAAAGAAGAAAAATCAGGTAGTCAAGGATTTGATGAAGTCTCTCAGTAAAAGATATGAAAGACTGAGGGATGCACCAGCTCAGCTTGGAATACAATCAGCTCTTCCTGAGGCTCAAGGATCTCAACCTCAGTCATCACAAGGGAAAATGAAGAGAGTTGAATCAGAGCCTGAAGCCAAGGTCCCTGGCTTTTGATTGTAATAGAGAGCTACCTGAAGGGGTAAAGTTTGTGAACTGCTTGGTCATAGAAAAGCCTGAAAGAGGACTTTTCTTCATTGATGTCTATAGAAACCCATCATTCCAGAGATGGAGTGACATTGATCAGGCTGATGTGGCTACAATGGTAAGTTACTTAACAGTGGCCTCTCAAATCAAATCTCCTGAAAACATTAGGTTCTGCACAGACCTGAATGCCAAGATAAGAGACCACCCTGACAAAGTGACCCTCCTCTCCAAGAAGCCAAAGCAGAAGCATTAGGTATCCATCTTGTATGAAATCACTGAAACATTTATCATTTCATCTTTTGTACTAGTGATAGGAACTTGTAATCTTATGAATAAACGATGTATGTTTTGTTAAAAAGCAGCAAAAGATATGAAAGCCACTGTTGGTTCAGTGAATACCCAAACCCCTTAATTCTAGGATTTGAATAGAAATATCCTAAGTGTTTAGAACCTTAAACATTAAAAAGTCACTGAGCGCATAGCCACTCAGTGAGCTATCTTCAGGATACTCAGTACGAGGCAAAGAAGAAGTCTCTCCACTCATTAAGGTGGAACTTAAGGGGTGAAGACTGAGTCAAGAAAAAGATGGTGGATTCAGTGAGTGATGAAAATAGCTCACTGAATCCCAAAACTCCTCACCAACTATTATCACTGAAGAACAAGACTGAAGGCTGAGAAGACTGAAGAATGGGCAGGACAAAACGGTTAAGCTTGAAGCGAATAAGACGGAGTTCTTATCTTTAATAAGCCAACTTTCCCTGAAAGGATCAGCGTTAGTGCTGACAAGAAGAAAGTTGCTTTGTCCCTTACCAAATATAGCCTTTGTAAACAGAGACAAAATACATCAGTATTTTTCTTCTATAAACTTGTCAGTTTGTCTTCTAGGATAGTGTCAAAATCTATACTTGTATAAATAGCCATAAGAATTGGAGTGAAAGTTTAAGCTTGTGCATTAATTGTGAAAAACACACACAAGCAATCTTTCACTCCTCCAAATACAACTATGTCCCTGAGATAGCTCAGTGGTACCTGAATAGTTGTGCTTAGACTTAGCCTAAGCTTCGTGAGGAGTTAAACCGTACTTGTCATTTCAATCCCAAGTACTATTCCGCAAGTACTTGGGTAATGTATTCTTTTTTGATTCATTTTAATAAAGAATATAAACGTTGGAAAATTACTCAGTGTTTTATCTTGTTGAAACTTATCTTTATTTGCATTACTTCAGTCATGATTCACAATTAGTAGTTTTTACTGTTTTAAGCTACTTGTGAAACGGGAACAACAGTGGGGAATGGTATGAATACTACATTTTGGAAGGATGTGTGGTGTGGTAACCGAACGTTAGAAGTTAGAATTCCTAGGATGGCTGCTTTAGTTTCTAATAGGAATGCTTTTGTTAATGAGTATTGGTCCTCGCAGGAGTGGAATATAAACCGGTGGCGAGAGATTCATTGAGGGGTTGAGCTATCTTAACATTCTCAATTGATGAGTTGTATTCATGGTGCGGACCGTTAGAAATAGTTTAGACGTAACTCTCCTTCCGTTTGCTAGTATGGCGACTCATTGGTGCAAAATTCTCCCGATCAAGGTCAATGTGTTTGTGTGGAGAGCTATGCTAAATTGGCTTCCTGCTCGTACAAGTTTAGATCGTCAAGGGATTGATATTGATTTGTTTCCATGTCCGTGTTGCAACAGATAGTAATCATGTGTTTTTTTCCTTGAAATGTTGCTTTGGAGTTATGGAACAAATTTGCGTTGTGGTTGGATCTTCATATTCGTGAGTTCGTTAATTTGGCCGACATGTTTCAATGAATCGATGGGCATAGTGGAGGTTCTATGAAACAAATGATCTTAAACACAACTTGTGTTACTTTTATTTGCATCCTTTGGATGTATCGAAACTCGGTGGTGTTTGATGCTCAAAACTTAAAAAGCATCAGCTTTTCAATTTGGTAGTTCTCTTTTCTTATAATTGGCTATATAATATGAATCGTAAGGGCATAATCAATTAAAACGTGTGGATGCAAAATCCACGTATTTATATTTGTATGTTTTTCTTTTGCTAGTTTGATCTAGCTTAATATAATTCAGTCGTTAAAAAAAATAATAAACTTACGTAGCACGGACCTGATCGATGCGATGAAAACATTAAAGGTTTTTTTTTATTATTACTTTTTTTTAACTGTTAATGCAACCTGAAAGATGAAAATGACACACACCCTACGGATGTTAAAAATAAGTCGTTGTATATGTTACGCATATCCAAGTAACCAACTAACATATGTTCGTTTTCTTCTTTAAAAAAAACTAGCAAAATACCTTAATTACAGCTAGAGAGGTTTTCTGTAAAATTATTTGCTGGTGGGATGTTAATGTTTTGGAAGTTTCTTCTTACGAGGAATGGTTAGACTGGCTTTCGAATTCTCGACTTCAGTCTAAGCATAAAAATATGCTTGAAGGAGTTTGCTATGTTATGTGGTGGTGCCTTTGGAGTTTTCGTAACAATAGTTTATTTGGTCCGGATCATCCCTCGAAGGCGTTAATTTTTGACGAGGTAGTGGCTAGGTCTTTTCTTTGGTGTAAGCATAGATGTAAGAACTCTTTCACTTGGATAGATTAGCTTAAAAATCCTCATCTTGTAACTTAGTAATTTCTAACTCCTTACTAGTTTTTTTTTTAATAATAACTGCCGTTTAAAAAAAAATAATCGTCTGTATACTCAAAAAAATAAAGTAATAAAGTCTTCATTCATTTTTTTTAATATGACAACTCAGTCTTACTCACTGTTCTAAAAGGCTCGCAAAGGCGTGAGGCTTGGTCATGCCGCCACGCCGCCTTATGCCACATGTTTTTGTAAACTCGATATATATGTATTATGATATGAATATACAAATATTTTCATACTTTGTGCCGCCTTATGCCACGCCTTATAAACGCAAAAGCTTCGCCTTAGTAGCAAAGACGTGAGACTTGATCATGCCGCCATGCCACGCCTCGCGCTATTTATAACCTTGGTCTTACTTGAATATTACGTTGACATGTTCACCCTTCGAACCCAGTCGACTATCGAGTCATCATAGATTAATTAGTAAAAAATAATGAGCAAGTTATTATTTGTTTTCGAATGTCAAACTCATATATGCTTTGTCACACTCATGTCATATTTTTCTCAACTAATTTGACTCACCAACCACTCATTGATTGAACATATACTCAATGTCTCAATCCCACTTTGAGTACTGTCAAAATTCGGATCAACAATTTAATTCAGCTTTAGTTTGTCTTAAACAATAATTATTACTTTTTCTTATAACCAGATGCTAATCGAATATTGGTGACATCTGCATGGCTATGGTTCACTAATTTTATTTTATTACATGACACATCATATACTTAAAATAGCTAGTAATATATCAAACTATACGTCTACTGAATTATTACTATAACTTTTTAAATCGTATCTTTGGTAAGTATCTTTTGTACTCATTAGTCTTTTTACTTTTATATTTCTCATATGCCTGAATGGATAGACATTTGATTTGTTCAGACTATATGGGCATGACCCAAATCACACCAAAACAAATATAATATGTTAGCCTATTAATTATTGTCGATATATTTTGTGGGACATCAAAACCCTACTTCACCAACCCCCAAAGGAATTTTACATGTCATTCTCCACTTAACTTTTTTTTTTTTTTTTTTTTTTTGGACAAGACATTCTCCTCTCACTAGATAATATAAAAAAAAAATTACAACATGAATCATCATGTAAGACCGGCCTTATCATAAAAAACAGTTGCACTATATATATAGGGTCATTTGCTCTTTTGTCCCACATAAATCTTAAATCATTTGTGACATGGTGATGAACTGATGACACCTCTTAGGAATTTCATAATAAGAGCCAAGAGGCTTAAATCAGACCATACAATAACAAATGCGTTTTGAATTATATTTTTAAACTCGCCACGTACTTTTTTCATAACCAAAATCTATAATATATACTAGCAGGGTATCCGCGCGTTGCAGCAGCGGGTACTCTGAAATAAATTTTTTTGATTAATAATGTATTTTAGTTTAATATGTTCTTTTTAACAATAAATTTACGGATATCAAGAATTTCGTATAGCTCGTGCCCGTTCGGGCTCTAACACGTTGGCCCGTGTCAGCTCGGGCTCGAGCCCGTTTGGTCTGCGCCCATTCGGGCTCAAGCCCATTTGGCTCGTTGCCCGTTCGGGCTTAAATATTTGTATAATGTGCTTTATTATTTGTAGTAGTGAAATTTAATGCAATAATTGTGTTTAATTTGGTTGTACAATATGCTTTATAATTTGTATTTCTTATGTAAGGGGTGTTTCAATAACTGTATTAATTGTATTTATTGACCAGTTAAATAATTGACTACATTAAATAGCATTAATGTGGTGTTTTGTTGTACACTATGCTTCTTGCCTTGTACGTCTGAAAATTATGTGCATTAAAGTGTTATATACTATGTTTCTTTTCTTGTAAGTAGTAGTCATTATAATCATTAATGACATTGACCACTTTAATAGCATTAATGTTGTAAGTCTGAAAATAAGTCTGAAAATTACATCATGCCTATTTTGTTGTACACTATGCTTATTTTGTTGTAAATCTGAAAATTAGTTGCAGCTATTGTACATTGTGCTTAAATGGTTGTAATTTTTGATGAAAGAGTGTTTTTAATAGCATTAATGTTGTTTGATAGAATTTTGGTCTTAAAATGACACCACGCTTTATTTTGTTGTACAATATGCTCACTTTGTTGTAATTTTGAAAATTGGGTGTATTAAAGTGTTGTAAATCATGCTTAATTTCTTGTACGTCTTAAAATTAAAAGTGATGTGCCTTTTTATATTATATGTAGTATAGATAATATTGTAACTTAATTTTTTTCTATTTATCTCTCTTGGCATACACATATCACCTTGGTATTAGTTTGCATTAATAATTTTTTCTATTTATCTCTCTTGGTATTAGTTTGCATTAAAAAGGACATGAGTTAAGAAAATATGAACATTAGATCAACTATACTCTCTAAAAGAAATCAGGTATTTGGCTATATATGAATAGGCTTATGAGCTTATATAAATGAGTTTTGTTAAGTCCCAAAAGTATGGTTTTTTAAGGGTAGTTGGGCGAATATAAGAAATTATGACTTTACCCTCATTCATACTTAATCTAACATTTTTATTTTTTAACTCGTATACTTTTTGGTCTTTCACTAACTTAAGTTAAACCAAACACTCTAGCTATGATCTTATGAGCTTACGATATATAAGCCATAAGTTGCTTATATAATATAAGCATAAATACAATTCATAAGCTTAGATATATACCCTTTTATGGAGCTTATAAAACCCCTTATATAAGCGCTCCCGGACCCATGCATATAAATGTAGCCAAACACTTAGTTTGTGCTTATGTAAGTTAAATAAGCTTATAAGCACATTATATAAGCTTAGTCAAACACTCCTAAATATTGCACCTCTAATACTTGATTTTCATTATTTTTTTTCTCAAAACCCTTAGCCTCTACACACTCTGATATCGAACCGTACACCACCCATTTGATATTTTTTAGTCCACCAATACTTGAGCAAGGTCCTATTCCAAACTAGGTTTTGACTTGTGATTTCTATTTTTACTTTGATTGAAAACCCAAATTGGAGGCACGTACGAAACATAAAGTTGGTAAGAAATTTGACCCATCTTAATTTAAGTCAAATAATTCTAGTACTTTCTTTCATCCGCGTTCGAAAGTAAAAAAGGTGAGCACTAGAATTGCCGACTACTCCATTTTGTATGGAGTGTGTGTAAAGTTGAAGCGTGTGTGCTACAACGAGACATTATTCATCTCTTGTCATCATTACATATGTCCACCTCAATAGTAACATACGTGGGTACTAATTATATATATATACTAAAAGCCGCGTTGAGGGGACCAAATCAAGTTTCTTATAAGAGCACTTTCAATTAATAACGGTATAACGCCGTTTTTGCGTAAAATAACGGCGTTATGCCGTTATTACCCTTGGAAGTGCGGCGTTATTTCGGCGTTAGTCCTTCCCCGTTAACCCCTTAACGGGCGTTATTTGCCTTTCTTTTTTTTTTTCTTTTTTTTTTCCTTTTTTTTTTTCATTTATGCCCCTAAATGAGGGGTTGTTTTTGTAAATTGTTGGGAATGTTATTGATGTTATTGGGATGTTATTGTTGTGGGTGTTTTTTGGAGATGTTAATGTTAAATGTTAAAGCTGATGTGGCGCTGATGTGGACGGTGTTATTGGTGTTATGGTGTTATTGTTGGGAGTGCTCTAAGGTGATACTATCCTAATCTCGAATTCTATTGGCTGTTTTAAAATTATTAAGGACATTTGGTATATGTGGCACTCTATGATTGGGTAACAAACTTTTGCTACACCACCCCAATGAACAGTGGGTCGGTTCCAGATGCTACCACCGCCTCTCCCACCCTTCTCTTCACCGCCTCTCTTCATCTCAACCTTTAAATCAAAACCAAAAATATACACTCTCCTTCTCGAGAAGCTACCACACTCATCTTACTTGAGTAATGCGAACCCAAATTATTAAGTTTTTTCCTAAACATTCTTCAAGGCAAATCACTCAAACAACAAACAAACCTCTTTCCTCTCTGCCTATCAAAACCACCGGTTGTGTGATCACACACATAAACAATGTATTGTTTAATTTTTGGGTTTCCAATTCTCATGCTTCTGATGACGAGGTTCTTTTTTTAAAGCTTATGGTGTCATCTTTAATGGTTTTTTTTTTTTTTTTTGAAATTTTTCTTCATCTGAAACAGTGTCCTTATCGAAAAAAGGGGATAACATGATTGTTAAATTTAGTTCATATGTGGATATTGGTTTTTTTATCATACACTTTTGTTTAATTTAGTTCATTTGACGTGGAGATTACCTTTTCGATTATATGACTATATGAGGCACACCAAGTGTTTGTGTTAATGTTTGAAAGAGTTTGGTTTGTGCACTTTAGGTGGTCTGGAGATTTGTTAATGCTTTTGGCTCATGGATGACTAACTGTGTCAAAGACAATATGTTACTTACCAGGTTAGTTCACACTTTAATAAACCTTCATGTATTCACAAGATATTTAAACATATAAATGATACCATCCACTTACAAGTAGACGTACGCCACTGAACTGTTCTATGAATTATGGATTGGCTTAGGAGTAGATAAACGTTACCATTGATTTTAAATTCAAAGAATAAGCCTCTTGAGCCCTTGAATTCGTCAACTGTCAACACAAAACAAAGGTAAATTGATTGATTAGTTTTACTTTTTAGTATGATTTTATTGGTTTTGTGTAGCTTAGATAATCTGCTTATGTGTGTGTTGATTGAGTTTTTATTTTTGGTTTTAGGATTGTATGTGGTCAAGCTGTGGAGCAGAGACTTCTTGAAGATGAAAGGTATGGATATTTTGTTCAAGCTGAGTTTTCATTTTATTTTTTAGGATTGTTGTCATTAAGTTGATTATATGATTTTTATAAATTTGTAGTCTTAAGAAGATGAATGGTAAGAGTGGACGGAAATCGAAACCGATAACTAATTGGGTATAATAGTTTTTTTAGATGTTTCATGTCGATTTTATAATTTATGTTTCTTAAGACTTGAGAGTGGAACAATAGAAGTTTAGCTGCAGCCGTATGTTTGATATCATTAATTAATTTATGTTACGAAGCCGAGAGTTTTGAGAATTATGGCGATGCAATTTATCACTTTGTGTTTAGTTAGCGTGTTTTGTTAAGAAGTGTTTGGATTAGCTTATTTTCCCTGCTTATAAGCTTATTTAGTTTTTGTAAACTTGATGCGGTTACTTTTTCCCAGCTTAAGGGATTACTTAGAAGTTTATGATTATATAATTTCACTAAATTGCGGCCAAACTCACAGCCTACTTTGGAAATGCAGATTGTGTAATGCGTCTTTAATTTATCAGTTATATGTTTCTCAAACTATAATGTAAGTTTTAAAATGATAACACGACACCAATTTTTTCAGGTTCCATTGGCCTTCTGCAATGGCATCATGAACCTCACGGTTCCAGTAGATCGAAAACACCACCATCAAAGCATGAAAGGCAACATCATCGTTCAGTAAAATGCAGCAGCAATTCATGGAATGGTTTGCTTATATAGAGTATTGCTAATTCCGATGCCAGTGCTGAACCCTCAAACCTAAGGTTTCCCCCTTTCATTATTAACTTTAAATAAATGAAAATTCTTTATTACTACGTATATCAGATAAGCACTCTCAACTAAGCAACTTTCTACCTACTCAGAAACTGCTTATATTACCTTTCCTTCGCTTATAAGCAGAAGATCACATCTTATGTTCTACTTATATTAATGGGATAAATAAGCATATTTTAATAACTATAATTATTTGAAATAAAAAATGCAACTCCGTGTTCAATGTGACAGGAGTCAAATGGTTTGTGCTATGGGCCAAAACATTTCACATTCAATTGCAGTCTAAATACATATATAGTTGCTAAAGCCCGTACGTTTTATTAATATTTCCTAGATTGACTTTACGTATTCATGTAACAGGAAGTGGAAGCTTATGCGATTTTAGGGTTCATCAAACTATTTCAGGTTTCAGCTCAACAGGGATCACTATTTGGAAGGTTCCTCCCTTTTCTTCTTCACATGCGGTTTTAGGGTTCATCAAAGAGTCAAATGTAGGTTTTTTTGTGCCGTTAAAGCTTCTTTTAGTTCAATAATGGGTTTATACTCATTAAATGATATCATAATAATGGAAACCAGCATGGGCGTGACCGTGTCATGCAGTGTCTTGAAGCAATGTTGAACACAGGTTGGTTAATTCTCATCTCCACTTCTTAATTCAAAATATAACTAAACTTATTATTACTTTTTGAATTTCCGCATATGATCCACTTGCTTCTCAGTTTAGACCATATCCTGTGAAAACAGCTCCTCAAATGACAAAGAAAGCAGACGACACATCAGCAAAGAACAGTTATGTCGAGCCAAAAGAGGAAAACGGGATGCCAAAACAGGAAAACGGGAGCCAAAAGAACAGTTTGAATTCTGCTCCTAAACTACAAAGGATATATTAAATATTAGTTGACAAACAATAAAAGGTAACTCGATCATTCATCGACCTTTTTTTAATTTTACTTATAACCTTTACGAGTTTGTGGGTTGCGTTCGTTTTGTTATTCAAAACTTATATTGGCTATTTTAGTTTGTAGTCATAGCTTGCTCAATCTCAGCTACATTCTGTTAGCTTATTTGTTAAATTATATTTCAGTAAACATTGATTTTAGGGGAAAAGCTTGAAAGGAAGTATATGTTTATTGCTTTCAAGACATGTAGCTTCTTTATATGGGGTATCCGTTTGATTCTAAGTGAGGTTTGGGGGCTGAAGTGGAGGTTGAAATGAGTGGGTTTCAGTACTGAAAACAGGGGCTAAAATTTGCTATGTTTGGGTGCTCAAATAGGGGCTGAAACATGTGGGTTTAGTGGATGAAATGGGTGGGTTTTGAGGCTGACATGGGTAAATTTGGGGGCTTAAATGGGTGTGGGTTTGTAGGCTGAAATAACTGGGTTTGGCAGATCTTAAGAAAACAAACGTTGACATTTTTCAGAGTCTAAATGATCCTCATTTTCGACTTTCCACTTACAAAGGTGAGCTGCATTTTAATTTTAATAAGAAGTGATGCCATTAATAAAAAAAAAATATTAAGGGATGTTTATATAGCCTATTACAACAGCCATTTAGCATCCAAAACATGTTATTCAGGCCTGTTTGGATATCTTATTTACAACAGCCCTTAAGGTGTAATTTCACTATTTAAAAAAATAGTATTGTGATTACCGATATGACATACATCATGTTAAGGTAGCTTACTAATACTTTTGGTTACATCGACATACAATGGTGCAGCGGCAGACAATGGTACGGCGGCAGACAATGGTGCAACATCAGAAAATGATGCAAGGTGAGTAGCCTTTTTTCCAACATTCTTTGTATCACATTCTATTTATGTCGTATAATATTTCCTGAATTAGCTTCTGTATCAAATTAGGATCAGAGATGCCGGGTTTTTATCACTCTGATTTTATATTTTCTAGATTGATAATACTAAAGTATGTCTAATGCAGTGGTTCTACATAATATCAATACCTATGTAATTACGAATCCCATAATTTAGCATATCTTATCATGTGTACGTACTGCTCTATAATTACATCTTATTTCAACAAAATAATGTGATGTTTGCTTATAGTAACATTATAAGATTCAATTTTTATACTAATTTTGTTGTGTAATTAGTGATGGGTGCAAACAAATTTTTTTGCTTCGGCTAGGCTATAATAAGATTAGTTGTTTACAAGCAACTCAAGAATCCGTGACTCACTGTCATTTTGTACTTACTCACACATCTTAATAAGCTAAAAAGCTAATAAACACACAAACACCCCTTTACTATATTCATCTTTATCTATGTTAAGGTGGTTTTTGGGATTCATTATTTTGTTATGCTTAAAAACAAGTACTTTTTGAGATTCAAAATGGCACATGCCAACTTCTGTTTTCTTTTGTATTTACGTGCACGTAAGCATGATTGGTATGCACTATGAGAACGGCCACGTTGGCCGACTTGATTTTTTAAGAGGGTGCCAAACCAGTGGGTACTGTTTTTTGTTCGGCTTATCTTCAAAACAGAGTTGTTTTTTTTTACCTAGAAATTTGTCATGTTTAGTGCCAAACTATCGATTAGGAGGTTGTATGCATTTAGATGTCCAATGGGTTATAACAAAGAGCAAGACACCATAAAACCATTCTAGCCTACTAAGATCACCTAGGGGAACACGTGAATTCGGTTGTCAGATTTATTGAACATGATTAAGTCAGCACCCAAATATTGAGACTGATTACTGCTAAGACATGTGGTAAGAGAACATAAATGCAATTATAAATATGTGCCCTATTTGTTTTACTTTAAGAGGGCGGATTAAGAGAGTTTGGTACTTGGTAGTTTATTAATAAGGTTATTGCAACTTGGAGACGGACACATCAGTTTTGTGTGTTTCGGTCAACTGAGAATGATTCCTAATAGTTAAACTCTTTATTATATCATGTTGTCACTCCCACAAGCATTATATTCGTGTCTTAGTTTCTTACACCACCAATTCTTCTGCTTTTCACACACACATTGTTTGTCAGGATCATACAGAGAGGATATTATAATAAGACGAAGGTTCTTGACCTAACAGAGACTAATTTCGGTGTTCTTAAGGTATGCCCCTCATTTGGCGCTGTGCACAAATTCTTCAAAGTTGTCCGTTTGACAAACATCCTACCTAGATAACTATGCTAAGCTACCATTTGGATCATGATACTTTGTTTTGTCTCATTTGTGCAGACACTATAAAAGGAAGCAACATATGTACGAACGTTAGCTGATGTAGAAGAACCTGTAATTATTCGAACTGCAGGTTCAAATCCGATAAAGAAACTGTAAGCATAAAACTCTTTTGAAAGTTATAGA
Source organism: Chrysanthemum seticuspe (assembly GCA_019973895.1). Lineage (NCBI taxonomy): Eukaryota > Viridiplantae > Streptophyta > Magnoliopsida > Asterales > Asteraceae > Chrysanthemum > Chrysanthemum seticuspe. Next base: position 17,324,916 of record BPTQ01000007.1, on the reverse strand, counting down.
CGTTATTTAATGAGATTGAGTCCTTTTATGAAACCATTATTAATGGGCCAGTGCGGGTCAAAATAGGTTGGTTTATGATAAGTTACCTATCGTCGTAAGCCTATAAAATGTATGAATGTGTTGTTATTTGAAATTATTTATGGATAATCATATATGGATATTTGCTTTTATTAACTAAATTTACTTATGCCTTCTATTTCTTATTAATTATGGATAATCATGTAAGCTTTTTCATCTTCTGAGTGTCGATTTTTCAGGGCTGCATTTTCGTGTTTGATCACTCAGAAGATGAAAAAGCTTACATGTCGATTTTCAAAACTAGATCTTTTAATTTTCACATTCCTTTTCATCTTGCTTATATTTGACATTCACTTGCTAATTGATTTTATATCTTAACTTCCCACTATTTATCCTAGCTTATTTGTGCATTCAATTATCCACTGTGCTTTAGTTTGTGATGGTTAAGAACTTAAATAGAGCATTTTCTCTTGGTTACTTCAATGCTTTAATGTTGTCTTTTATATTTACATTTCTCAACTAAAGCTTAATTACTTTGTAACAGAAGTTGCTACAGGTCCACGAGCACAATCTGCAACAGTGACGGAACATGTCCATAGGAAAAATAGTAACAAAATTTAATGCGGGTGATCGTTTTTAAAGCCATACTTGGCGTCCTTGATAAGAAGAATTCAAGTTTGTTTTGCTACAAGTTACCACTACACTCAAACTTGATGAACAATGATCTAATTAAATAGAATTTGACATTTGTATATTATGCTAAAAACCGTACAAGGTTTGTGTGCAAACCATGCATTTGTGTGCAAACCATGCATTTAATGCAATCTTTCTAAACTTGGAAAAAAAAGCCCTTGAGGTTCAAGTGGCGTTGCAAACTTAGTCCTTTAAATGCAATCTTTCCCAACTTGGCAAAAACAGCCCCTGAGGTTCAAGTGGCGCTGCAAAGTTAGTCCTTTAGCATTAATTGCTATCTGCAACCTGGCAAAATTAGTCCCTAAGGTTTAAGTGTCGCTACAAAGTAAGTCTTTTTAAGCCAATCTCGCTGCATCGCGCGGGTTTCCACACTCGTTTAGACTATACTATAGTTGTTTGGCGTGCCTGTTAATCTATATTATGCTTCATGCTTGGTCCTTGATTAGATATTAATATATTTGACATTGGCCTTGATTATATTAAAGTCCAAGATATTAAATAAGAACATACTAGATAACCAAAGAAGCATTGGGTCTGTTCAAAAAAAAAAAAAAAAAAAAAAAAAAAAAAGAAGCATTGGGTCAATGGTATCATTTCCTTACCGCACATTAACAGGTCTAAAAAGCTTATGGTTAAAGTTTATGGTTAAAGTTTAAGGAATATTTAGTTAGTTAGTTCAATCCCAACTTATGGTTAAAGTTTATGGGAAAATAGTTCATTGACTAGGTTAGGCTTTTGGAGAAAGGTTAATAGGCAAAAAAAAAAGACACGTGATTAGAGTTTTTCTGTTGATCTAAATCTTCTGAGAATGAAACTAGTAAACTAACGTACTTTGAGTCCCCATTTTAATTACATGCATATTTGTTAAGTCCTTCACAAGCCCATAGATATATCTTGTCGATGGGGTGATCAACTAATCAAAAGAAATTGATTTGCACACTCACACTTCTAATTGAGACACTCTACGATATGTATTACATATTTGTGCAGTGCTTACAGTGTGTTTTAACTATTTATACAGTTGAGTGTCGCAATAAAAAAATATGAGTTTCTCGGTCACCTCCCTTAATCAAATACTGAAATACATGTAAAAGGTGGAAACATAATTTTAAATTCTAAACATACATGATTACATGCATGTATGTGGTTAAAACCCTACATTAGGAAGAAAAATATCATCTTTTAAATTCTAAACGTACATAATTACATGCATATGTGTCGTTAAAACCCTGCATTAGGAAGAATTGAGGTTTGCATGATTCAGGTTCCGATCATTAACTTAATTATGAAATAGACTACTTATGAACAGAACATGTCATTGTATACTTTATGTTTACATTCATTATCCATGATAAAATTGGCACAATAATGTTTACCACGATAAATATCTAGCATATTTAGGGGTGAGAAACAAACCGAGAAAAGCTGATTAACACTTGAGCGAGTTGGCAAATCAACTTCGTACGTTTAATAAAAAGTTGGTAAGTATCAATTTCAAGAATATTGGATCCAAAATTTTAAAAATCTCAAAAGAATTGAGGTTTGCAATTTAATGCACTCTTACATTAGGAAACAGTATTCAAATACTGGCAAACGTATAAACTCAAAAGATACTTGAGGTTGTCAAAGTATCATTTTGTGCTTGTTTATGCCAACTTTATTAGAAAATTGTCGAAAGTTGTTTTCATGGACGTCATGGTGACTTGTTTTCTTTACAAGTCCATTAGTGACAAGTTTCTTGCTAGTTTTTTTAAGAGGGTCGAGGAATATTTGTTAGAAGATGAGAATCAGTTGGTCGAATGTCGATTTACTAGCTGCTAATTTTTATATTAGCATATATAATATATCTTGCCTTTAAAAAGGAGTCCACTAGTGATTTCTTACCATACGAAGATAAAAATATGCTTATAAGTTCGTCATCTTAATTTTTAAATATTTACACATATTAGAAACCAATAATAGAAAGAATATAATTATATGCATTGCGATGTTTATATTATTTAACTACAAATTGTTAGATTCGTTACAAGACATATGTCTTGTTGAGCACTTTCTATTTTATATTAGGGTTAATGGTTTGATAATATATTTAGTTGTCATGATTTTTTTTACATGTATTAAACATATTTTTTTTTTCTATTCTATGTAGTAAATTTGTTTTTTTGATATTTTTTGTAGTACTTTTCATTTTATTAACTTAGGCGGAGCAAAATGGTAATAAAATACATAAATAATACAAAAAATACAAGTTTAGTACATACGCAAAAAAAAAATCAATATATATAAAAAAAATTATAAACAACTATTATACATTCTATATATATAACTAAAAGGCAGGACACAGTAACTCCTAAACACTGTTGCACATTTAATGCCAACTTTCGCAAGTTGGCAAAAATAGCCCATGAGGTTTAAGTGTCGTTGCAAAGTAAGTCCAAGTTGGCAAAAATAGTCCCTAAGATTTAAGTGTCGCTGCAAAGTAAGTCCTTTATAGCAATTTGGCAAAAATAATCCCTATCCAAATTCACATCTACAAAAGCAATCCCGCTGCATCGTGCGGTTTCCACACTCGTTTAAAGACTATTAGCCTTTTATGTTATGACTAAGTTTTAAAGTAATAAAAACTCCGAAACAATAAAAATCACAATTGACATAAAAATAGAAAGAGAAGTAGGTAAAATTTGTCCGTATCTTCTTGACCACGACCTTGTACAATGACACAATCATAATTGACATATCACCAACATAAAATTGATAAACGAACATTATCCATCTCTTTTACACTCGCTATATATTACATCATATATTGATAGACAATACAATTCACAATGTGTACTAATTGGGAAATTTGCATTTTTTAATTCCAAGTTGCCACTTAGTTTGAAAGGTAAATTGCAAGAATGATTTTTAAAGTGGCTTAAATACGTAAAACATACACCGAGACAAAAGGTATTGCAAAAACAATATTAATGTTTTCATTTTTTGCAAAAAAGCCACCGAGAGCCAACTTTCGTTATTTTTCTCGTTAAGTGGCACGTCACTGAGGGTATTATTGTCATTTCACTGTTCCCGCCTAATATGTCTACGTGTCATATCACTGTAGCTATAATGACTAAATTTGCAACCGAAGTTGTTACCCGAAATAAATATTACCGTTTTATCACACAATTCCACGCAACTTTGTTTACACACGTACTTTCCAATTTCCAGAAGAAAAAAATGGTTGTTATTTGTGATTGTGGCAAACAAGCAAAAATCAAAACAAGCTGGACAAAAAGGAACCCAGGCCGACGGTCTACTGTTGTCCGACATGTGGGTTTATTGGACGGACCGATCCTCCAATGTGTTGCCGAACAGTCGATGTGATTCCTGGCCTCTTGAGGGCAAGGAATGACCTTGAAGAAGACTTGGAGGAACAGTTGATGTTGATGAAGGAGAAGGATCACCAGTTAAAAAAGCTCAACAAGTTTCTTCTTTTAAGTTGGGTCTTTTTTTTTTAATTGTCTTTAAGTTGGTTTAAGTTGGTATGGAGGTCTTGCTTTATGGGTTGTATCATTACAAGGATAAGGTCATCCCTGGTTTGTATTGACCTATCATGTTAATAAAAAGTTGTTGTTTATGGCATTAGAGTTGGTGTCGATTATTGATAAAGTTATGTTCTTGATGTAAAATATTAAACCTGTATATACTTTGACTTGTGATAGTCAATAATGTTCCTTTTAGTTGTTGAATCACTATGCAGCAAACTTGGTTTGTGGTTGCTTATCAACTTTGACTAACAATAGTCAAAACTAATTTGGCCATTTTCTTTATCTTTATGCATGAAGACCATAGTAAACCCAAATACTCAATAAATTTGCATGAAGAACATGGTAAAATCAAATGAAAATAAATACCATTCCTAATCAAACCAAGTCTCAAAACAAATACGGTACAAATTAGTGTCTAGAATACAGAAACTCAGAAACAGGCATAATCAATACACTCGGTCTTAAAACTCACAAACAAAGAACCAAATAAGTTTACTGCACCATCACAATGGTGTTGACTCACTTGGAGATCTTGAGTTTTGTCTTGATCCTCTTCTTCCTTTGACCTCCACCATTCACTGTTAATTGTGTTCCAACTGGCTGACTTGGTCGTGTTGTTACCTTTGTTGCTAAAGATCCCACTGATGAATATTGCTTCCTAGTACCTCATCTCGTACTCCTTCATTTCTTGATCCACTTCCCTTCTTTTGGTTGTCTCTTGGACCTGTACAAGCTCTCTTATTGTGGCCCTTCCCACCACATGCGCCTCATTTGATTGTACTGCCCCTCCTTGACAGCTTCCCATTTTTCACGAATGACTTTTTCAAATCTTCTTCAACAATCTCATCCTTTGACACTATTCACTTCTTCCTTGGTCTACCAATTGGAACATGGTGGTTAGGTGGTTTTAAGTTGCTAGGGATACTGCATTTGGGCCAAAAGGCTAGACTAGCAATTCTTTCAATCTTGTACTGATACATATCATTCCATGTGTTTAACTAATAACATTGGGACACCCAATCTTCTAGTATCCCAACCTCTTTGCCATTTGATGACATGTTGTAGATAACAACAACAACATGTTTACTACACCCTTCCTGGTGGTGAGGTAAATTTTCACTGTGACGGATTTTAAGAGTGAACAAGTTCTGGTTTGATTCTGTGTAGAAACAATAAACATCAACACACACACACTAAAAACATAAAAAATCATCCTAATGTGTAAACTTATTCCTATTTATATTGTGCATGCGGATAACATTATATTTAACTAAAAAATCGATACAATTAACAATAATCAAAACATTCGTATTGCTCATCAAGATCGCAGATCGGGGAAGATCGCGCTCGGTTTTTCCCAAACGAAAGAGCCATCATCTTGAATTTTTATTTGATCCCGAATCGTACTTGAAAAGTTTAGGGAAGAAATTGCAATTGAAGTTTGAACAATAGGGTTTATTGGGTTTTGTGCTAATCGTGGGTGTTATAAACTTATAATGGTTTAGGCGGGAACAGTGAAATGGCAATACTACCATCAATGACGATGCAACTTAACGAAGGAAATAACGAAGGTTAGTAGAAAGTAGCTCTCGGTGGTTTTTTTGCAAAAAAATGGAACATTAATGTAGTTTTTGTAATACTTTTTGTTCCGGTGTATTTTTTACGCATTTGAGCTACTTTAGGGATCATTTTTATAATTTATCATATTTTTAACTTGATTTATATTTGTTTAATATATATATATTTTTTAAATATAAGTCTATTTTGCTAATATTCAAAAAGGATTCACTTTTATAAACTTTATAAAATAATGAACGTGAACATTTAATTTGAAACGTACGAAGTATTACTTAATTTGATATGTTTTGTTTCCAAATAGCAAAATTGTCCTTATCACACATAAACATCACAATGTATTTTATGATATTTTTTGAAACAAATTATTAAAAAAACTTTATAAGTGGAATATGCCACAAACTAATTTATGAAAATGCAAATTAGTTTACGTATATGAAAATCAAGGTTGTAAAAATCGTTAGGCGCTAGTGAGGCGGTTGGGTAGGGCCTAGCGATTAATCGGTTAGGCGAGGATTAATCGGATTGGAATTTTTATGCACAAAAATGTAATTTTAGATATTATATTATTTTATATGTATGGGATAAGCGTATTGCATCAAAGTTCAAATATTTCAAGTGTTAAAATATAGACATAATACATAATTCTTCAAAGTTCAAAGTCAAACATAAATATTACTCGGTCTGTTGACCATTTATAAGCGAACTTTGACCGATGTTGTCCAATTAATTGGTTTGTTGACCGATTTTTATGGTGATTTTGTCCGATTTTTAAGTGATTTTGTTGACAAATTTTTAAGCGCTTTTGTCCGATTAATCCGATTATATCGATTTTGTCCGATTAATCGGTTTGTTGACCGATTTTAAGCAATCTTTGACCAAACCGATTAAATAGGCCGATTATGATAAATCAAGGCGCTTAGTGAGCGATCAGCAATTATGCGGGGATTAATCTGCCGCCTGGGCCGATTTTTACAACAGAGATGAAAATATGACACAAAGTTAAGTTAAGCTGGAAATAAGTGACATCTTCGATAACAAAAATGCAATTTTCCCCGCAAATATAGTTTCAACACGAGGATTTCATATATATATATAACGCCCCGACCCGACAAGGGTAAAGGAATCACAAGCAATGGTGTCATATCAAAGCAAACATAAATATCCAAAAGAAGTCTTAGCATAAATACTGAAATAATTCAAGTCAACATGACTTCAATACATAGGTCCCAGCGGAAAATAAACTCCAATAAAATATCTGAAATAGTAAGTCTTAAATGGCATCATAAGATCAAAGCTAAATATCTCTAAGGTAAGTCCACTCAGCACTCATCCCAAAGCAAAACCCAGCTCCAATGCTTAGATACCTGCCGCGGAAGAAAAGAAATGCGGCTGAGCTTCAAAAGCTCAGTGAACAGATATACAAGCAAAGCGAATACGAAACGAAATCAAATACGGAATATAGTGAACGAAAGATAGTAAAATCATAATCATTTCCAAAGCATAAATCATAATTATCGAATAAGTTTTATAGTTAACTACCTTGAGCCCAGAAACAAATATCAGATCATAATCATATTCATATTCACACAAGGAAACATTTGTAGGGGAGACCTACCGGAGTTATGAAGGACGTGCATGCACGCAGCATCAATCATCAGATAACATATAACATATAACAGATAACAGATAACAGATCTAGGATGCATCCATACGCCCCAACAGACAGATATTGGTCATATAATATAACTTGAGCTCATAACAGATAACAGATAAGGGACGTGGCAGAACATCACTCTAAACTGCCCTAGAGTCATGTCAGAGGTGCATCACTGACACGGACATGGAACCCCCATGACTAGTTAATATTTGGCTCGGTGTCAAACTATCTTAGGTCAAATCAGAATGTCAAAACTGACACAGATCATACTTTATCAGAAAATTAATCATATTTTCAAAATCAAAGTTTTCATATCATATAGTTCAAAATCAGATGTTTCATAACTCAGAAATCAGAGTTCAAATAAGCAACAACTCAAACAAACAGAATGGGGTTCATAGCAAAGGCTTAGGAAACCCTAATATAAAAGCTAACGAAAGAAAACGTTATAAGGAACCTTTACTGAAAAGGTCAGAATATATGTACCTTATTCCAAAGCAAATGACCAAAAAGCAGAAATACGGAAAGCAAAGGATTACTCCTTCTTCACAGAACCTATACACATTAACGGTCGTACATGTTATTTATGATTCCATAATTGTCGAAATAATCTTTTAATATTTGGTGTTCATACTCAATGTATTCAGTGATCTTAATACTTTAGAGTTTTATAATTAAATGAGACTTAAGTGTTTTATAAACAATATCGTAGATTAGGGTTCATTGTGTCATTTATTAAAGTTTAGGGTTAAATGTGAAAAATAGTTTAAACGTCATAACTCACACATGAAATAACGAATTAATACCCTTAGCTTCAAACCCTAATCGACTCTCATTTATGTTCTAGGGTTTTCTCATTCTTTTAATATCACATCAATGTGCATTTACTTTATATGTTACGTCATTTAATGACTCATTACTCTTGTTTATTTACGCAACACATTCATGACTTAACCATACGTTACTCATATACATGTTATACGTCAACTTTTATATCCATGCACATTTATGATTTCTTGTGACAACCAAAGTTACTTATTATCCGGATTAGACACATCGACACACACATGCACAATAGTTTAGACTAGATATGACCACGTACTACGTTTACATAACGACAAGCTCACTTGACTTATAAAACACACGCATGATACACGGTTCACAAACCAATTAGGGTTCGGCATGCATGGTTCGGTTCACACATCACTCTAGGGTTTAGGTTTTACATGACCTTTACTCGTTTAACACACTCCCACAAAACTCCACATGGTTCGGTTAATACCTAGGGTTCGGCCTCCATGTTTTACGCAAACCCTAGCTCATCTACGTATCTTACTTAATCACGTTTGCATGTTTTACCTTGTCCGATTCATGATATATGTGGTTCGGTTTTCTTAAGCTCGACATACTAATGATCCGATTCAAACAATACATATATGTTACATGTTCTCTTAATATTACAAGGTTCAATTCATATTGGTTTGTTGGTTTCATATGGTTCGGCCAAAAAGAAAAGAACACAACTCGGCTAAACAAAACACGATAACGTTAGGCGTATCAAAGTAAGACGAGAAGAACATTTGTTATACCTTAGCTCGTTGGAACAAAACTCGCGACACCAAGGGGTTGGTGCTCGGCCGAATAGAGAAGAAAAGAAAAGAGAGAGGCAAAAACTAGGGTTCCAATTTTATGTTAATGTTTTGTATATATAGTGGTAGTACAAAAATTCGGTTAGGGCTTTAGATAGGGTGGGTTTCGGCCTCTTGATCCAAACGAACAAAACAAACACCCTTGGGCTCTCGGCTCCATTGTCCAACCGAACAAAATTACACGGCCCAACATGGTTCACCAAATAAACGAAAACAAGGCCCAAACGATTTACGCGAGACTTTAAATCTTTTCGTCGTACAAAATCGATCACGTACACATATTCGTTAAGTTTTAATTATAGATAAGTTAAGTTTTAATTTCGTTAAATGATTATAAATGTATTTTATAAATTTCGATTTCAAGGGTATTTTAGCCTTTATTCATGTTTTAGATTTTCAGGTTTTACAATATAGTTACAAATTTTCTCTACAATTTCGATTTAATCTTAAGTGTTAATGAATAAAAACCTTGCTAGTAACCTAATATAGTTAGTGTTCTTTTGAATTATTTATTTAGTGTACTTTACTGTTTACTTTGCGCCTTCTTCAACTTTTTCTAGTGCAAGTTATTAAACGCATTTAAGCTTAATTACCTATTATGTGCAACTTTTGTATTTGAATTATTGTTTTCTTGTCATTTCGAGATATAACATCATTTTATCTTTCTTTTATTAAAGCAGTTTTAGGATATTACTATAATCTTTTGCTTTTGAATTCAAAACTCCTATTGAAAGAAGAAAGAAAAAAAGTAAAGCGTAAAGTGTTGAATAACTTTAAATTTAGCATTATACGTAATATCATACACATGATCAAATGCCTTTAGTAAAACAACGTAACCTCGCTCACAACAATAAATATACCTTATAAAAATAATTAAAAAAAACACATTCACTCACTAACCATATAACCATTCGGTCATCTAAGCGACCTTATCAAGCAAAAAAAAGGAGGGGAGGGGGAACGCATTCGAGTGGAAGTCAAGTAAGAGGAGGGGACGTTGTTCAAAGGGTTGACCGACCCTGCCATAAACGGGCCTTCGTAGGGACCCGGGAGGGCTGTGGCTCTCCCAAGATTTAAGGTTGATACTGTAAATGTTTTAAAAGTTAAAAGTATAAATTTTATGTTTGGCTCTCTCAAGAAATTTTGATCCGCCCTCCCAAAGTTTGGAGAAACCAAAGGTGGGTTATCAAAAAAGGATATTTGGAGCGGCTGTCCTTATGGCATCTCAATAAAAATTTACATAACAAGTTAACAACTCAACAACTACAACATATGGTCTTCAAAGCTACATACAGCCATACTTTAATCACATACGGTATTAAACTAATGTTTGAATTTCCTATTATTTTGTAATCTTGTGTTATTTTATATATGCAATTTGCTTCACATGTTAGATTAATAGACGAACAGATTAACCAAACTCATTTGGCTAAGATTAATTGACCAACAGATTAACCAAACTCATTTAGCTATCTAACATTTTTATTTAATATTTTTTTTTATATTTAATTGTTAAATTTTAGTATAATTAACATAGATCTAAAATGCTAGCCTATTCACAAAATACACACAAAAAATTCACTCGCTAACGTGTCAGTGGATGATTGATGCGTTTTCTGGCAGTTTCTTTCTCCCCTCTCTTATTAAACCAATAAACTGCTAAGCGAGTTGGTCTAACACTTCTATTTAAAATATATCAGTTGTAATGTATTATGTATATCAAATTTACTATTGTTTTTAGCTTCCTTTGTTATGTTTTTTGCTTCCTTTGCTATGTTGATTTCTCTTTTAATATACTTGTCTAGTTTTAAACTTTCAGTAGTTTCGAACTTTCGACCCCTCACAAAAATCGTTCAAGTTCTGTCTATGAACTCTACTTGCCACTACAATTTGTCTTATATTTGGCACCTATATTCAATATTAGCATTCTACCAACAACTAAAAAACTGTGCATGATGGTTTATGATGTCGATAACCTTTTTATTTATTAATCTATTATTACATGACCCTACTACAATCATGCAAATTATACATAACCATGAATTTCATGTTCAAACTTTACAATTTAATAAAGGGTGAAAGCTAAAGGTACGCAACGTACTTTTTCAAAATTACACATCTAGCTAATATATTTTGTTAAGTGTCAAAGCTAGCTAACATACTTTCAAATTTCACTCGATCTAGCTAATATGACCTGTTGGTAGTAGGTTATCAGGTCACCTTGGTGAAAAATTTGCGCAGTTAGTCCTCTAGGACTAACGACCGTTAGCTAGATGATAACGACCGTTAAAAAAAAAAAAAAAAAAAAAAAAAAAAAAAAAAACTTTTGAAAAAAATTTTACTTTTTTTTTTAAAAAATTCAAAAAATTTTACGTTTTTTTTTTAAATTTAAAAAAAAAAATTAAAAATTTTTACGTTTTTTTTATAAAAAAAATCTTACGTTTTAAATTTTTTTTTTTTTAAATTAAAAAAAAAAATTTACGTTTTTTTTTAAAAAAAAAATTTCGTTTTTTTTTAAAAAAAATTTTACGTTTTTTTTAAAAATTTTTTACGTTTTTTTTTTTTTTTTTTTTTTTTTTTTTTTACGTTTTTTTTTAAAAAAATTACATTTTTTTTAAAATTTTTTTAAAAAAATTAAATTTTTTTTTAGATTTTTATGTTTTTTTTATAAAAGTTTACGTTTTTTTTTTTTAAAAAATTTAAAGTTTTTTTTTTTTTTTTTTAACGGTCGTTATCATCTAGCTAACGGTCGTTAGTCCTAGAGGACTAACTGCGCAAATTTTTCGCCAAGGTGACTTGGTAACCTACTACCAACAGGTCATATTAGCTAGATCGAGTGAAATTTGAAAGTATGTTAGCTAGCTTTGACCTTTCACAAAATATATTAGCTAGATGTGTAATTCTGAAAAAGTACGTTGCGTACCTTTAGCTTTAATAAATCATGTTACTCATTTAAAAAAGTAATCAAGTGCGAGCTAAGCATTGAAGCCTCATAGCGGGCATTATTACATTGATTAAAGCAGTTGCGTATATAATTGATGCATCTGTAAAACCTACAATTACTGGCTAGTTTTGGGTCCATAAACGTGAATTATATATATTCCGTACACTCAATATATACTTATATTTAGATATTTATTTGACAAATATAGTAATTATTATTTCTTTTCACCCCTCGAGTAAGTCGACGTTTGTGTTTTCATGTGTAACTAACCACATGTATAATGTTGATACAAAAGTTGGACGTTCTTTATTTGGGGCTCCGGCTCTCGTACCAATTGCTGATTGTTGCTTGAGACCTGCGCACTAAGAGACAGAAAACACCGTTAGGCTTACCGTGAGATTGTCTCCCACGGTTATCCTCCGGCGTGAGAGTAAGTAATCGGTTTAGGGTTAAAGGAGAGTTAGGGTTTGTAAGTCGTACCTTTAACGAGGGATGTGATTCCTTTTATATATACACGGAATCCTTGTTGGTTCCGTGTTCCCCAAGCTTCGGCGTATCCCGCCTAAATCGGTTGGGAATGATTATCTCTTTGATTAAGAGATATCCTCCATCTATTCCGTAAATAGATTTGTATTTGGGCCTTCGTGGGCCTAAACGCTTATTAGCGTAGCCCAGTTCGTGCTGGGCTTGTCAGTATTGGGCTTTGGGCCGGTTCATGACCCGGATATAGACTATACGTCATCATGTCCCCCCAGTCTAGTATGCGCAGTGAATAACTGCGGATGCTAGACTAATAGCCGTAGTCAAAGAAACAACATCGAAGCGTAGCCAAGAAGCCATAAAAATATATCTTCCCATACATTGTATCTAGACATAGGATTAGAAAATTGGCTCCTCGTAAATCGGGGGAAAGTTACTGCTGTGACGTCCCATCAAGCAATCTCAGCCACACTATTAGCGTTAGTGAGGTCCACGTGTCACTCATCGTGTGGGTGAGAAGAATTATATAACCCCTCAGTTCATTTCCACTTCGTTTCTCACAGTAAAAAACATTCATCCGCCATTGCTAACAAGACATCAAGCTTCAACCCAGAAAAACATTGTATTTAAAAGGTAACCGCGCGTATGCTTTGTAAAAACAATACCATGGTCAAGCAGTTGTCTGATTTCACCTCCAACCTCACCGAAAGTGATCTTCTAGAGTTCACTTCGGATTACTTTATACCGCTTGACGTGAATCCGGTTGTTCCGGGTGAGCGAGCATCTATCGCGGATTTCCCCGAAGGGAAAATAGGGGTATACACACGATTCTTTGAATTTTCCAATCAACGTGTGCCCCTATCCCGATTTGTGTGCGATGTTTTAAATTATTACGAGCTGCACATATCCCAGCTGCACTATATTGGTGCGGCTAAAATTACTAACTTTGAGGTGAACTGCCGTTTGCTGGCGGTTAATCCAACCATCCACCTATTCCGTGCCTTTTATCACACGACATGGTCACATGGGTGGGTATCCTTTGCTAAGCGCGCCGGCAGATTTCAGTGTTATACTGAGACATTGGATGCGCTTAGAAACTGGAGAGAGTCGTTTTTCTGGGTAGACGACATATGCGTTCGTGGCACTATGACTTTTTTACCCGGGGAACATTGCCGAGGGATGAGTGCCCCGTGCCTGGATCATATGTAGTTGAGGATGCGGAACTGATAAATGCAATCCGCATCCCCATTAGTTCCTATCCTGAGGAATTTTTGGTGCATATGGGCATCAGCCGTAATTATTTTGGTATGCCGGATGAGATGCCAATCTTTTTGGGCGCCAATGGCCAGGGTGGGTACTCGTTTCTTGCACCTCCTTTTATCATTAATGTAAGAGTTTTCTGTTCTTTTCGCACATTATATAACCTGTGTTATTTGTTGTCTTGTATCGCGCAGAGATTGATCTTTTCACCGTCGTGCACCTAGCGAAGCCAACTGAGGTGAAGGTAGGGACGCGGCCCCTGAGAGAAGGAGAGGAGGCCATACTAGCGGCCACTGCAGGTCATACCATGGAGATGAACATAGGAGGAACAGGTACTAGCTCCTCTGTTGCAGTGGAGGCGACCCCGCTGCAGAGCGTGCCGAGCCCCCGTGTTCCTGCTCCCGTTGCGCAGCCACCACCTGTAGCCGTGGCGCAACCTATGGAAGAGGAAGAGGAAGAGCCAGAATCTAGGTTACAGCGCAAGAGATCCCGCGGAGAGGATGGTGCGAGCTCCTCGAGGAAAAAACGCCCTGTAATTGTCACTGTGGAATCATCTACCAGTGATGTTGCGTCCTCGCACCCATCTGCTGATGTTGCTGGCCCACAGTAAGTGATATCGTGAAATGCTTTCTTCTCTCTTTTTTTATTGCGCACCAGCTATTTGTATGGGAAACTGAGAATGCTCTGTCCGTGTATGCAGGTTTGAACAGGTTGCGGAGTCTTCCCCCAAGGATAGTCTGGTACAGTCAGAGCCAGACAGTCAAAAAGATGAAGACTTAACTGCTGGGGAGACATCAGTGGGTCAAATGGTTGAGGAGTTGGCACAGGTGTCTGCGCACCAAGCTGCAATAGTGGAGAAGCTAAGGGTGCGCATAGCTGGTGAAGGCAGCCAAAGTGCTCAAAAAGATGAGAAAATTTCTTTGTTGGAAGCGCAGTTGGCTAGTGCCAGGGGTGAGGTAGAAAGCTTGAGCGTGTACGCACAGAGGCAGGCTGAGGAGAAACTGGCGCTGATGGGGCAAATAAGCCAAGAGCGCACAGAGTCATCAGGGTACAAGGCTTCATGCCTCTGGGCACTAAAGTATCTGGAGAAAAATAAGGACACATTGACTGCGCAGTTGGAAGATTTTGGTGCCACCGTGAGGAGTGCTCTAGAGGTCCAAGAGATGAAGCTACGTAAGCTAAGTTTGGAATATGATGAGGAATTATATCCTCATCTAATGTCTGTCATCTCTGAGCGCAGGTGGCTTATCAGCCATGGTCTGCGTCTTGCTGCGCTGAGTACTCTTGAGTCCAAGGATGTAGTTGACAAATTTGGTAGGGTAGTCCAAGTTCTTTGGAGAGAGGAAAATCAGAGGCTATAGAGGCACTGCAGAAATCTGACTTGTTGAAGGTACCTGCCGAAAAGGTTCCTGGGTATGATGCGCAGTCCTACGATAACCTAGTTGCTGCCATGGAAAGGATGAAGATAGTGGAGCTGCCCATGATTGCTGAGTTAGAGCGTGTTCAGGATTTCCCGATAAAGGTCATTATGGAGGGACTGACCTTAGCTCGACATCTTGGTGGAGAGGCCGTTGCGCAGCCAGACCATTTTCTTAAGCCTGATGAATCTCAACTTCACGTGCCTGTATTTGCGCGCCCCAAGGATATCTTGAATCCTTTTGTGCTGGAGAAGGAAGTGCCCTTGAAGCAAGTTCTGGAAGCGCATGCTACGAGACTTGCTGAAAAGGAAGGGATTAAGGGTAAGGCTGTCATGTGTGGCGTGGGCGCGGCACATCTCCCCAGATCTGATGGGATACCAGTCAGTGTTGCAACCGTATCGCGCCAAGATTCCGACCTTCTGAAGAGGCTGAGTGAGGTTAAAGAGGCAGCTAACCGCGTAGGTAGCTCATCTTTGGAGCGGTGTAATAGTTGGTAGGTTTGTACGTTGTAAAGTAACAATCCTTTTGTAATAACGCGTAGTTATTAATAAAATCTTCTTTTGTTAAGTTCGTATGGATATTGTCGTAACTTGTAACGTACGTACTTGTAACGTATTGTCAGATATGTACACCAGCGTGAATAATATAGGAAATTCATAGTCATGTATGAAGATCATAGTATACCTAAAAAAAAATTCTAAGTATTTTCAATCATAGTCGTGTATGTTATGATATGCAGCGTACTGTAAATATCATATTAAGAAATCAAGTGTCTTGGTTTCTAAGTTGTTAAACGTGCACCATATGCGAAGTTGCGCACCCGTCATGGGATGCGCGCAAAAGCTTATTCCAACGTCTTGAGAACAAGGTGTTTAACAAGGATACGTGATTCGGTGTTGATGGGTTTGCAACCCTCTTACTCAACAAGTTGTTTAGTAGGTTAACTTATCCTTTTACCATCGTGGGTTTATTTAGTGCATGCACGCCATGTAGGCAAGAAATAGAAAGTTGTTAAAACATACAGTATATGGAAATAACAAATTGAAATGTGTCACGGAGTTAGCTAGAAACAGCGACGTTTTATTAAGGCTTGCAAGTTTTTATAAGAAACAAATAAGACATTATACTAAGGAAATAAAAAGTAAATACATAGGTGTTTATTGAGTACTTTAGTAAAGTGCCTGAGCGCTTGTGCGCTGGGCTGTAGCCATTCCTATAGGTAGCACCTCTTGAGGTTGCAGATATTCCATGTGCGCGGCAGTTCACGGCCATCCAAGCCGCGCAGCTTGTACGCTAGTGCTTCAGTAACCTCATAGGGTCCTTCCCACTTTGGTCCAAGCTTGCCCGTGTCTTCTGCGTGGCTCGCATCATTGGCGCGGTAGACGAAGTCACCTGGTCTGAATGAAACACTGGGCACTTTAGCGTCATAGTATCCCTTCATCCTCAACTTTGATTTTGCCTCCCGTATAGCTGCGCGTTCGCGCCTTTCTTCTATCAAGTCTAAGTCGACACGTCTCTCGTTATCATTGGTCGCCACATTGATTTCAGCAGTGCGGATAGTGGGCATTCCGATCTCGGCTGGTATGACAGCTTCTGTCCCGTAGACTAGAGAGAAGGGGATGTCCCCTGTGCTGGTTTTTATTGAAGTGCGGTGCGCCCACAGAACATGCGAAAATTCTTCTACCCATCTTCCTTTGTGTGTGTCCAAGCGCGCCTTGATTTCTTCGCCCAGGCTTCGATTAGCCCGTTCAACTAGGCCGTTGGTTTGTGGGTGTTTAACTGACGCAAAGTGTTGTGTGATGTTTAGCTTCTCGCACCAGTCCTTGAAAGGGTTATCACAGAATTGTTTTCCGTTATCCGAGATGATTTCCCAGGCAGACTGAAACGGCATACGATGTTTTCCCATACAAAGCGCTTTACCTGGTTTCCAGTGATTGTTACCACTGCTTTTGCTTCGATCCACTTGGTGAAATAGTCTATGACGACTATGAGGAATTTTATTCCTCCGGCTGCGACAGGAAAGGGACCTGCGATGTCGATACCCCACTTGTGGAATGGCCATGGTGCCGTAATTGATGTTAGCTCTTGTTGTGGTTGGCGGGGAATGGGTCTGTGAACTTGGCAGTCGCTGCACTTTCTTATTAAATCCCGCGCGTCGCGGTGCATGGTGGGCCAATAGTATCCGGACCGTAAAGCGCTCGCCACCACAGACCGTGGTCCTGAATGCATATTGCGTGAACCTTCGTGGATTTCTCGCAGTACGTATGTTGCTTGTAGGGGACCAACACAGCGGAGCCATGGTTGCAAGAAGGAGCGTCGATACAGTACGTTGTCCCGTAGTTCAAAACGTTGCGCTGTGCGCCGTATCTTTCGGGCTTCCTTCTGCTCTTGGGGTAATACTCCCTTGCTTATGAATTCTACTATCGGTGTCATCCACGTAGGTCCGTCTTCCTCTATAACCGTGGATACTTCCATTTCGGAGATGGATTTGTTCTTCAATGTTTCCACCAACACCTGTTTGGATAGGTGTGCAAAGCTTGTGGATGCGATTTTGCTTAATGCATCAGCCTTGCGGTTTTCCCCTCTTGGTACTTGTGTGATGGTAAACCTGTCAAAACTTTGAATCAATGCCTTTGTTTTGTCGAGGTACTGGATCATGTTTTCTTCCTTGGCTACGTACTCACCCAACACGTGGTTGGCTACCAGTCTGGAATCTACATTCACTTCCACGTTGCGTACACCCATGCGCGATGCGATACGTAGTCCAGCTATTAGGGCTTCATACTCTGCTTCGTTATTCATTGCTGTGAATTCGAAACGCAGTGCGTATATGAACTCCATACCTTCGTGTCTGGTTTTTCAATGATGAAGTCTGCGAGTATTTGCCCTTTTACCGCAGTCTGTGGTCTGTAAGTGATGTTGTGCTCACCGAGCAACACACTCCATTTTTGCAGTCGTCCTGATGCATCAGGCTTGGAGATGATTTGTTTGATAGGTTGGTCTGTGATTACTGCTATCGGGTGCGCTTGGAAGTACCTGCGGAGCCGTTTAGCAGCAAACACCAATGCTAGGACTAATTTTTCCATGGCGCTGTAGTTCATCTCCGTCTTCTTGAGCGCCTTGCTTACAAAATAGACAGGGGTTTGTACTGAATCCCTATCTGTGAGTAACACTGCGCTGACTGCTCCATCAGTTGCAGACAAATACATGATCAGCTCTTCCCCTGGTCGGGGTGCGACAAGTGTTGGGAGTGTTGCCAGATGCTGTTTAAGTTGTTTGAAGGCCTCTTCCGCCTCCGTAGTCCACCGGAAGTCACCCTTTTTTATACACTTCTATAGTGTCTTGAAAAGGGGTAATGATTTGTCTCCTGACTTGGATATGAATCTGTTTAGACCGGCCAGCTTTCCGTTGAGAGATTGGACTTCCATCAACGTGCGCGGTGAAGGAAGATCGATGACTGCCTTTGTCTTTTCTGGTCACGGTTTTATACCGTTAGGTTCTATCAGGTATCCAAGGAACATGCCTTCAGTAGCGCCGAAGGTACACTTTTTGGGATTCAGCTTCATGTTGATTGATAACGCTACACGCGTCGTTCGGGGTCAAGGAAACTTCCTTTTCTTCGAGCAAGTTTTATAACACCCTAGGCAGTGAACCTAATCGTTGTAGTGTAGTAATTAGGGTAAGCCACGGGTATTGATATCGTTCTCTAGGGGAATAGGAATGCTAGTGAGAAGTTACTACGCTAAGGTTGAGGTTGAGGAAGATTATTTTTGTATTTTTTATATTTTTTAGAAATTGAAAAGGTACGAATCTCGGGTATTGGATTTGGGGGGGTTGGTATTGCTACCGATTACTCTACTATTATCTAATTATCTAAGCTAAGGTTGTGATAGTCTATGTCTAATTGATGTGTACTCGTATGATAGTTTAAAGATGTGTTTACTTAGGTTTTACTACTCCTTAATTATCTCCTATTGATGGTTGATTTGTCACGTCCTTATTCCTAGTTGCATTGTGATTCTAAGGCTATAGGGCGTGCTTGTTTCCCTAACTCTTTGAATTTAGCAAAGGGTCTTGTTTACAAATCCTCTAGTGATTTATAGACGCCTACTCTACGGTTGTCCTTGAATACTTTATCCTACAATTACCTAGATAATTATATTCTAAAGTTCACAGAGAAAAGTCAAGCATTAAGTACACAACGAATAATCTAGCGCACTCTAGATCATTAGTCAACTAAGATAAGTATCAACCAATCAATATTCAATAATTAAGTTTCATATTCCCTAAGCAAACACACAAATAATCTAGCCGGACATGGAGAACATGCAAGCATACACACAAATAATCAAAGACATAATTAGATTAATGAAGTAAATACTTATCTTGATGTATAATAGGGTTTAGAACCCTAAAATACTGCACAAGAAAGCCTTGGTTCGGTTTTAGGTTTTTACTCCAAAAGACTACACACAAAAACTGAAAAATTCGGATTCTATATATAAGATTACATCTGCGACGGCGTCACCTTATGTTTTGTGACGCCGTCGTGTCGGCGTCATTAGGGTTTCGTCTTGGCCACGTAAACCTTGCGACGGCGTCACCTTATGACTGTGACGCCGTCCCCTTCAGCTCTGACGCCGTCTTGGCTGCATCTAGGCCGTCTGAGTAACGACGGCCTACTCCTTTAGAACCTGACGTCGTCCCTTGAAAACATGCAATTTTTCTTCTGAGCCGTCGCAAAATTCCTTCCCGACGGCGTCGCAGATATGCAGTGACGCCGTCGCCTTGTGTTTCAGCAGCTTTGAGTGTCTCGATTCTGACTTTGGCCATTTTCTTCGTATATTCGCGCCTTTTCGTCCAAATAAGCATCATTCCAGCATTTTGCCTTCAAGAGACCTAAAAAGTGAAAAGGAACGATATTAAGCAATAACGGATACAAAAGTGATCGAATAAGGGCTTAAATGACCCCTCAAAAAGGTACCTTTTAAAACCTTATCAAATATCCCTACACTTGGTATTTGCTTGTCCTCAAGCAAATGTGCTTTTAGCCAATTAATTTATAAGTTAGGGGTCATGAAGCATCCATTCAAAACGGTCCACAACACATATAAGCCCCGCAAAAGTCATAACAAGCACGGAAATTACATACTAGCACCTCACAAGGGGTGTTTGGATACTCACATCTCTCTCGGGTGTATATATGAAATATAACAAATCGGAAATGGAAGATAAACACTCATTAACCGGTCCTAGTACATAGATTACCATAGGCTTGAGAATAGATCAAACCTCCGTCGCTTTGGCGTAAGCACCTAGGAAAGACTATCAAAGAGGTCTTTTAAAGGGTTGTAATGTTAGGCTTACGGTAGGGAAATGAAGGGTTTGGTGGGATAGGCTATTTAGTGGTGGATAGTCAAAAATCTCTATGTTGCAAGTATACGAAGAATGGCGTTGCTAAGCCAAGACTCGACACTCTAAAACTCTAGGCAACGAAAATAAACAAACATAATTTAAAAGATAGATGTAGGATGGTAGCCCGTATGTTTTTTTTTTTTTTTTTTTTTTTTTTTTTTTTTTTTTTTTTCATACACTTTTACTCTACCATCCTCTACGGTACATCAAAATGATAGGGATTTATAGACACATCCCTACACTTGAGTTTTTATTACTCTAACACTAATTTGACCCGAATTGAAAAGATCAAAACACTTGGAGTACATTATTATGCAAACAAAGGGAATTTGAGTTTAACGTTCTCTTCCCTATATTTCATAAACTTTAACTTTTCCCATGAATCCCAATCATCCCAAAACTGTATACAAAGGATATGACTCGACTTAGCAACTCATGCAAGCAACCAGATAATTGAACTAAGGGTTTTGGGTGATAACATAAATTTGCACTAAAAGTGAGTGCAATAAAGGTAGGCTAAGGCGATTTGGGTGTATATTTGGGGGTGGGGTGTAAACAATGCTCTTCATTGATATTCCGGAAAAACCGAAACATCACGAGAACCGCGAAAAGGATAGGCTCTGAGGGGTTAACTAGGGGTATCGTGTACTAAAGATGAGTACAGCGCAAAGGGTGTGGGGGAATTACTCAACCGATATGGAAGAAGTAATTATATTACAGGTATTAAACAAGGGTTTATCCTAATGCCTCTTATCATTTAGTTATTCCTAACTACACAAGTGTAGTCTCACTAGCGATCTCGGAATGCATCACAAAACAAGTTCTAGAATCTAATATACTACCGGTTCACACTCTAAGCATTAAAGATGAATGCTTTAATTCCTACTAATCTAAGGGCGATCCTCACATTTTGGGTGGAATTTAGGTGGTAAAGGGTTTTTGTGCTAGTCATGCAACTTCCTATCCATGAGACGCTTTTGTTAAGACTAATGGCCCACTCCTATACGTCATGAAAAAATTTTAAATTTGGCTAAAATTACCCTAACCTACATTTTCTCATGGTTTATTACACAAATACACTTGGACAAAGCAAATAGTCAAGGATAAGCATAGTTTCAAAGTTCCCGTTTTATTTTCCCTCCCTACACTTAAACTGAACATTGTCCCCAATGTTCCCCGAAAGTATCAAAGTTATGATAATAGAAGGTAATTAAAAACGAAAGAAACTAATACTCCCCTGATTAGCTCGGTAGGATCCGTAAAAAGTGGTGGTTAAATCTTTTCCAAGAAGAGTTTTTGCGTGAAAGGCTCCTTCCAAACTTGTGTAACTTCTTCTTGACAAACTAAACCTGCACACTAGAAGAAAACAAACGAAACCTTCGCGTAAAATCGGCGGTAATAATATACATAAGACTCGATTTAAACTAGGATATAATGCTTGTGGAATGGATGTTTACAGAATTTGTTTTGAAAGTTAAGATCTGGAAAATTCCAAAATTTTACAAGTAGCTCAGAAAACGAGAAAAAATAAGCTGATGTTTTTATTCCTTCCTGACGCCGTCAGGTTTCAATCCTGACGCCGTCAGGTTATCCTGACAAAAACTGGTCTGCGATTTTCTGGAAAAAATTCTAGAAAATTTACATCTTTAGAATCTGGAAAAACTTCTGCAAAAACATCCATTATGACTCGATACAAGCATTTGACTCGAACAAACAAACATATATATCTTTTAGTTAATTGTTATTCTCATGTTTACGTTTCTTATGAAAACGTGTGTAATCCTCCCTACACTTATCCTTTATGTAAAATACCTTTATATGTAATTAAGACGAGGTTAAAAACAAAATAAAGCATTTTTACAAATTCAAACATGAGGACAAACAATTAACAAAAGATATATGACACTAACAAGCAAACAATTAAGCATGGGTTGCCTCCCACGAAGCGCTTTTCTTTATTTAAGAGTCTTGTAGCTAGACTCGTAGTCCTACCCTTACGTTTTTGCATCACCGCTCTTTCCGTCATTCATTTTCTCTTCATCGAAACGGCGTAGACGTTGTATGTTCACCGTGGATTCCAGGCCATTGCTGTCAATTATGGTGACGGTTTCGTTTAAGTTGGTCTCCTTAACTGTGAAAAGCCCAAACCATCTTGGGTTGTTCTTTCCTTGAATTGCCCTTTTCCTTGATTTGTACAGAAGTACTTTTTCTCCATTTAGAAATTTCTTAGGGTCCTTTTGTGCCTTAGGTACCGAGGTGGGGTTGCTTCCTAACTTATTATCGGGTTTCCACACTGTTGCATACAATCCTTGGACCATGAAGTCTCTAAGCCCTTTTTCCCAGTCATTCATCTTTTTCTTAACATTATGGCTAGGGTTTTTCCGATTCCCTTTCGTAATCATTTCCATGATTTTGAGAGGATACCTTGGGATGATGGGTATCCTAGCATATCCTTTTCCGCTTTTGAGTATCATGACGCCCTCTCCGCATTTGATGGTTGCCTTGGCGGTAGCTAGAAACGGTGTTCCAAGAATGAGGGGTATGTTTTTGTCTTCTTCAAAATCAACGATCACGAAATCTACCGGATAAACAATGTTAGCCACCTCAATTAGAACATCAATTGCGACTCCTACGGGGTGAACATAAGTGTGATTAGCTAAGGAGAGTCTAAGGTCGGTACTGGCTGGTTTCTCCTTAGTTAACTTATTATAGATTGATAATGGCATTATGTTCACATCAGTCCCCTGATCGGCCAAGGCATTAATATTATCAATGTCACCTATGCTAACTGGTATTACGAAATTCCCTGTGGTGTTACGTTTCCTTGTTAGAGGTTTTTTTATAACTAACTCATACAGGGGTCCCATAGGTAGGGCGTCATACTCTTCTTCAGTCATTTTTTCATCAAGGGCTTCCTTGAGAACTTCATTGTACCTAAAGTTGTTTACTTGGTTTGCAATGGTTTTCTTGTTGATTTCGTGCTTAAGGTAGTATTCAATGGTCTCAGGCTCGTCGTCATGCACCGACTCCTCCTTATTATTTCCCTCAGTTTTCCGCGTCTCAACCTTTGCATTCTCGGGCATAATGGAAACAGCGTTGACAAATGAAGTGGGAGGGCAATCGTCGCTTCTTACGAGCATCTTTTCGGGAACCTTTGTTTTGGTAAACTCAATTACCAAATTCATCATTTCCGTCATCTTTGCTTGCATCTCCTCTCTCTGCCTATAAACCTCCTCTTCAAACCTGGCTAATCTTTCCGTATGAGCCGCCATGTACTCCCTCATTTGTTCCTTGAAGCTTGGTGAGAGTGGTATTGGGGAAGTAGAACGGAAACGCCTTTCGGAAGTTGGGTTTTGATCACGACTTGGAGACTCCGAAGGAGGTGTGGGGTGGTAGGTAGAGTTGGCGAATTTGACGGCCTCTCGAGGAATTTGTACGGGGGCTCTTTTCTGCCTTTCCATAAGATAATCAATCCCTTTCTCAATGGCGCTCATTTGTTTCTCGAGGGTGTCGGAGGATTTGGACGGGGTTGATATGGCGTTGATTACGTTAATCGGAGTCTCAGGAGAATCATTCCAATCTTCGTAGCTTTGATCAGCAAGCTCCTCTATAATATCCCAAGATTTCTCTGCATTGAAGTCACTGAGCCTTCCACCGGCGGCCCGATCAATGGATCGTCGAGTGATGAAGTCGGTATGATCGTAGAAGATTTGGATTTGAAGCCAAAGATCGATGCCATGATGGGGAAGTCTACGGAGTAGATCCTTGAATCGAGTCCACGCTTTGTAAAGTGATTCACCTTGGAGTTGCTGAAACGTTAAGATTTCTCGTCTAAGCTTAGTAGTTCTCCCCGGTGGGAAAAATTGAGCAAGGAAGCGAGAAGTAAGATCATCCCAACTTGAGATGGAGCCGGCGGGAAGTCGCTCAAGCCAATTACTAGCTTGGTCCCGTAGAGAGAATTGGAAGAGACGCAAGCGCGTGGTCTCCCGAGTAGTAGCATCAAGGTCGATGGAATCGACAATTTTGAGGAAATCCCTCAGATGCTGATTTGGATCTTCGGAACGAAGTCCATGGAATGCACATCCGTTTTGCACCAACCGGATGGTGTCGGATCGCAGGGCCGTAGTTTGGGCTTGGTCGGGAAGCTCAATGGTGTTCCTATAACCTAGGTGGTTTGGTCTCGAGTACTCACCAAGAGTACGGGCTCTTGGCGGGTCATTTGGTGGTGGGTTGATGAGAGGTGGTTGGTTATCACCTTCCATGGTGAAAAGTGATGGGATTACTAACAAAGGTCACGAAGAAGGGGGATAGACTAAGAGAAAGCTAAAAAATGAGAAAAATTTACTTGATAGGAATCAAGCAAAGAAACCTAAACGAGGTGGACTACTAACTAGCTATTCTATTCCCCGGCAGCGGCGCCAAAAACTTGATAACGCTACACGCGTCGTTCGGGGTCAAGGAAACTTCCTTTTCTTCGAGCAAGTTTTATAACACCCTAGGCAGTGAACCTAATCGTTGTAGTGTAGTAATTAGGGTAAGCCACGGGTATCGATATCGTTCTCTAGGGGAATAGGAATGCTAGTGAGAAGTTACTACGCTAAGGTTGAGGTTGAGGAAGATTATTTTTGTATTTTTTATATTTTTTAGAAATTGAAAAGGTACGAATCTCGGGTATTGGATTTGGGGGGTTGGTATTGCTACCGATTACTCTACTATTATCTAATTATCTAAGCTAAGGTTGTGATAGTCTATGTCTAATTGATGTGTACTCGTATGATAGTTTAAAGATGTGTTTACTTAGGTTTTACTACTCCTTAATTATCTCCTATTGATGGTTGATTTGTCACGTCCTTATTCCTAGTTGCGTTGTGATTCTAAGGCTATAGGGCGTGCTTGTTTCCCTAACTCTTTGAATTTAGCAAAGGGTCTTGTTTACAAATCCTCTAGTGATTTATAGACGCCTACTCTACGGTTGTCCTTGAATACTTTATCCTACAATTACCTAGATAATTATATTCTAAAGTTCACAGAGAAAAGTCAAGCATTAAGTACACAACGAATAATCTAGCGCACTCTAGATCATTAGTCAACTAAGATAAGTATCAACCAATCAATATTCAATAATTAAGTTTCATATTCCCTAAGCAAACACACAAATAATCTAGCCGGACATGGAGAACATGCAAGCATACACACAAATAATCAAAGACATAATTAGATTAATGAAGTAAATACTTATCTTGATGTATAATAGGGTTTAGAACCCTAAAATACTGCACAAGAAAGCCTTGGTTCGGTTTTAGGTTTTTACTCCAAAAGACTACACACAAAAACTGAAAAATTCGGATTCTATATATAAGATTACATCTGCGACGGCGTCACCTTATGTTTTGTGACGCCGTCGTGTCGGCGTCATTAGGGTTTCGTCTTGGCCACGTAAACCTTGCGACGGCGTCACCTTATGACTGTGACGCCGTCCCCTTCAGCTCTGACGCCGTCTTGGCTGCATCTAGGCCGTCTGAGTAACGACGGCCTACTCCTTTAGAACCTGACGTCGTCCCTTGAAAACATGCAATTTTTCTTTTGAGCCGTCGCAAAATTCCTTCCCGACGGCGTCGCAGATATGCAGTGACGCCGTCGCCTTGTGTTTCAGCAGCTTTGAGTGTCTCGATTCTGACTTTGGCCATTTTCTTCGTATATTCGCGCCTTTTCGTCCAAATAAGCATCATTCCAGCATTTTGCCTTCAAGAGACCTAAAAAGTGAAAAGGAACGATATTAAGCAATAACGGATACAAAAGTGATCGAATAAGGGCTTAAATGACCCCTCAAAAAGGTACCTTTTAAAACCTTATCATTGATCTCTCGTAGAGTTTTGAACGTTTCCTCAATATCGCGTACTAACTCCTCTTCAGTATGGCTCTTTATGACGAGGTCATCAACATAGACCTCTAGGTTGCGGCCCACCTGTTTTTCGAAAGCATTATCTACTAAGCACTGATAGGTGGCGCCCGCGTTCTTCAAGCCAAAGGGCATTTTTGTGTAACAGTAAACGCCTTGGCTTGTGTGAAAGGCCGTTTTTTCCTCGTCCTCCTTAGCCATCTGTATTTGATGATATCCTTTGTATGCATCGAGGAAACACTTTAATGGATATCCGCACAAAGACTCTATTTTCCAGTCTATCTTTGGTAATGGATAGCAGTCTTGTGGACATGCTTTGTTAAGGTCGGTGAAGTCCACGCACATCCGCCAGATAACATCTCTTCTTTACCATGACTGGGTTGGAAAGCCAGTCATGATAGTACACTTCCCGCATAATTCCTGCCTCTACGAGCTTGTGTACCTCTGTCAGGATTGCCTGCGCGCGCTCTGGAGCCTGGCCGCGCTTTTTTTGGCGTACGGGTGAGTATCCTTGTCGGATTCTCAGTTTATGCTCTGTTATTGAGCGTGGTACCCCAGTTATGTGTTTTGGCTCCCATGCAAAAATGTCCAAGTTCTTTTGCAGGAGCGCACATACGGCTGCTCTGCCGTTGTCCGACAGTGACCCTCCGATGGATATTTCCTGTTCTGGGTATTCGGGGTGAATTGCGACCTTCAGATTTGGAGCTCTGGTTGCGCGTTGTTCTGGTATCGGTGCCATTTCGCATGTAACCTTGTTACATTCTCTGTGCGTCATGGTGGCCTTGTAAAGAGTAACAATACCACCTTCCACCGGGAATTTAAGCATCCCGTGCGCTGTAGACGGCACTGCGCGCATAGCTGATATCCCTGGTCTTCCGATAATGCCGTTGTATGGCGAGGGAGATTTGATCACCATGAATTCCATCCAGGCCGTTGCGGAGTGTTCCTCATTTCCAATGCTAACTAGTAGTCGTATTTGCCCCATAGGCCATATCTTTTCACCCGTAAAACCAGTTAGCGCCGTTCTGACCGGGCTTAACTGACTGCGTATTTCAGGCCGCAGTCGCTTGAAACAGTGCTCATACATGATGTCCGCTGATGCTCCGCCATCAACGTACATGCGGTGGATGTCGTGACCCCCCGCACTAATCTCAATGGTGAGTGGCTCTATGATTGGGCCCCGAAAACAGTCAAGCTATATCACACAAGCTAGCCACTTGTGAATGGCTAACCGTAATAAACTTAAAACTGCTCAGAAACCAATACAATGAAGATCAGGAGAATATAATGAATTCCCGGGTCGTTAAGTCCCACGGAGACTCAATGGTGTGTAAACACTTGATCAGATGATAGAATGATCACTAAGGATAGTGATCAGTAAGGATTTAGATTGAATTATTACACTACTGATTGATTGGAATGGAATGGATACAGAATTGGAAAGCACAACAATCAGATAAAAGAAACTAAAACACGTACGTTTTAAAAACTACGTAAACGTACGAAATAAAAAGTTAAATCTAAAAAATAAAAGACCTAAAAATATGAAAATGACATTTTTGGAATCCTAAAAATAAAAGAAAATTATTAGAAAAAGAAATTTATTTTTATAACTATTTATTTAATTATTATTAATTAAAAACTATTTTAAACTATTTATAAATACTCTATAATAAAAGAAAATATGAAATAAGGCTAGAAAAATAAAAGTATGATTCAGAAAAATCTAAAATATTATAAAACTTATTTTAAAATTGAAAATATATTTTTTTACACTTTTTATATATTTATTACTAATTAATTATTATTTAAAATACACTTAAATACTAGAAAATATAAAACAAACCTGGAAAAATGAAATTTCAACTTGGAAAAATCTAAAATATGATAAAACTAATTTTAAAACTGAAAAGATATTTTTTATGCTTTTTAATTATTTATTACTAATTAATTAATACTTTTAACTATTTAAAATTCTAATAAATACTAAACAGATTATGAAAATTATGAAACTTTTTCTAAAAATAACTTAAGGTGACAGAAAACTAAGAAAAATATCAAAACAAGATTTGATTATTAATAAGATGAAAAGAAAAATCAAAAAGCTAAAAACTATTAAATAAACGCTATCACTATATTTAAATTGATGTTTTTCTGGATTTTCTTTTTGAAAACTACTTAACTACTGATTATAAGCTACTTTTACAAAGACAAAAATTTTCAAACTTAAAAATAAGCTGTATGACAAGCTTATGAGCTAACAGTGGATGTTTTAGCTTATTTTGGAGAATTAAGCTCAAAGAAGCTCACAAACTGGAACCAAGGGTAGAATAAGATGCAACAAGCTAAAAACTACTCAAATGAAGCTAAAAGACACAAACAAGCATACTGATAAGCTACTAAAAAGATAATAAGCACTTATGATCAACACAGAAATGGGACAAGGTTGAGGCTTGTTGCAGCCCTACCAAAAACTTAAGCTTGGCACCTCTAGATGGCTTGGTTGGCTTTCCAAAGAACCAAGGATTACAAGCTGAGGCCAACTAATAAGCTATTTGTGAGCTTATCAAATTGGACCACTCACTGTGCACAGGGCACCATTTTCAAACAGGTACTCAAAAGAAGTTGGACAAAAAGCACTTAATAAGCTGATTAAAAGTAAACTAGTATTTTTCTAATTAAGTTTAGCAACTAAACTTTAATACCCCAAAAGATTTTAAGCTAAAACTCAATATTAAACTCACACTAAAATTATCTATTTAATTCAAAAACGACCAAAAGGAAAATTTTGACTTTTATAAAAACTAGTTAAGTTGACTTTTATGAACTTTAAATCACTACTACTTACTGATTATGTTATGATAAGCTATAATAAGGCTAATTTAAGCTAGGTTAACAGATTTTAAGCTACTTTGATGATTTTGACACTAAAACTCTTAACAGTTAATGATTTAAATGAGATTAAGAGTGATTTTGACTAATACACTAACAAGGACTTGTTTTTCTTGTACCTTAGAGCTATTTAGAACAAGTGTGACACAAAACAATCAAGAACACTATCTTGAATAACCTTTGGTACAGTTAAACAAATGCAACCAAACAACCTTTATCTTGACTGTATTAAAACTTTTCAAAGGATTTCAAAGATTAAAAACATACCACTGATTACAGACCTTGTAGTATCCTTTAATAAGACTAATGAAGCATAAAACAACAATACTAACAACAAGAAATTAAGAAATGACCATGATGCTATTTTAACTGTCAAAATTAGATTTCTAACAACTACAAATTTAAATGAACAAACAACTGATTTTAATGGTTAATTATCCTTATCTAAAGCTAATGATCATGAAAACACAGAGATTCAAGCTAATAAATAATTAAAACAGTGAAATGCAAAAATGAACAAAAGGCTTACAAATGGCTATCCAACTGAAATCACAGAACCAAGATCACAAGACCACTCCTATAGGCTTACCACTAAGCCACTAACCCAAGGCCATCCACAATCTACCCTCCTCCAGCTGTGAACACCATTTTTTATGATTTTTGATTTTTCAACTAATTATTTGGTATTTTTGGTGATTTTTCCTTTTTGATTCTAAACTGAATTTTAATGTTTCTAAAAGCTTTTAGAAGCTATCTAGGAGCTTATGTGGCTTATTTAGTCCTTAATAACAATCAACTAACAACATTAGAACATTCATGAGATTTTTGAAATTTGAAAATATGCATAAACTGGAAACTTGAATTGAAACTGAAATTGATGACTTCAAAAGATTTATTACACACTAAATACTTGAAATACAAAGCTTTTAAGTTAAAACATACACTGAAAATTAAGTTTAAGCTAAAACGACATTAAGTAAACTAAAAAATTCTAGATGTTGTGATACATTGCTTCTCCTCCTCTTTATAATGACATTTGTGACTCTATGTTGACCTCTGAATGTATCCCACCTCATCTGAGCCATTGAAATCATCCAACTCATCATATCCGTCCATTTGGATTTTTGGCGCCAATTTTTTCTTGAGCAGGTTTTTGATATTAATGGGTTTTGGGAAGATGTGGAGGTGGAGGGGGACAAGGTAAGGTGGGGGTGAGGTGATACAAGTGGAGTGTTGAAAAAATGGAAATACCAGCTTTGGTTTTGGTTTTACAGTGTTTGAGAGGGAGATGAACAGTAGCTGGGTGGTTATTTGGCGCGTTTGACTTGATTTGACCAGATATTAATAAAAGGGGGGGGGTCACAATGGGGGTTCACAGGGATAATGACAGGGGTCTATTTGGTTTGGCTGGGCTCAAAATACAAAAGAAAGGGTCCGTTTGGTTTTGTATTAATAACAAGGACCATTTGTGTAATTCTGCCAAAGTTAAGGACTGAACTTGCCCATTTTCCAAAGATATCAAAAGGACCAAACTTGACAAACTTTGATAGTACAAGGATTGATCATTTTCCATTTTAAAATATCCAAGGACTAAATTTGACATTTTTCAAAGTTTAGGGACTTTTTCTGCCATTTGACCAAAGAATCATTCAAGGACCAATTTTAACAACTTAGAATATTTCAGGGACCTTGAATGATAAAATTCCACATTATTGGATTCCAGGGACTAGATTTGACAACTTTTAAAACTTGGGGGACTAAAACTGCCAAATATCCGTCCATTTAGATTTTTGGCGCCAATTTTTTCTTGAGCAGGTTTTTGATATTAATGGGTTTTGGGAAGATGTGGGGGTGGAGGGGGGCAAGGTAAGGTGGGGGTGAGGTGATACAAGTGGAGTGTTGAAAAAATGGAAATACCAGCTTTGGTTTTGGTTTTACAGTGTTTGAGAGGGAGATGAACAGTAGCTGGGTGGTTATTTGGCGCGTTTGACTTGATTTGACCAGATATTAATAAAAGGGGGGGGGGGGGTCACAATGGAGGTTCACAGGGATAATGACAGGGGTCTATTTGGTTTGGCTGGGCTCAAAATACAAAAGAAAGGGTCCGTTTGGTTTTGTATTAATAACAAGGACCATTTGTGTAATTCTGCCAAAGTTAAGGACTGAACTTGCCCATTTTCCAAAGATATCAAAAGGACCAAACTTGACAAACTTTGATAGTACAAGGATTGATCATTTTCCATTTTAAAATATCCAAGGACTAAATTTGACATTTTTCAAAGTTTAGGGACTTTTTCTGCCATTTGACCAAAGAATCATTCAAGGACCAATTTTAACAACTTAGAATATTTCAGGGACCTTGAATGATAAAATTCCACATTATTGGATTCCAGGGACTAGATTTGACAACTTTTAAAACTTGGGGGACTAAAACTGCCAATTTTGCAAACTTGATACATTTTTCATCTGATTTTGATCTTTTTGCATTTAAAACACATAAAACACTGATTTGTGATATTTTCATCATTTTGATGCATTTTTGAGCATTTTTAAGTGTTTTAAGATGATTTTGCAGTTTAGATGGTACAAAAATGATGAGTATTTAGACACTCATCAATCCCCCACACTAAGATATTGCTAGTCCCTAGCAATGATTTAGATCTTTTAATGGATTTTAAAAACTCTTTACCAAAAGCCATCACTTCTGGAGTAGCCAATTATTTCAGTTTAAGTAAGAACCTTGGTACAATGATAACCAAATGATTTTGAGCAAATGATAAGGTTTTAAAAGGTACCATTTTGAGGGGTCGTTTAAGTCCTTATTTGATCACTTTTGTATCCGTTATTGCTTAATATCGTTCCTTTTCACTTTTTAGGTCTCGTGAAGGCAAAATGCTGGAATGACGCTTATTTGGACATAAAGGCGCGAATATATGAAGAAAATGGCCAAAGTCGAAATCAGACACTCACAGTCGCTGAATGTAGAAGGCGACGGCGTCAGGTTCTATTTGCGACGCCGTCGGAGAATTATTGTGACGGGTCAGAACGCAAAACTCGTGTTTTCAAGAGACGGCGTCTAGTTGTGAAAGAGTAGGTCGTCGCTACTCAGACGGCCTAGATGCGATCCAGACGACGTCAGAAGCTGAAGAGGACGGCGTCACGGACATAAGGTGACGCCGTCGCAAGGTTAACGTGGCCAAGACGAAACCCTAATGGCGGCGACACGACGGCGTCACTAAACATAAGGTGACGCCGTCGCAACTGTAATCTTATATATAGAATCCGAATTTTTCAGTCTTTGTGTGGAGAGTCTTTGGAGTAAAAACCTAAAACCGAACCTAAGGTGTCTTGTACAGTATTTTAGGGTTTTTAACCCTATCTTACACCAAGATAAGTCTTTGCTTCATTAATTCAATTATGTCTTTGATTATTTGTGTGTATGCTTGCATGTTCTCCATGTCAGGCTAATTTATTTGTGTGTTTGCTTAGGAAGTATGAAACTTAATTATTGAATATTGATTGGTTGTTCCTTATCTTAGTTGACTAATGATCTAGTAATGCGATAGGTCATTCGTTGTGTACTTAATGCTTGATTCATCTTTGTGAACCTTAGAGTATGATTACCTGAGTGATTGTAGGCTAAAACATCCGAAGAGTGCCTTAGAGTAGGAGTCTATAATCTCTACGTGGATTTGTAGACAAGACCCTTTGGTAATTTCAAAGAGTTAGGGAGAAACGCATACCCTACAACTTTAGAAACACAACGCAACTAGGAATAAGACGTGACACTCAACCATCAATAGGAGATAATTAAGGAGTAATACAAACTAAGTAAACACATCTTTAAACTATCATACGAGCACACATTAATTAGACATAGACTCCCACAACCTTAGTTTAGATAATTAGATAATAGTAGAGTAATCGGTAGAAATACCAACCCCCCAAATCCAATACCCGAGATTCGTACTTTTCCATTTTCATAAAATATAAAAAGATAAAAAATAATCTTCCTCAACCTTAACCTTAGCGTAGTAACTCCCTACTAGCATTCCTATTCCCCTAGAGAACGATATCAATACCCGTGGCTTACCCTAATTACTACACTACAACGATTAGGTTCACTGCCTAGGGTGTTATAAAACTTGCTCGAAGAAAAGGAAGTTTCCTTGACCCCGAACGACGCGTGTAGCGTTATCAGCAAATCATAAGCTGTAAACGGATTTGATATGTCTTTACTAGAAGCCGTTTGCTCTGGACTAGCCAACTCTTAGATAAATTATCAGTATTATCTTTGGTGAGCTGAATACCAATTATGGTTTTTCCACTGCCTTTACCACAAGCCATAAACTTGCGGGCTAGCCAACTCTTCACTTTTTAGGATATGGTGAGTTGAATACCATACAATTTTGGGCAAATTGCAAGCCATAAACGGATTTGAGAAATCTTTACCAAGAGCCGTTTGCTCCTGGATTAGCCAATCCTTTTGTTTTTTAGACATGGCGGACTGATTACCGTATGCTGAGTAAGTGAAAAACACTTACTCCAAAAAAAAATTTTGGCCAAAAACGGGGGAATTGGGTGGATAATACATGATAAAATTCGTTAGAATTCCCCCCCACACTTAGAAATGAATATTGCCCTCAATATTCAAAGTACCGGCGGTTATGCTGAAACAAAGAACGTAAAAGGGAAATACTACGGCCATTATTTGAAAGTTTTTTTTTTTTTTTTTTTTTTTTTTTTTTTTTTTTTTTTTTTTTTTTTTTTTGAAAAGATTTTATATACAACAGCGTGGGGCAACTCCCCGACACTAGGGTGGTAGAACAGGGAAAGAAGACAGAAATATGGGTGAAAACCCATATGGTGTGTGCTAATGTTTTTGATTACCGAGTCATTAGCTTGACTCGATCCCCGCATTCATTGGTTCATGGGGAAAGTTTGTAGATCCGGGACAACCATGGATGGAATGTCCTCTCCAAAGTAATGCTTTAATCGATGACCATTTACTTTAAAATTTGGACCATCAGGCTGAGATAACTCAATGGTGCCATAAGGATAAACCTTAGTGATAGTAAATGGACCAGACCAACGGGACTTGAGCTTTCCCGAGAAAATCTTCAATCTTGAATTGAAAAGAAGGACTCGATCACCAACGTTGAAAACGCGGTTCTTGATTTTAGAGTCATGAATCTTCTTTGTCTTTTGTTTATAGATCAAAGAGTTCTCGTATGCTTGATCACGAAGTTCATTTAATTCATTCATTTGAACTTTTCTATGATCACCAGCTGTCTGAATATCGAAGTTTGCATGCTTTAAGGCCCAGTATGCCTTGTGCTCTAACTCAATCGGAAGATGACATGCCTTTCCGTACACTAGCTTGTATGGAGTACACCCAATGGGTGTTTTGTAAGCTGTACAAAAGGCCCAGAGTGCGTCATCTAGCTTATCCGACCAGGATGCACGGTTTTCGCCTACTGTCCTTTCAAGAATTCTTTTAATACCACGGTTGGAGACTTCCACTTGCCCACTTGTTTGGGGGTGGTATGCAGTAGAGAGACGGTGGGTTACACCATACTTTTGCATGACACGATCAAATTGGTCATTGCAGAAATGCGTACCACGATCACTGATTATCGCTCTCGGAGTTCCAAACCTGGCAAAAAGAGATTTCAAAAACTTCACAACAACTCGGGCATCATTGGTAGGTAAAGCTTTTGCTTCAACCCATTTTGACAAATAGTCAACAGCCACGAGTATGTATTTGTTTCCTCGAGAAGATGGAAATGGCCCCATAAAGTCAATGCCCCAGATGTCAAATATCTCACAAACTTGAATGGCGTTTTGCGGCATTTCATTTCTTTGAGAGATATTTCCGTGACGTTGACAAGCGTCACAAGCTTTGACAAAATCGTGGGCATCCTTATAGATAGTGGGCCAATAAAACCCGGAATCAAACACCTTTTTGGCAGTGTAGTTTGGACTATGATGGCCCCCGGTGGGTCCAGCATGGCAAGCTTTGAGAATGTCAAGAGCTTCTTGTCCATAAACACACCGTCGGATGACTTGATCCGCACAGATTTTAAATAAGTAGGGGTCGTCCCAGAAGTAATGTTTAACATCTTTGAAGAATTTGTTCTTCTGCTGGGTTGACATCCCTTTCACTATGAAGTTACCCGCATGGTAATTTGCGAAGTCAGCAAACCATGGGGTAGAAGAGTTTCCACGAAAAGAAACCGCATTGAGTGTCTCGAGAGGAAATGTTTCATTTATTTCCTTTTTCTCGAAAACATCATGGTGAGGGTTTTCTAGACGGGACAGATGATCAGCAGCTAGATTCTCAGCTCCTTTTTTATCACGTATAATGATATCAAATTCTTGCAGGAGGAGAATCCAACGGAGCAATCTCGGCTTTGCATCTTGTTTTGTAAAGAGATATTTGAGAGCCGAATGATCCGTATACACCACGCATTTGGTCAAGATTAAGTACGGCCGAAACTTCTCAAACGCATACACCACGGCTAATAGCTCTTTTTCTGTGGTGGTGTAATGAGTTTGAGCTTCAGTCATAGTTTTACTTGCGTAGTGGATAGGCTGAAAATGCTTGTTTCTACGTTGCCCTAAGACTGCACCGATAGCAAAATCACTTGCATCGCACATGAGCTCAAAGGGTAAATCCCAGTCGGGAGCAACGAGAATGAGTGCTTCAGTAAGCTTTTTCTTTAATGTTTCAAAAGCTTTGATGCACTCAGGTGAGAAGATAAAAGGAGCATCCTTTTCAAGAAGATGAGTCATAGGCCGGGCGATTTTAGAAAAATCTTGTATGAATCTGCGATAGAAACCGGCATGACCTAAAAAACTCCTAATACCTTTGACGGTAGTAGGATGAGGCAATTTAGCAATAACATCTACTTTTGCTCTATCTACCTCAATCCCATTTTTTGAAATTTTATGGCCAAGGACTATGCCTTCTTTGACCATAAAGTGACTCTTCTCCCAGTTTAGACAAAGATTGGTGTCTTCACACCTTTGAAGCATTTTTTCTAAATGGGAGAGACATGTTTGAAATGAATTCCCAATGACTGAGAAGTCATCCATAAACACCTCCATTGTTTCCCCGATCATGTCGTGGAAAATGGCCATCATACATCGTTGGAACGTGCCAGGAGCATTACATAAGCCAAAAGGCATACGTTTGTAGGCAAAAGTTCCGTATGGGCAGGTGAATGTGGTTTTCTCTTGATCCTGTGGATCAATGGGGATCTGAAAATAACCCGAGAAACCATCAAGGAAACAATAGTATTCATTTCCTGCTAATCTCTTAAGCATTTGGTCCATGAAGGGTAGAGGAAAATGGTCTTTTCGGGTGGCGTCATTCAACTTACGATAGTCAATGCACACACGCCATCCCGTAACCAATCGAGTTGGAATTAACTCGTTATCTTCATTTGTGACAACAGTAATGCCACCCTTTTTCGGAACACAATGAATTGGGCTAACCCAAGGACTATCTGAGATCGGGTAAATCAATCCTGCATCAAGAAGTTTGATAACCTCCTGTTTGATAACATCATGGATTTTTGGATTTACTCTTCTCTGATGTTGAACTGCTGGTTTGAAGTCATCCTCCATCAAGATTTTGTGAGTACAAAATCCAGGGTTGATACCCTTAATGTCGGAGAGTTTCCAAGCAATTGCTTGCTTGTGTGACTTCAAGACTTTTATGAGAGCAGTCTTTTCATCTTTACTCAAATCTCTAGCAATAATGACTGGTAATTTATCATCACCTTCAAGAAATGCATACTCGAGATGAGGAGGTAAGTCCTTAAGCTCAACATCAGGAAATTCTTCAGTTTTCTCAACTGACTTGACTTCCTTGTTATGAAGCTTGACGGGAGGGAGAGGAGGAGAAGTGTCATGATTTAACAATTTCTCAAGAAGAATATCTCCCTCCAGATTAATCTCATTTTGATTAATCTTATCAGGAATTGAATCACTAGAGTGAGGGGTTGATGATGGATCATCATTAAGCAACTTCTCAATGAGAAGTATGTCCCCCTCAATGTCAATTGGAGCGTGATCAATTTCCCATGGAACAGAATCACTAGCCAAGTATGCTTCAATCTCTTCCAAGATGAAGTCTCTTCCCTCAAACGGAGTGATAGAAGGAGTAGAATTGGCTATGATAGGTTGAGAAGATGTAGTGGGATCCCCACTCACAGAATTATGAGAATAACCCAGAACTTCTTGAGAGTACTCTTCAGAAACAACATCAATGATATCTATTCGGTTAGCCGACTCAAAATCATAGTTTGCGGAGTACCTCGAAGTTTGATCAAGGTTAAAGGTGACAGCTTCATTACCAACACGTAATGTGATTTCTTGCTCAAATACATCAATGAGAGCACGGCCCGTTCTCAGGAATCCTCGACCAACAATGAGAGGAACCCGATGATCGGCATCAAAATCAACAACCACGAAGTCAGCTGGAAAATGGAACTTTCCTACTTTCACAAATACGTCCTCGGCAATGCCAAGAGGACGGGATATGGAACGATCTGCAAGCTCGAGAGTCATGCATGTAGGAGTGAGTTCCGGAAGAGAAAGTTTCTTCCATACTGAATAAGGCATCAGATTGATGCTTGCACCAAGATCGGCTAGGGCAAAGCATTCAACCATTCCTGGAAATACACAAGGTAAGAGAAATTTCCCAGGATCTCTAAGCTTTTCAGGAAGCTTCTTCAAGATAACTGCTGAGCAGTTTTCGTTCAGAGGAGTTTTTGCCATTTCAAACAGCTTTTCCTTGTTGCTTAACATGTGTTTGAGAGTTGATGCAAACTTGGGCATCAGCATGATAGCATCCGCAAACCTTATGTCAAAATGTAACTCTTGGAAAATTTGGAAAAATTTGTCCATTTGATGACTGGCTTTCTCGCGGAGCTTTTGCTCATTCAAACGTGATGGGTAAGGAATAGAAGATTTGGATTTCTGGTTTTCAACGGGAGCTACTGGAGGTTCAAAAACAACTCCTGGATTAGATTTGGGTTTCTGGACAACTTGAGGTTGGACTACCGAAGGTAGGACGTGTGCGGTACTTCGTGGGCTTGAATAATGCACCTTGTCCGTTGTATCCTTGGTAACTTGACTCATTTCTCCTAGTGGAGGAGGCATTGGAGTCGTAGTTCCATTGTGTATCTTAGGTTCACTTTCTACTACCTTAGGGAGAGAAGAAGAAGAGGTAGTAGGAATAGCAGGTCCATCATATGAAACACCACTTCTGGTCGTGATCGCCTTTGCATCGCCCCTCGGGTTAGCGATCGTGTTGCTCGGAAGTTTTCCTGAGCCCGAGGGTTGATCATTTAAAGACTTCTTAAGATCAGCGATCTGACTGACCAACAACCTGTTCATTTCATCTTGGGATTTCATGAATTGTTTCAATAACTCATCAGATGATGGTCCGGTTGGAACAATGGCAGGAGGTGGATTAGGAAAATTATGGCCTCTAATGTTAGGATTAGGGCCTTGATTTTGAAAATTTCCTTGATTAGGATTCATATTCCCATGAAATTGATTCCTTCGATTGAAGTTGTTTTGATGAAGGTTCCCTTGATGTTGGAAACCTTGATTTGGTGCAGGATAGAAATTACCTTGGTTTTGGTAACCTTGGTTTATTCTAGTTGTATTTGATTCCAGTTTTGCATGTTATGATTTTGGTTATAACCGGGTGGTGCCTGATTAGTGTTAGCACGGTAGTGTGGTTCATTTTGAGGACGGTATTGATTACCTCCCGGATGTGAAGTACCGGCTAGAGCATTGGCTTCAAACGGACTACCATCGGTGGCAGTACAGTTGTAGTATGCATGAGGACCACCACAAGTAACACAAACTTCAACTTTCTTCACTTCACCATGTGATGGTGTCTGAGTGAAAGTGACTTTCTTTTGGTTAGCAAGAACCAAAGCCTGAACAATATCTGTGAGTTTGTCAATCTTAGCATCGGTGCTAGATGTACTCACAGGAGATGAAGAAGAAGGTCCAGCATTAGACTGATATGTCTTTGCTCGGAAAGGGCGGACCTGAGACTTGTTTTCAATAATTTGCAAGGCTTCTTTGGTGGTCTTGCTCAGGAAATTACCTCCCGCGAAGGCATTTAAAGAGTCTTGATTGGTCTGGTTGAGACCATTGTAGAAAGTATCCATTTGCATTAACTCGATAAAACCATGATGCGGACACTTGCGGAGCAACTCTTTGTAACGATCCCATGCCTCCCCGAATGATTCATCAAATCTCTGAGAAAATTTCATTATCTCATTCTTAAGACTTGTAGTTCGGGATGGAGGATAGAATTCGTTAATGAACTTGGTGACTAGATCTTCCCATGTCTCAATGGAACGAGGGGGTTGTTTCTCAAGCCAATTCCAGTCTTGTCCCTCTAGAGAAAATGGGAACAGAAGAAGCTTGATAGCTTCATGTGGGACATTTTTGTATTTGATGGTAGATGCAATCTTGTTAAACCATCGAATGTGTGCATGAGGATCATCCCGCTCAAAACCATAGAATTGGCTTTGGGTTACCAGATTAAGCAACCCGGTTTTGAGCTCAAAAGTATCAGCCACGATGGCTGGGACAATAATGGCATCTCCGTAACCCTCGATGGGTGCTTGGAGAAGCTCATTCATCGGCTTATCTTCTGCCATTTCGACAGGGGGTGGTGGTGGTAGACGTTCCTCCGTCACGGCTGAAGGAGCTGAACGTCCTCTACGTCTACGAGGAATATTTGCAAGCTCAGAAAGTGGACTTGTAGAACTGGAAGAACGAGTGCGCATGCACTAAGTATAAAAATCAATTTTCAAAACAAATGCGAGGCAAAACGACAAGTGAACTTAACCAATAATCACAAATGAAATGGCTTCTTTGAAAAAGGTACACCAAATCACAAGGACACAAAGGCAAGTTTTAAATCTGTTGTTCGGGAACTTATTATGGTCACACCCCCAGTTAGTAGGTGTACTGCCTTGATTTGCGGTGGTTGATTTTTACGTATTTATTAAGTACCACTGAAAAAGACGTAGGTATAGATTTGTGCTGATGGTTTTAAAAACTTTTGGACAATTTTTTTGGTATCGTCTCGTTTAACCAAATCGTATCTCTTTAAGAATCACCTCAAAGAAAACACAAGATAGAAAACGTTCCGATTGTTTTGTTGTTTTATATATATATATATATATATATATATATATATATTTTTTTTTTTTTTTTTGTTAACACTTTAGGAAAAGTGTTAATGAATTTTTTTTTTGAGATTTTTGATAACTTTACAAAAAACTTTTTACAAAATGGTGGTATATGTGCAAGAATGGGTCTGAAAATGGTTTAGAACACGCAAAAGCCTCCCCGGCAGCGGCGCCAAAATTTGATTGGGCCCCGAAAACAGTCAAGCTATATCACACAAGCTAGCCACTTGTGAATGGCTAACCGTAATAAACTTAAAACTGCTCAGAAACCAATACAATGAAGATCAGGAGAATATAATGAATTCCCGGGTCGTTAAGTCCCACGGAGACTCAATGGTGTGTAAACACTTGATCAGATGATAGAATGATCACTAACGATAGTGATCAGTAAGGATTTAGATTGAATTATTACACTACTGATTGATTGGAATGGAATGGATACAGAATTGGAAAGCACAACAATCAGATAAAAGAAACTAAAACACGTACGTTTTAAAAACTACGTAAACGTACGAAATAAAAAGTTAAATCTAAAAAATAAAAGACCTAAAAATATGAAAATGACATTTTTGGAATCCTAAAAATAAAAGAAAATTATTAGAAAAAGAAAATTATTTTTATAACTATTTATTTAATTATTATTAATTAAAAACTATTTTAAACTATTTATAAATACTCTATAATAAAAGAAAATATGAAATAAGGCTAGAAAAATAAAAGTATGATTCAGAAAAATCTAAAATATTATAAAACTTATTTTAAAATTGAAAATATATTTTTTTACACTTTTTATATATTTATTACTAATTAATTATTATTTAAAATACACTTAAATACTAGAAAATATAAAAAAAACCTGGAAAAATGAAATTTCAACTTGGAAAAATCTAAAATATGATAAAACTAATTTTAAAACTGAAAAGATATTTTTTATGCTTTTTAATTATTTATTACTAATTAATTAATACTTTTAACTATTTAAAATTCTAATAAATACTAAACAGATTATGAAAATTATGAAACTTTTTCTAAAAATAACTTAAGGTGACAGAAAACTAAGAAAAATATCAAAACAAGATTTGATTATTAATAAGATGAAAAGAAAAATCAAAAAGCTAAAAACTATTAAATAAACGCTATCACTATATTTAAATTGATGTTTTTCTGGATTTTCTTTTTGAAAACTACTTAACTACTGATTATAAGCTACTTTTACAAAGACAAAAATTTTCAAACTTAAAAATAAGCTGTATGACAAGCTTATGAGCTAACAGTGGATGTTTTAGCTTATTTTGGAGAATTAAGCTCAAAGAAGCTCACAAACTGGAACCAAGGGTAGAATAAGATGCAACAAGCTAAAAACTACTCAAATGAAGCTAAAAGACACAAACAAGCATACTGATAAGCTACTAAAAAGATAATAAGCACTTATGATCAACACAGAAATGGGAGAAGGTTGAGGCTTATTGCAGCCCTACCAAAAACTTAAGCTTGGCACCTCTAGATGGCTTGGTTGGCTTTCCAAAGAACCAAGGATCACAAGCTGAGGCCAACTAATAAGCTATTTGTGAGCTTATCAAATTGGACCACTCACTGTGCACAGGGCACCATTTTCAAACAGGTACTCAAAAGAAGTTGGACAAAAAGCACTTAATAAGCTGATTAAAAGTAAACTAGTATTTTTCTAATTAAGTTTAGCAACTAAACTTTAATACCCCAAAAGATTTTAAGCTAAAACTCAATATTAAACTCACACTAAAATTATCTATTTAATTCAAAAACGACCAAAAGGAAAATTTTGACTTTTATAAAAACTAGTTAAGTTGACTTTTATGAACTTTAAATCACTACTACTTACTGATTATGTTATGATAAGCTATAATAAGGCTAATTTAAGCTAGGTTAACAGATTTTAAGCTACTTTGATGATTTTGACACTAAAACTCTTAACAGTTAATGATTTAAATGAGATTAAGAGTGATTTTGACTAATACACTAACAAGGACTTGTTTTTCTTGTACCTTAGAGCTATTTAGAACAAGTGTGACACAAAACAATCAAGAACACTATCTTGAATAACCTTTGGTACAGTTAAACAAATGCAACCAAACAACCTTTATCTTGACTGTATTAAAACTTTTCAAAGGATTTCAAAGATTAAAAACATACCACTGATTACAGACCTTGTAGTATCCTTTAATAAGACTAATGAAGCATAAAACAACAATACTAACAACAAGAAATTAAGAAATGACCATGATGCTATTTTAACTGTCAAAATTAGATTTCTAACAACTACAAATTTAAATGAACAAACAACTGATTTTAATGGTTAATTATCCTTATCTAAAGCTAATGATCATGAAAACACAGAGATTCAAGCTAATAAATAATTAAAACAGTGAAATGCAAAAATGAACAAAAGGCTTACAAATGGCTATCCAACTGAAATCACAGAACCAAGATCACAAGACCACTCCTATAGGCTTACCACTAAGCCACTAACCCAAGGCCATCCACAATCTACCCTCCTCCAGCTGTGAACACCATTTTTTATGATTTTTGATTTTTCAACTAATTATTTGGTATTTTTGGTGATTTTTCCTTTTTGATTCTAAACTGAATTTTAATGTTTCTAAAAGCTTTTAGAAGCTATCTAGGAGCTTATGTGGCTTATTTAGTCCTTAATAACAATCAACTAACAACATTAGAACATTCATGAGATTTTTGAAATTTGAAAATATGCATAAACTGGAAACTTGAATTGAAACTGAAATTGATGACTTCAAAAGATTTATTACACACTAAATACTTGAAATACAAAGCTTTTAAGTTAAAACATACACTGAAAATTAAGTTTAAGCTAAAACGACATTAAGTAAACTAAAAAATTCTAGATGTTGTGATACATTGCTTCTCCTCCTCTTTATAATGACATTTGTGACTCTATGTTGACCTCTGAATGTATCCCACCTCATCTGAGCCATTGAAATCATCCAACTCATCATATCCGTCCATTTGGATTTTTGGCGCCAATTTTTTCTTGAGCAGGTTTTTGATATTAATGGGTTTTGGGAAGATGTGGAGGTGGAGGGGGACAAGGTAAGGTGGGGGTGAGGTGATACAAGTGGAGTGTTGAAAAAATGGAAATACCAGCTTTGGTTTTGGTTTTACAGTGTTTGAGAGGGAGATGAACAGTAGCTGGGTGGTTATTTGGCGCGTTTGACTTGATTTGACCAGATATTAATAAAAGGGGGGGGGTCACAATGGGGGTTCACAGGGATAATGACAGGGGTCTATTTGGTTTGGCTGGGCTCAAAATACAAAAGAAAGGGTCCGTTTGGTTTTGTATTAATAACAAGGACCATTTGTGTAATTCTGCCAAAGTTAAGGACTGAACTTGCCCATTTTCCAAAGATATCAAAAGG
Source organism: Chrysanthemum seticuspe (assembly GCA_019973895.1). Classification (NCBI taxonomy): domain Eukaryota; kingdom Viridiplantae; phylum Streptophyta; class Magnoliopsida; order Asterales; family Asteraceae; genus Chrysanthemum; species Chrysanthemum seticuspe. The sequence goes on along the minus strand of BPTQ01000007.1, from coordinate 17,280,821 downwards.
ACCAAACTTGACAAAATTTGATAGTACAAGGATAAAATTTGATCATTTTCCATTTTAAAATATCCAAGGACTAAATTTGACATTTTTCAAAGTTTATGGACTTTTTCTGCCATATGACCAAAGAATCATTCAAGGACCAATTTTAACAACTTAGAATATTTCAGGGACCTTGAATGATAAAATTCCACATTTTTGGATTCCAGGGACTAGATTTGACAACTTTTAAAACTTGGGGGACTAAAACTGCCAATTTTGCAAACTTGATACATTTTTCATCTGATTTTGATCTTTTTGCATTTAAAACACATAAAACACTGATTTGTGATATTTTTATCATTTTGATTCATTTTTGAGCATTTTTAAGTGTTTTCAGATGATTTTGCAGTTTAGATGGTACAAAAATGATGAGTATTTAGACACTCATCACTCTACCACTGCGTTGTCCACAGTTAAGGTGGGAAAAGAGATTTTACTTCCTCGGGAGAACTCCTGGATGACCTTCTGTCTAGTGACCCGTTGCCATGATTGTATCATGTAGATGGTGTCAGCCTTATCCTTGGGTGTGTCCTTCTTGTTTCCACTCTTCTGTCTATCCTTTCCCTCCTTGATATTTTTGACCAAATGGTCCAATCTGCCCTCTTTAACCATTTTGTCAATGAGCTGGCGCAGTTGAACGCATTCATTAGTAGTATGGCCCTTCTGTGCGTGGTAGTCACAGTATCCATTTCCGGTGCGTCGATCCTCTGGAATGCGCATTTGCGGTGGTCTTGGAAAGTTCGCCCCTTCTGTTGCGAGTATTTCCTTAGGAGTCTTGGTCAGCGGGGTGTATCTGTCATTATCTCTTCCGCTTCCCTGACTGCGATAGCTCTTGTTGCGATTACTACCCCGGTCGGTGGATTGTCTCCCAGGTTGTTCCTGTGACTGATAGTTCGAGTAGTTTCTTTTGCTATCCGCCGCGGCGGCTTCTCCTTGGACAAAGGACCGAGAGCGTTTCATGAGTTCATCAAATGTTTCGGGGATCTTGTCGTTCAACCTCTTGACGAGCTTCGGGTTATTTATCCCATTCATGAAACCAGAGATCTTTAGCACTTCAGGGCATGCTTTAACTTGCATGCATTCATCTTTGAAACGTTCCATGAATGCGCTTGTAGATTCTCCCTGGCGCTGCTTTACCCTGGCTAGTTCGACAGGATTTTTAGCGCACTTCTTCCGCTGAGTAAAGTTTAGGCGAAATGCCTTTCTTAATTCCTCAAAGCCATTGATGCTTCGGCGTGGAAGCTTGCTGAACCAGTTCCGTGCATTTCCCACCAGCGTGGAGTTGAACATGTAGCACCATGCAGGTTGTGGCCAATTTTTAATTGTAGCGGCTGATTCAAAAATTTTGAGGTGATCATCAGGGTCACCTGTTCCGTCATAGGTTTTTACGTTGGCAGGCATGCGTCTTCTTTTGTTCTCTGAGAAGTCACTGATGCGTCGGGTGAACGCATCCACCTTTTGACGGTGCCATGGGAGAGATATATCTTCATCCTCATGGTCATTATATTTACTTCTGGACTTCCAGTGTCCAGTTTCACTATCCTCGTTGTCCGAGGAATTTCCAGAGGACGAGTTTTCCCTCCTTCGGGGCTTGCGCCGACTGCCCTCAGAGTTTGTACTCGAAGGGCTTTTACTTGGGGAATATCGCCGCCCAAGTCTGTCATGTATTTTGCGACTACCAAGTCTGGTGTGGACGCTGGTACGCCGTCCATCCTCTTCACTTCCTCCCAGATGCTGTGAGTTGGATGTCTCATCATCCTCAACTCTCCTCCCAATTCTGTTAAACACAGGGGGTCGGCGGTTGTCTTTTCCGCGCTTCTCCTCCTGACGGCGCGGTGGTGAGGTTTCGTATTCCGAGTCAAAACTGAGTCGGGTTTGTAGGCTTCGACCCGACCTTTTTCTAGCTTCCTCTTGCATGAGGGCAGTCAAGGTTTCATAATTTTGGGATACGAAATCCCTTGGTGTTAATTCCGGTGCGACCCCTTCTAGAGCGAGGGTATTCGTTTCTGCCGCTGTGTCCTTATTTTTATCCGGTGCATCTGGTGCTTTTGTAAAGTCAGTCTCTAGTACCGGTTGAAAATGAGTGGTAAGAACAGTGCGCAGTGGATCCACTGTGCTGGTAGTGGTTGTGGTGGCCTGGGTTGTCCCCGAGCGCGGTTCCACTATAGGGTAGACCAAGTCCAGGCCTAATCCTTTGTTTTTGGCAGTACTGGTTGTCCCAGGAGTCTGCTTGGAAGCCGAGCCGGTGTGCAGCTTCTTTCAAGTAAGATCCGCTTGCGATCGCTGATTTCCATGCTTCGTCATTCTAGTCTTAGTTCTTAGTGAAGGGTCCCACGGATGGCGCCACTTGTTGATACAAAAGTTGGACGTTCCTTATTTGGGGCTCCGGCTCTCGTACCAATTGCTGATTGTTGCTTGAGACCTGCGCACTAAGAGACAGAAAACACCGTTAGGCTTACCGTGGGATTGTCTCCCACGATTATCCTCCGGCGTGAGAGTAAGTAATCGGTTTAGGGTTAAAGGAGAGTTAGGGTTTGTAAGTCGTACCTTTAACGAGGGATGTGATTCCCTTTATATATACACGGAATCTTTGTTGGTTCCGTGTTCCCCAACCTTCGGCGTATCCCGCCTAAATCGGTTGGGAATGATTATCTCTTTGATTAAGAGATATCCTCCATCTATTCCGTAAATAGATTTGTATTTGGGCCTTCGTGGGCCTAAACGCTTATTAGTGTAGCCCAGTTCATGCTGGGCTTGTCAGTATTGGGCTTTGGGCGGGTTCATGACCCGGATATAGACTATACGTCATCATAGGTATTTTAAATGAACACGAATATGTTATAAATAGACAAGACTGTCAAATTTGGTTTGAACTATTTAATGATATGTTGCATCTTTAACATGTATGACGTACTGTATAAGCATAGTTACTAACTTACTACCTCTAAAACCGAATATCGAATGTTAATTTAAAGTCTAGTTTTACAAAATACCGTGTTTTGGTAAGCAGACAAATCTTAATATTGTTATTTGTATAAAACTCTGAGTTGACAACATCAACATTTTTTCTAAAGAAAATGAGGATTTTATCCGGTTTGTGTCCACGATAAGCGCGATCAAATTCCATAGTCTAATCGGCCAAAAGGTGGAGACTATAGTCACCAAAAATAACAAAGATCACTTTCAAAGTATTTGTCTTAAACTCTTAGCACAACTTTAATAGAGATATTGATACACATGATCAGGCACTAAATATAAGATTCTTGTGAAAATCAAACAAGTACGAGTAATCAGATCAACTTATGCATCAAAATCAACTCAACAACTATATTGATAGTGATGGCTAGCAAACACAATTAAATTATAAAACAAAAAAAAAACAAAAAAAAAAAAAAAAAAAAAACTTTTTTCTTATCCATACAAAAGTATAATTTTGTGGAAGAAAACAAACTTTGATCCTTTATTGGACTGGGTCACCAACTCACCAAACATCAAAAGGGCAAAAACGTAATTTCACTAAACTAAGTGCTTTGTCTCGTGTCAAATTCCTAGTGTATATTTGAAGTAATCTATGGTTTCTTTTACAATTATAAATAGGCACATAACTCAAATAGATCACCAGCAATAAGTTGCTAATAAACCTCTCATATACATATACATTTTTTGACCTCAAACTTTAATCCAATAATGGCCATTTCATCATCTTCTTTTTTCATGTTCATGATCATGTTGTTATGGAGTTGTGCCATGCATGCTAACGGGTGTTATACGTCGATCATAAGCTTTGGTGACTCTTTAGCTGATACTGGGAACCTGAAACAGCTTGCTTCTAAGACGAACAGTCGACCACCTCATTTCTTGTTTCCACCTTATGGCGAAACGTTTTTCCATAAACCCACGGGTCGATGCTCCAATGGTCGCCTCATCATTGATTTCATTGGTATACATCTTTTTCTGCATTGCTGATATCTTTATATTTCTTAATCGATCATTTGTATTTATGATGTGCTTATTATGATCAATAAAAGGGTGTATCTGGCATGGGCGGAGACAGGAGGGGGCCACGGGGGCATGTGCCCTCTAGCGAAAAATATTGCAGTATAAATTTTCCAAACTTTTTTTTTTTTTTTTTTTTTAATTGTTTGTCACCCTCTAAAAATCAATTTGTAATGTATTTTCTAAAATTTATCAAAATGTATCCCTCGAGCAAAATCTCTGGCTCCGCCCCTTGCATCTGGTCGAAATTGGCGATTCACTCTTTAGTTTTATGATATAGAGGTAGACATGTTGACTAATTTTATGAATTCTAACTTTCTAATTTACAAGTTTGGTGTTGTTTTTGACTAGTTGGTTCAAGTGGTTTAGAAAAAGTTAATTTCATAATTATTAGCAAGTTTCTTTTTGAACAAAATCATGACTTCTTTGTTCATTATTCATGCTTTTCGATCTTCTGGCGACTATAGTTTCAGTTAGAATAATACTTTTGACACATATATCTAATGCTTTCCGACCTTTTAGCGATATAGTTTCAATTAGAATAATACTTTTGACACATATATCTAACGTTTTCCGACCTTTTGGCGACTATAGTTTCAGTTAGAATAATACCTTTGACACATATATCTTTCTTCAAAATATGAACGCCACTTACATTTTTCCTGATTTTTTTTTTCCACATTCAAAAGTATAATTATGACAACAAAAATAATTTTATGGAGCTTGTTTTTTGTGGTTAAAAAGTACTAATACAAGGAATAACAGGTTGACACATGTTTACAAAATGCATACTTTATTGAAAAAGTTGCTCCGTACTTTGCTTTAAAGCAAGGATTATGTGAATACATGTGACAGGAAATGTGATACTCCGTACTAAATTAGGCATACAAATATTATCTAGTTTCTTGTATTACAAGGCATCACTTATTTACCATTTAGTAACCTTTTTTCGTAGCCGAGAGTCTTGGGATGCCGTTAATACCACCATCAGAAGGCGTGAGAACAAACGGCTTGCTAGAAAATGGACAAGGAGTGAATTTTGCAGTTGCTGGCGCGACTGCATTGGACTCATCGTTCCACGAAGCACACGGGGTTGTTAATCCGTATACAAATGCTTCTTTAGATGTTCAATTGGAATGGTTCAAAGAATGGTTGCCTTCTTTATGTGGCAAGACTTCAGGTAACTGAGTCCAACCTATACTCACCAATCTAATTAGGCAATTTAACCACTTATAATATCTAAATAAACTTAGTTATTATTAATGATACATATGGCTTATTCAACATTAAGATGCTTGAAACCATCAAAGGTCCTACAATACATAAGGTGAGCCAAACACAACACTTATTACCACTTTAATAAATTTACACTAGAACTTTTTTGTTGAAACAATCCTAGACGTGTATATTCACATAAGTACTCCATATAAAGACGTCACTAATCACTATACATAATTAAGAAATGTGTACTAATCGTGTGAGTAGTGAAGTCCATGTGTGGCGACCAACTCACCTACCCAATAAAGACATATAACTATCACTAATCCAAAATCAGAAAATTCTCGAAAATAACCTAGTCTAATTATTATCATGATGAACTATAGTGACAAAGACCTTTTTTTTTTTTCTTTTTTTTTTTTTATTTTTATTTTTTTTAATTTTTTTTTTTAATTTTAATACATTTATAAGTATATTCATTTTAAAGTAGTACTATGTTTGAATTAATTGTTAAAAATGTAGCCAAACGAAAAAAAATGGAAATAATATACGGATAATCATTTATAAATATATCTAATTTGTCACATTTTTCAGTTTTTTGTAGCGTAAATTTTTTACAAGTTTAGATAACCAGCATTCAGATTTTGTTATTTTGATGTCGTTTTTTACCTCCTAACCGGTATCTGGTTATCTCGCTTTTTTTTTTTTTTTTTTTTTTTTTTTTTTTTTTTTACATAACACCCACCTAAGATAATTACAACTTATTCACTACATATAAATGGAATATGTGACAAGTTATATACATTTATAAACAGACAATGTGACAAGTTAGATATATATAAATGGAAAAACTGGCCAAAAAAGATAATAACATGAATGGTAACATGTTTCATTTGGCAAAACCGGTTATAGAAGTAAAATAATACATCAAAATGTGCCAATTTAAATACATTTATAAATAATTATTCCAAAATATATATTCACTTTCTTTATGATAATTTAAAGTCTTAAAATGAAACGTTTGAAAGTGACTTGGCCAATTTTTAAGTGATCTTGAGTTGGTGAGCCCTACTTTCAGCCACAATGTTTTTATTTTATTATATATTATTAAAAAATGCAAAAGTAAACAATTTACTCTTAACGAGTTTCATACGAGTTCTCAACGTCTTTATCCATTGACTATGTAATCTTTGGATATTTTCTTTTAAAAGAAACGGTCACGAGATCGTTAGTGATCACCCAAAGGGTCACTAAACAGTCATCAACGACGATTGACATGAGTCACATTATAATGAAGTAAGTCGCATTATAATGGACTAATGGAGTACGTTTATTTTGAAATATAAGGTATATATTGCACTACTCGCAATCAATGGTGTGAGCGTTGTGAGATGTTGTGATATTGACGTGAAGACGATGAAATTCTTTGACCACTTTTACCACCGCAAATAGTCTAATGAATTTGTTTATGTATTATGAAAATCTGGCTAAAACTAAAATTATACTCCGTATATGCCAAGTTAAATGATCTAATCTAAGCAATATGCATGCTTTCTAAAGAATCAAAAAATTAATCAGTTTCGATTTGTTATAAAATAATCCTCAATATAGTACCCCAAGTAAAATAAAGTACTGAGTCAACAAAGCAATGCCCTTGACTCAGAATCTTAGCGTTTTTAGTTTTACTAAACTACTTTTGACTTTGTTGTTGAGTTTATCTCCTCTTTTAAAATTTAAAAAGAAAATATGTTATGTTTTGGAACTGCTTATTAAAATATCCGAATGTTAGACCGGGTATAATAGCGAGCATACACGATCGCGGTCAACACGATCATATTAACGTTAATTTAGCATTTTTTTATGACCAACTTACCGTAATAAAACAACCGCAGTCATTACTAAAACATACCTCACTCAAATGTTCCCCACAAAAAATTATTTAATTAAAACACTCACACACACAACAAACTCACACGATTGACCGTTCAGTTGACCGTGTCTTCTCTTTTTGACTTAGGAGACACGTCCATTTGAGGGGCCATAGTGGGATAGAACGTGTTTGTTGATGGGGTGACCGAGTCCATGATCGAGTAGATGACTATCCATTACGGATGGTCTTATATTTCCTAATAAACTTTGAGATTTAATTGGCTTCCACTTTATAAGTTCATTTCTTCAAATGTCCCTTTGTTGGGTGATAAAGTTCAGTAGTTGTAAATTACATTAACATAGTTAACAAGTTTTAATGAGTTGGTTACATTCGAAAAGCAATTAACATCAAGTCTAATTCTCGTTTTATTTATTTATTATCATTAAAATTCTTATGAAATCGAAACGGTTAATTGCAGATTGCAAAACCTTCATCCAGAAGTCGTTAATTCTTATGGGCGAGATCGGTGGTAATGATTACAACCATGCCGTAATGGCTGGAAAGCCCATCAGTGAGCTCAAATCATATGTCCCTCTTATTATCAACACCATTGTTTCGGCTATCAATGTAAGTAGTATAATATATCGAGTACAAGTTTAAAATACATAATGTGTAATCCAAAGTGCATTAAGTATAGCTAATCGACGTGGCAAATGCAGGAACTGATTGAGCTTGGTGCAGAAACACTTGTTGTCCCAGGAAACCTACCAATTGGATGCTCGGCGGCCTACTTAACGATTTACTATGGTTCAGATAAAGTAGAGTATGATAGCACAACAGGTTGTATCACCGCGCTAAACATGTTTGCAGAGTACCATAACGAGCTGCTCCAGACATCATTAAATCAAATCCGTGAAGTTCATCCTCACGTCAATATAATCTATGCTGATTACTACAACGCTGCCATGCAATTTTTTCGCTCTCCACAACAATACGGTACTTAAAATGCTCACATATATATAGCTAATTTTCTTAAGGCACACTTTTTTGTTCGACAAGTTGAGTAACATTTGAAAAAACATTTATAACTTCTAAAACAGGTCAAGTTGTCCATAGTTCTACGTAATATTTGAAATATGATCATAAAGGCTTATGAGACTTTGAAATACTGCAGGATTCACAAATGGGGCTCTAAAAGCATGTTGTGGAGGTGGAGGACCGTATAACTACAACCCGTCAGTAGATTGTGCTGATCCTACATCAACCACATGTGATCAGCCTGAAACCTACGCTAACTGGGATGGATTGCACTTAACCGAGGCAGCATACCAAGTGATATTCGAGAGTTTATTTAAAGGAACATATACTACACCACAATTTAATTCCGTGTGTCCTACGTTAACTGTACAAGCAACGGATGCATCGAAAAGTTTAGCTCAAAGCTCCTAGTACAAGCTAGTAAATGAAGCTTGTCAAGCAGATGGAGTTTATTTAAAGGAACATTAGTGCAGAGGTAATGCGGCGGACATTTCACTACAACATACAAACAGTACCTCGTACGAACTCCTACATGAGATGATTCCCATGTGGGTCTCACAAGACCGTTGGATCACATCTAGCACACAACCCTAAATTCATCCATATAAATGCGCATGCATTTCTTTAAGAAATGACTAAGTTCATATTCTCCGTAAAAACACACACAAAACCCAAGTTGTACGTGAACGCTACCCCAACTTTAGATAAACACTATCATCTTGGGGTTCTTACCACACAAGGAAAACCCGAACGTACGATTAGCCTTATTTCATATCATAAACTTGCCCTAATCCTTACTTTACGTATCATACATAAACATTTAGCTTAATTGATGTAGTTATGTTTAACATATTTGATGCGTTCTGTAATACTTATAATCATTAACGAGTGTATATAGTTAAAAAGCAACATGCAATATGTCTTTTGATTATTAGTTATTCAAATGCTACTTTAAAACATGTAAATGGGTTGTTGTTTACGTTTTATATTGTATAGAAAAACATACTTTTTTGATTAATTGGTTGCATGAGTAGTGATTGTACAATAAATCCTAGAAAAAATAGAAGACACTTCGTCAAGTGATTGCACAGGGGTTGGACCTTGCGAACCACCTCCGGCGTGCGAGTAAGTATGTGATAAGTATTGTAAATAATGTAGAGAATTTGGAATGTTGTGTTGAGTGAACATACCATTGAAATGACTCGTCCAACCTATTTATAGATGGAGAAATAAGCTTGGAGAGTGTTTGCACACGTTTCGGAGATCATGAGGGCGTCCCCTGATTTGTGGTAACCGCTAGGGCTTCATCCCCACTCTCTCTGTCATAGCGGGGAAGCTAAGGAGATAGTGGGAACATGGGGGAGATCAAGTCAATGTTCTCCTTTGTCTTAGTGTTTCCAAGGTCAGACCCCGAAGGCCTTAGGCCTTCAATTGGCGACTTCCCAACTGGTAACCATATCAATAATGAATGGTTTTACGCCATCAATGACTTAGGAAGATAGACTTGGTCCTTCGTTATGCAAATTCGACTGAGGTCGAAGGGGAGTCCTTCGACCTGATCGGAGGGTAAGTCATCAAGCTCCCCAGTCGAAAGTGATATATACGAACAAGGATATGTTGCTTACGACTCAAACATACACACGCAACCTCTCCTTTGTCACAAAAATGAACGAAGAAAAGGAGTCGGATATGTCTTGAGTGCGCATTTAATGCGTAGTACTTCGCCAAACCACCCCCTTTCTCGTTAATCCAAAACGTCCATTCAAAATTTAAAATTGGTTTGAAATCCGGAGGTTAGGTGGACTAAAGGGCACGTGTAAGGCCATGATTTAAGCTGCGATAGGGTATTTAAATTTCAAATAGTAAAACCCTAACTCACTTTTTATCCCTCGCCCAAAAAATTACACCTATAATTCTTTCTTCCGAGCAAGCGTTCGACCAGAAAGGTAAGGTATTCCTAACCATTGCTATGTTTTTCTTACTTTTTTGTCGAATAGAAGTATTATGGGTGCCAATTCTAAATTCATCATAAGGAAACAAGGTTGCACCCTGACAAAGGTAGAGCTCAAAGCTTTCCTCACAGATTACCCAATTCCCAAACAGTTTAAGATCATGCTACCCAGCAAACGCCAAGGCATTTATGATGCCCTTCAAAATTATGTAGGCTTGTACACACATGCATTCACCACCTCAAACTTAAGGATACCCTTGCATCCCCTATTTCTAGAGCTCCTTTAATATTATGAGGTACACATATCTAGGTTTAATCCGTTTGGCTTACAGCTTATGGGTTTGAATCATCCTTGACCGTGCTTAGAGGGTTTGTAAATATATACCCTGGACGAGATAGGTTGACTTTAGCCAAGAGTGGTGAACATGATGTGCCTATTTTGATTGAGAAGCCTTTCACTAAAATCAGGAATTGGAAAGGGAAGTTCTTTTATATCCAAGAATACTATTTTGCCTCCCCAATACCCTGCATTGTTGAACCCAGAGTTTCGTTTTCATGAGAAGAGATTTAATGATCCCTTGCCCTATACTGTGAGGAGGGACCCTCTTTACCAATGCCTGTGTCGTCATCCAGCTGACTGCCAGACTTCCAGAGCCAATATTGTTCATGGCTGGTATTGCTGAAAGTTGGGAGGGTTCTCCGTTACATCCTGAAATAATGTGTTGTGGAGAAAGTATGTAAATTTCTAATTAAATTAAGATATAGGAACTTATCTTGCTCATATTATCTTTCTCCTTTCTTGTTGCAGAAATGGCTTTCCGTAATTTTGTTGTGGCTGGTGGTGCCAAGGAGGTAAGCTTCATCCCTAAGGAAGCCAAGGAAGTCAGTTATGGTGTTGGTTCTCCGTCTGTTTCAGTGAACAACAATGATGTGGATGCCCAAAGAATCGAGCCTATATCTTCTGCTCAGCCTACAAAGGAAAAAGATCCCGTGGAGGAGGAAGATCAGTTAGTGGAGAATGTTGTAGATTCGGAGGACCCTGCTTCGGAGGACCAGCTAGCAATCGTAGGGTCCTCCGACATCGCTGATAGGGTCCGAAGCAGAAAAGGTACTGGTGCAAAAGCTACGAAGTCTGCCTCAAAGAGGAAACTCATATTGGCAACCCCTCCATCTCGAACAACCCGGTAGAAGAGTGCCCAGGGTAAGGCAATTGTTTTTCCAGCCATAGAAGGGCCTAGCAGCGAAGACATCCATGCTAATTCTCCATTCCTGTTGTGAAAAAAATTTCTTCATATTGTGTTAGTCTAATACTTATATTACTGCTGCAGGTCTTCCTGATACGAAGGAGGTTCCATCCCCCCTAGCCTCTCACTCACTCGTAGAGCGTGTGACCCCACCTGGCTGGAAGGGGGTGATGGACAACATGTCCTTGGAGAAGCTATGTTTCCTGCACGACAAGAGCTATGTGAGACAATGCATTCTTGATAATCAGCTCAATACTCGGACAATGGAGCTTCTTCGTACTGTGAAGACTGCTAGAGAGGAGATGGATGTCATGCTCGCCAGAGAGAAGGCAAGAGACAAGAAGTATGCAGACCTGTAAGAAAAATGTGAGGATGCTATGGAAGATTTCAACAAGAATCCCCAGGTCCAAGATCTCTGAGAAGATGTTCAGAGGCTCGAAGGTCAACTAGCCGAAAGCCGTGCTGAGTGCAGCAGGCTAACTCTCGAAGGCACAAAAGTCACTGCCTATAAGGAGCAAATTTTCTGTGCTGACTGCCAAGTATGAAGGCCTCGAAGCTGAGAGGGCAAGGCTTGTTGATCAGGAGATTAAGCTCAGGGAACAGGTGGATGGTTTGGATCTTCGCCTCAAGATGCTGAAGAAGGATAGAGTAGATCTGGTGACCAAGGTTATCCTTTATATTGCTATGGAGCTTTATCACAACGATGATGTAGGTGTAATGGTTGGGAACCTAGTGAATGCAGCCATTTTCCATGGTAAGTGCACTACTCTTGAGGAGGTGGAAACCACAGGTAAACCAGTAGTACTTGCAGGTATTCCATATTACAGATGCGAACAACAAGGAGCTCCGTTTCCTTTCTGAGGCTACGAAGGACCCTGCGGCCTCCATTGAGGACCTGTTGTCGAAGAAGCCTAGGAAGGTTCAGCCTGTTTCTCCATCCAAGAAGACACCATCTGCTAAGGTTCCATCTTTAAGATCCGCCGATCCTACTCATTCAAAGGTTTGAAGAAGGCTACCATGTGGTAGTTATTTGATCCCCAGGGTGGTGTGTACCATGTTAAAACAATTGTCTTGTGTTCCTTTCCAGGATTGATACATGATGAAACAATTTACTTTGTGTATTTGGTGAAGGCTACGGCCTTAAGACAATGCTTGTTTGGTGATTGTTAAGGCTTCGGCCATTAGACTAGTTAAACAAGTCTTTAATGAATATCTACTAATGGCCTCTCGGGCCTACATTTTGTTTAAGTCTGATTCTTCTCGTACGTTTGCACGTAAATTATTTTACAACCTAAGGCGTATGGTAGATGCATAGCCTCATTGTGTGTAAATTATGCACCAAGAATATAGCAATCGTATAGTTTAATTGCTAACAGAGGGTCGCAACCCACTCCGTCTTAATCTTTTGGGTAGCATAAGGCTTAGAATACCTTAAGACCACTTAGGAAAGTTAATGTGAAGTTTAGATGGATGTTATGCATTTGATCAAGACTTATTGTTTGTCTTGTTATATCCCTTCAACATTGAAACTAATAAAATGACTTGGCTGGCAAATCTTTGTTGTATTAGAATGAAACAAGAGATTTGAGGGAAAATGTGTTATATCATTAATTGGATAGGGAGGATTATATCATTTTAAGAAATGAACACTAGACGCCTACCATTAATGCTTCTTTCCCCAAGTGAGAAGAATGCAAATACATTGATTGAAAACAAAGTAAAAAATGTCCTTAGACATTGTAAGTTTTATATGTAAAACTTACGAAGGGTAGTGCCATTCCAAGTACTGTCAATAGTATCTCCGTCAAGGGTTTCCAGCTTGTAGGCTCCGTTTCCATATGCTTCTGTTACGACGAAGGGCCCTTCCCATGTAGGCCGTATTTTTCCCTGATACTCAACTTTACTTGCACTATTGAGTCGGAGGACGTATTCGCCTAGCTTGAATGTCGAAGGTCGAACCCTGCTGTTGTAATACTTTTCAATCTTCTGTTTGTGAATAGCCTCCCTTATTGAGGCTATTTCCCTTCTTTCTTCAAGTAAGTCCAGGTTGCTGCGGAGTCTTTCTTCATTAAGCTCTTGTAGGTTGTGGGAAGGTCAGTGGCTAAGAATTCCACCAGACTTCTGTTTCGCATGCCATGCACAAAACTAGAGATGCGCTGGTCTTCGTGCAGACCCAGAATCTGCAAGGTGTCATCTGTGTATCTTGTAACGAAAGCCCTAGTGCTCTCGTTTTCCCTTTGCTTGATGTTGTGCACTGTCAAATAAGTCCTTGTGAACTTCTTCTGCTCACTGAAGTGTGATCAAAACTTGGCCTTGAGATCATCCAAGTTCACTATACTACCTGCTTTCTGACCATTCCATTATATACGAGTGGAGTCTCGCAGGGTATACGTGAACATATGGCAAGTAACAGGCATAACCCATTTATGCATTCTAATAGCCCATTCGAACATATGTAAGAAATTATCTGGGTCCCCCTTTCCATCATATGTACCAATGTGTGCGGGCATTTTCAACCCGTCAGGTAGAGGGTAGTCTTCTATCCATCTTACAAAGGGTGTTGATGCGTGTACAAGGCGCGTTCTGGGTCAAAGGAACTTCCTTTTCGTCGAGCAAGTTTTTCAACACCTTAGGCAGTGAACCTAATCGTTGTAGTGTAGTATTGGGTAACCTCGGGTATTGATATCGTTCTCTAGGGGAATAGGAATGCTAGTAAGAAGTGTACTACGCTAAGGTTGAGGTTGAGGAAGATTATTTTTTATCTTTTTTATATTTTTTTAGAAAGCTAAGGGTAAAATCTCGGGGTTTGGATTTGGGGGGTGGTACTTTTACCGATTACTCTACTATCTAATTAACTAAGCTACGGGTAGTCTTATGTCTATTGATGTGTGCTCGTATGATAATTAAAAATGTGTCTACCTAGATACTATTACTCCCTAGTTATCTTTTATTGGTGGTTGAATTGTCACGTCCTTATTCTTAACGCGTTGTGTTTTCTAAGATCGTATAGTATGCCTTTTTCCTTAACTCTTTGAGATTATCTTAAGGTTATTGCCTACGAAATTCTCTAGGATTCATAAACTAAGACTAGTCAAGCATTTAAGCACAACGATAGTCTAGTGCACTCCTAAGCTATTTACAATTAAGATAAGAGACAACCAATCAATAATTAATAACTAGGTTTCATAGATATAAGCAAACACACAAGAAATTTAGCCGGACATGTTAAACACGCAAGCATACACACATTCAATCGAAGACATAATGAAATCAATGAAGTAAAACAATTATCTTGATATAAAATAGGGTATGAGAACCCTAAGATACTGTCCAAACCGGACTACAAACGTTTAGGGTTTTTACTCCACAAGTCTACTTCTTTTAATTCTGAAAATTCAATTACTATATATAATTTTACACTTGCAACAACGTCGCCTTATAGGTGGGACGCCGTCAGACCGCCGTCATTAGGGTTTCGTCTTGGCCAAGTAATATTTGGGACGGAGTTACGTTAGAGTTGTGACGCCGTCGGGCTTCAGTAGTGACGTCGTCTGATTCTGGATCTAGGCCGTCTGGGATGAAAAGTCTTCGTGATGCCATTCCTCTTCAAAGCCTGACGCCGTCAGGTGTATCTTAGCAAAAAGTCTACTGAGCCGTCAGAGATTTAATTACGTATAAAGGGACGACGTCGCCCTTTGATTGGGACGTCGTCAGGTGCAATTCCAGCAGCTTAAGTGTCTTCGATCATGCCTTAGCCATTTTCTTCATATATTCACTCCTTTTTGTCAAAATATGCATCATTCTAGCATTTTGCTTCCAAGAGACCTAAAAGGTGAAAAGCAACGAAATTAAGCGGTAACGGATATAAAAGTGGGCGATTAAGGGCTTAAATGACCCCTTAAAAGTGTACATTTTAAATCCTTATCAAATATCCCTACACTTGGTATTTGCTTGTCCTCAAGCAAATGTGGTTTTGACAAATCAATTTATAAGTTAGGGGGCATGAAAAATTGGTTTAACATAATTCACAACAAGTAAAAGCACCGCAATAGTCATAACAAGCACGAAAATTATATAGTAGCACCTCACAAGGGGTGTTTGGATTCTCTCATCTCTCGGGTGTATATGAAATATAGTAAATGGAAATTGAGATAAACACTCATTAACCGGTCATAGTACATAGATTACCATAGGCTTGAGACTAGATCAAACCTCCACCGCTTTGGCGTAAGCACCTAGGAACAACTATATAAGAAGTCTTTTAAAGGGTTGTAATGTTAGGCTTATGGTAGGGAAACAAATGGTTTGGTTGGATAGACGATTTAGTGGTGGCAAGTCAAAAATCTTATGTTACAAGCATGAAAAGAATGGCGTTGCTAAGCCAAGACTCGACTAACTAAAATCTAGATAACTTTGAAACAAACAAACACAAATATAAAGATAAATATAGGATAGTAGCCCGTATGTCTTCTTTTTAAATTTTTTTTTTGCATACACTTTTACTCTACCATCCTCCACGATAACATAAAAATATAAGGGATTATATAAGAATCCCTACACTTGAGTTTTTATTACTCTAACACTAATTTGACCCGAATTGAAAAGATCAAAACACTTAGTGTATTTTATTACGTAAATAAAGGGAATTTGAATTTAACGTTCTTTCCCGTCACTCCATAAAATTTTACTTTCACCCATGAGTCTCAATCATCCCAAAACTGTGTACAAAAGATATGACTCGACTTAGCAACTATGCAAGTAACTAGATAATTGAACTAAGGGTTTAGTATGATAACAATAATGCACTAAAGGTGAGTGCATACAAGGTAGGCTAAGGTGATTTGGGTGTATATTTGGGGGTGGATTGTAAACAATGCTCTTAATTGATATTCCGAAAAACTGAAATACCACGAGAACCGCGAAAAAGATAGGCTCTGAGGGTTAACTAGGGGTATCGTGTACTAAACATGAGTACATCGCAAGGGTGTGGGGTAATTACTCGACCGATGTGGAAGAAGTAATAATAATACGGGTATCAAACAAGGGTTATCCTAATGCCTCTTATCATTTAGTCATTCCTAACTACACAAGTGTAGTCTCACTAGCGATCTCGGGATGCATCACAAAACAAGTTCTAGAATCTATTATACTACCGGTACACTCTCGAAGCATTAAAGGTGAATGCTTTAATTCCTATAGATCTAGGAGCGAACCTCACATTTTTTGGGTGGAATTTGAGTGGTAAACGGTTTTTGTGCTAGTCATATAACTCCTATCCATGAGACGTTTTATTAAGACTAAAGTCCCACCCGTACATGTCATGAAAATTTTAAATTTGGCGCTAAAATTGTGCTAACAAATATTTCTCATAGCTTATTATACAAATGAAATAGGACAAGACAAATATTCAAGGATAAGCATAGTTTCAAAGTTCCTGTTTTATTCTCCCTCCTTACACTTAAAATGAACATTGTCCCCAATGTTCCCCGAAAGTATCAAAGTTATGATAACGGAAGGTAATTAAAAGAGAAAGAAACTAGTACTCCCTTGATTAGCTCGGTAGGATTCGTGTGAAGTAGTGGTTAAATTCTTTCCCAAGAAGATTGTATGCGTGATAAGCTCCATCCAACATTATGTTTCTTCTTCTTGATAAATAAAACATGCACACTTTAAGAAAATAGACGAAACCTTCGCGTAAAATCGGCAGTAAAACTATATATGACTCAACTACACTAGGATATAATGCTTGTAGACCTGAGAATTTCCAAAAATTTATAAATAGCACATTTTCTTTTGTTGTTGTTGATTTGGTTATCGTCGTTGTTGTTGTTGTTTTGGTTTCGGTTGGTGTTGGTGATGTTGCCTCTCTTTACTACTTGTGCCATGAGCTTTTGAGACACTCGAATAGATTCCTCAATCGTTTGCGGGTCAAAAGAAGTCACATCACCTTGGATAATCTCGGGAAGTCCTTCAATGAAAGCCTCCAGTAGCTTCTCATTATCTGAAACCATAGATGGGCATAACACGGCCAATTCCTGAAACCTTCGAATGTAAGTATCAATGTCATACCCAATAGTTACCAACTCATAGAATTCGGTCTCCAACTTCTTCACCTCCGTACGCGGACAAAACTTCTTTGTTACCAAACCTTTAAATTGCTCCCAAGTGAGCTTGAAAGCATTCTCCATTCCCATTGGCTGAGCATAAGAGTTCCACCACGACAATGCTCCATCAAGTAGTGTACTCGTAGCAAACTTGACCTTACTATCATCCGGGCAATTACATAGCAAAAACACGGACTCCAATTTCTCGAACCATCGAACCATGGCAGTGGCTCCTTCGGTACCTCTAAACTTCGTGGGATCTCCACTTTTGAAATCCTTATACGAACAGCTTTTAACTCCGGATCCTCCTGCATTTCCTGCAGCAGCAGCAAGCCTAGCGGCTTCAGCTTCCCTCGCAATTCTAGCGGCTTCGGCAGTAGCCGCGGCCTCAGCAGCAGCAGCAGCCACCGTTTCCCTTTCAATCCTTAATGCCTCTGCTATACTATCCCTTACCAACTTTTGAATAGCCGCTTGTGTCATTTCAGGTGTAGCTTTCTTCGGTGCCATATCTTCTTCAAAACAAGAGGAAATGTGAGACGTAGCAAAATCCCATGTTAAAAATATGCGCTCTAAAGAGATGCGATAAGAAATGATAAGTTTGAGGTTATTTTTCGAAATGATCGACGGTTTCCTAAGAAATGAGTTATGAGGTGTTGTAAGTGCTTCAAATGTATGATGGTTTAGTGACTTAATGTGTTATTAACGTGTAACTCGACATGTTAGTGGTGCAACAAAGGAGTGAGAGTGACTTCGCCCTACCTAAAGGTTTATCCCGGCATTCGACGTTATCGGTGATGAGTCAACTGGTATTAAAATTTGCGATAGGGAATGACAAAGCATTCACCACATTAGAGTATGAGGAAAGAATAATGGAATGGGCATTTAAAGGCATCCATGTGACAATCGATATGAAATGAAAGTAAATAACTCGAAAAATGTACGCATAAACCGCATATAAAGTGAACATGCACTTATGATGAAATGATGAGATGCTATGATAATGTAGTTATAGTCTAGGGTCAATGATGCAGCCTAGTTCTCTATAACTGAAGCTCTGATGCCAATCTGTCACACCCCCAAATTACCTGTTTTGCAGCGGAATGGAATACCTGGGGGTTGACTATCATAGCATCACAATCACAGTTATATTGAACGACCTAAAGTGTCATTTGGAAAACACATCGTTTGATTTAATAAAACAATCAGAGTTTACAAAGTCTAGGTCCCAAATGAAAGTTACTATGCACGGAAATAAGTTTAGTACAAGTCAAACGATGTTTTTAAAGTTCATAAAACCCAAGTGAGACGCGTCGTCACCGCGACTCCATGATGTGTCCAGATGCATGCCATGAATTGAATGCCTTAGATACCTGAGATAAAACATGCTTAAAAGGTCAACACAAAGGTTGAGTGAAATCCATAGGTTTAAATAATTCGCTTGAACACAAATAATCGTTGTGTGAGTTAAATTGTTTCACACTCATCGTTGAAAACAGAATCGTATTTATTTCACTAAGTTCATGACACCAAAGCGTAAACATCGCACCAATAAAAATTGGTAATCATCGTTTCATCGCCGCCCTAATAGGTAAACTTGCCAATTTACCTTAATGATTCAAATATAGTGCGCTCGATTTCCCCTAACTGGGTCAATAAGAGCGGGAGTGTTAATTCCAATAGGCCTATTCACAATATTCGCGCTCACTCGCAAGTGACTAATGGTTCATGATGTAGGGACTTCGAACATGGCAAATACTTAGTGACAATAAAACATTCGGTTATAGCATACAGTTCAAAGCATTTGTGTTCGATTAAAAATGTAGCATGTATCTCCCCCAAGAGTTTGTAAAACAGTTAAAAGAGTAAAAGTGGGGCTATGAACTCACCTGTTGCAATTATTACGATGACAAAAGTGGATACACTGAAATATAGCGTGAATCTCGAAAATGACCTATGATAAATGATATGATACGTAATGAGTTATGTTATAATGTTATGCATGCATTTCGGATGATATTTATACCACTTGTGAATTTTTGAAGATAATACTTCTCGTCGAAAATATAATCTTTTAACGTCTTGACCATTTTTAAATTACTTTTCAAGTAATTATGTTGAAATGATATCCTACGATAATCATTTAATGATTTATTATAAAATTGTAACTTTTCGTCGTAAAATAATGTCATTTGACATTTCCATGAAAGTGACAAAAACGGCCTCTAAAAGCTAGTCGTAAAATGGTGCACGTCGAGCGTTAGGAAACAAACTCAATGGTTTTGGGAAGCTCGTATGATTATCTCAAAGTTTTAGTGTTTCAGTTTTCGTCATAGAAGTTCCGATCATAGAGAAAATATAGCTAAAGTATGGTACTTTTGTCCCAAAATATAGTTTAAGGATGGTTTTTGGGCAAACTTTGAGCGACCGTATTTTAATCATTACAACTCCGCTTGACGAACGGTTGGACATTTTGGAAAATATGGTTGGCGAACTTACTTTTACTAGAAGACATCTTTTTATAATAAGTACTACGTCCATGTTAAAAACGACCCTCAACATGGTCCCTAGTTGCCGAAGTATATGTTTAATAGAAAATATATTAATGTTGCTAATAGAATAAAGTTACGGCAACTTTTGTTTATCGCGTGTAATTTGCTCGTTACAAGTCCGTTTTCTACGTTTTCTACATCCTTAGATTCGTGTCAAAGTATACTAATATATTTTTGATAAGTCGACACAATTTATAAAGCTTAAGACTCATTTTTGACTCGTAAGGAGTGACATTTTCAATGCTGAAATTTCTGAAATTAATAGTTTTCGTCGTCAAACTTCAAAAATTCATAACTTCTTCGTTATAGCTCCGTTTTAATCCGTTCAAGCGGCCACGGATTCGTTTTAAAGTATATTTTCTAAATATCTAGACCAAAAACTCATGTCTACTGTCGGATTTTCCAGAAATACCAAACAAGATCAGACCACTTTTTATACTAGTCGAAAATAGTTTTTCTCGTACTAAACCTATTCCAATCCCTTCAAAACAACTCCAAAGCTATTCTAATCCTACCATACACCTTCTTAGGGTGTCATGGGTTCCTAGACATCACTAAAACTAAAATATAACAAGGAGTAATTATAGGATGGATTATATATATATAGCACATAAAAACCTTAAAAACCTTAAAAATGGTATAAATATCATGAGACTTGCATGTTTCACCAATAAAATGATATGACCACAAAAATGAATATGAAATAAAAATATGACTAGGAATGCTTACTAGTGATATGATGAGGTTTAATGGACAAAAGGGTTTTCCTAATCACTTGAGGTTTGTATTACAAAACCTAAGAAACAAATGATACTAGAGTTTAATAAATCTTTGTCTTCAAAACTTGAGATGGTTCTTCTTTTTGGTCCTTGGCTGCCAAATTGGAAGAGAGAAAAGAGAAAGAAATTTGGTTTTGATCTTGTTTTTGTGAAATGTAAGAAATGAAATGAGTAAGTGATTAGTATAATACATATACTTGGAGATATTTTACAAATATCTTTTGTGACTCACATGAGTATGTCGACCATACTAAAAGAAAATAAAGAGTTGTATGATTTTTTTATTACTTAGTGTATAAGTGTTGGTTAAGTGTGTAATTATTTAAGGATTGTAGGTAACTTGTGTATTTATTTAAGCATTTAAGGTAGCGTTAGCTAAAAATAAATTTTAACGGATCAAAATAAAATGTATTTAGGTCATAAAAAAATATAAAAATACATTTCTTGCAAAATTTGAGTGATATAATAATAATCGTGTCGAATTTAAGAAAACGTCGTAATTATATAAATATAACAATTTATATACGAAATAAATTTAAAACACTGGGTAAACTCATAATATTATTTTTATAACTTAATATGAGTATAAAAATATATCGGGATTATTTTTGGAAGTAATGGATCAATTGTTCAAAATAATTAGTTACGCGATAACGTTTATTTAATAAAAGTTATACGTTTAATGAAAAATGCAAAACCATGCATGAACTAATATGATGACAATGATGTTAATGAAATGTAGACTAAACTTAGTCCATATGAAATGTTCGTGATGATATTATCATGAATTCGCCGCTAAACCATTAAGGTTAAGCGAATTTGGAACACGTAAACCTAGTTTACGATAAATGATGAAATAGTGAAACTTGAGAAATGACTTGAAATTGCGAGTTGTCACATTCGCCCATCCAAAAAAGAATTCAGTCCCTGAATTCAGTTCGTGTTGGTCTATCGAATTTTTGAGTTTGTGATGAATAACGAGGAGAGAAGACATGGAGAAGTGTCGTTACGGTTATCGATGATTGAGAGTGTATAAAACATCATAGTAGAGAAAATATCGGATGAATCTCTCATAAGTAACACTTTGAATTGGAACATGTGAAAATTTTGCTTGCACTAAGATTTATAAATAACCGCTCCCAACATAACATGATCCCTCCAGAATTAGACATAGTTAGCTAGGCTATGTATAATTAAGGAACGATAATGTGACGTTCGGTTTAGTTGTTATAACTCTCAATTTTTACAAGGATTTAAACCGTGTCGTTAAAATGGCAGTTAAAATAAAAGGAATTAAAATTCTCGTGAGTAATAACAAATCGGAAAGAAAATAAAGTACGATAGATGAGAATATTTTACAACGAGTGGTTTATCAAAAGTAGTACATCGTTAAGTTATAAAGTTCCGGATACGATGGAAGACATAAACTTAGTATAACATAGTACATAAAAAAAAAAATAAGACTGTTAGTTTCTGAACTTCTTCAGTCTTCCGCGTCGTTGATACCTTGACGAGCTTCTCCTCCTCCTAACATGTATGCATTCCCATGAGCACCTTCAACTTGTTGACCTTGGTTTTGAGGACATTGATTCCGATAGTGTCCTTGCTCCCCACATCCGAAGCATGTGACTACGGCTTTACCTTTACAATCCCTGGCTAGATGTCCCGGTTTTTGGCATTTGTGGCACTTGGCAGGGCAAGGACCCGAGTGATGGAAATTACATCGATTACATAGTGGGTGTGTTCCAGCATAACCTCTACCTTCTCTAGGTGCAGCAACATAAACCATAGCAGCTTCTTGCCTTCTATTCTGTTGTTGATGATGGTTAGTGTTACGGTTTTGGTTGTTGTTATTATAACCTCCTTGGTCATTTTCCCATTTTCTTTTGTTGTTGTTGATTTGGTTATCGTCGTTGTTGTTGTTGTTTTGGTTTCGGTTGGTGTTGGTGATGTTGCCTCTCTTTACTACTTGTGCCATGAGCTTTTGAGACACTCGAATAGATTCCTCAATCGTTTGCGGGTCAAAAGAAGTCACATCACCTTGGATAATCTCGGGAAGTCCTTCAATGAAAGCCTCCAGTAGCTTCTCATTATCTGAAACCATAGATGGGCATAACACGGCCAATTCCTGAAACCTTCGAATGTAAGTATCAATGTCATACCCAATAGTTACCAACTCATAGAATTCGGTCTCTAACTTCTTCACCTCCGTACGCGGACAAAACTTCTTTGTTACCAAACCTTTAAATTGCTCCCAAGTGAGCTTGAAAGCATTCTCCATTCCCATTGGCTGAGCATAAGAGTTCCACCACGACAATGCTCCATCAAGTAGTGTACTCGTAGCAAACTTGACCTTACTATCATCCGGGCAATTACATAGCAAAAACACGGACTCCAATTTCTCGAACCATCGAACCATGGCAGTGGCTCCTTCGGTACCTCTAAACTTCGTGGGATCTCCACTTTTGAAATCCTTATACGAACAGCTTTTAACTCCGGATCCTCCTGCATTTCCTGCAGCAGCAGCAAGCCTAGCGGCTTCAGCTTCCCTCGCAATTCTAGCGGCTTCGGCAATAGCCGCGGCCTCAGCAGCAGCAGCAGCCACCGTTTCCCTTTCAATCCTTAATGCCTCTGCTATACTATCCCTTACCAACTTTTGAATAGCCGCTTGTGTCATTTCAGGTGTAGCTTTCTTCGGTGCCATATCTTCTTCAAAACAAGAGGAAATGTGAGACGTAGCAAAATCCCATGTTAAAAATATGCGCTCTAAAGAGATGCGATAAGAAATGATAAGTTTGAGGTTATTTTTCGAAATGATCGACGGTTTCCTAAGAAATGAGTTATGAGGTGTTGTAAGTGCTTCAAATGTATGATGGTTTAGTGACTTAATGTGTTATTAACGTGTAACTCGACATGTTAGTGGTGCAACAAAGGAGTGAGAGTGACTTCGCCCTACCTAAAGGTTTATCCCGGCATTCGACGTTATCGGTGATGAGTCAACTGGTATTAAAATTTGCGATAGGGAATGACAAAGCATTCACCACATTAGAGTATGAGGAAAGAATAATGGAATGGGCATTTAAAGGCATCCATGTGACAATCGATATGAAATGAAAGAAAATAACTCGAAAAATGTACGCATAAACCGCATATAAAGTGAACATGCACTTATGATGAAATGATGAGATGCTATGATAATGTAGTTATAGTCTAGGGTCAATGATGCAGCCTAGTTCTCTATAACTGAAGCTCTGATGCCAATCTGTCACACCCCCAAATTACCTGTTTTGCAGCGGAATGGAATACCTAGGGGTTGACTGTCATAGCATCACAATCACAGTTATATTGAACGACCTAAAGTGTCGTTTGGAAAACACATCGTTTGATTTAATAAAACAATCAGAGTTTACAAAGTCTAGGTCCCAAATGAAAGTTACTATGCACGGAAATAAGTTTAGTACAAGTCAAACGATGTTTTTAAAGTTCATAAAACCCAAGTGAGACGCGTCGTCACCGCGACTCCATGATGTGTCCAGATGCATGCCATGAATTGAATGCCTTAGATACCTGAGATAAAACATGCTTAAAAGGTCAACACAAAGGTTGAGTGAAATCCATAGGTTTAATTAATTCGCTTGAACACAAATAATCGTTGTGTGAGTTAAATTGTTTCACACTCATCGTTGAAAACAGAATTGTATTTATTTCACTAAGTTCATGACACCAAAGCGTAAACATCGCACCAATAAAAATTGGTAATCATCGTTTCATCGCCGCCCTAATAGGTAAACTTGCCAATTTACCTTAATGATTCAAATATAGTGCGCTCGATTTCCCCTAACTGGGTCAATAAGAGCGGGAGTGTTAATTCCAATAGGCCTATTCACAATATTCGCGCTCACTCGCAAGTGACTAATGGTTCATGATGTAGGGACTTCGAACATGGCAAATACTTAGTGACAATAAAACATTCGGTTATAGCATACAGTTCAAAGCATTTGTGTTCGATTAAAAATGTAGCATGTATCTCCCCCAAGAGTTTGTAAAACAGTTAAAAGAGTAAAAGTGGGGCTATGAACTCACCTGTTGCAATTATTACAATGACAAAAGTGGATACACTGAAATATAGCGTGAATCTCGAAAATGACCTATGATAAATGATATGATACGTAATGAGTTATGTTATAATGTTATGCATGCATTTCGGATGATATTTATACCACTTGTGAATTTTTGAAGATAATACTTCTCGTCGAAAATATAATCTTTTAACGTCTTGACCATTTTTAAATTACTTTTCAAGTAATTATGTTGAAATGATATCCTACGATAATCATTTAATGATTTATTATAAAATTGTAACTTTTCGTCGTAAAATAATGTCATTTGACATTTCCATGAAAGTGAAAAAAACGGCCTCTAAAAGCTAGTCGTAAAATGGTGCACGTCGAGCGTTAGGAAACAAACTCAATGGTTTTGGGAAGCTCGTATGATTATCTCAAAGTTTTAGTGTTTCAGTTTTCGTCATAGAAGTTCCGATCATAGAGAAAATATAGCTAAAGTATGGTACTTTTGTCCCAAAATATAGTTTAAGGATGGTTTTTGGGCAAACTTTGAGCGACCGTATTTTAATCATTACAACTCCGCTTGACGAACGGTTGGACATTTTGGAAAATATGGTTGGCGAACTTACTTTTACTAGAAGACATCTTTTTATAATAAGTACTACGTCCATGTTAAAAACGACCCTCAACATGGTCCCTAGTTGCCGAAGTATATGTTTAATAGAAAATATATTAATGTTGCTAATAGAATAAAGTTACGTCAACTTTTGTTTATCGCGTGTAATTTGCTCGTTACAAGTCCGTTTTCTACGTTTTCTACATCCTTAGATTCGTGTCAAAGTATACTAATATATTTTTGATAAGTCGACACAATTTATAAAGCTTAAGACTCATTTTTGACTCGTAAGGAGTGACATTTTCAATGCTGAAATTTCTGAAATTAATAGTTTTCGTCGTCAAACTTCAAAAATTCATAACTTCTTCGTTATAGCTCCGTTTTAATCCGTTCAAGCGGCCACGGATTCGTTTTAAAGTATATTTTCTAAATATCTAGACCAAAAACTCATGTCTACTGTCGGATTTTCCAGAAATACCAAACAAGATCAGACCACTTTTTATACTAGTCGAAAATAGTTTTTCTCGTACTAAACCTATTCCAATCCCTTCAAAACAACTCCAAAGCTATTCTAATCCTACCATACACCTTCTTAGGGTGTCATGGGTTCCTAGACATCACCAAAACTAAAATATAACAAGGAGTAATTATAGGATGGATTATATATATATAGCACATAAAAACCTTAAAAACCTTAAAAATGGTATAAATATCATGAGACTTGCATGTTTCACCAATAAAATGATATGACCACAAAAATGAATATGAAATAAAAATATGACTAGGAATGCTTACTAGTGATATGATGAGGTTTAATGGACAAAAGGGTTTTCCTAATCACTTGAGGTTTGTATTACAAAACCTAAGAAACAAATGATACTAGAGTTTAATAAATCTTTGTCTTCAAAACTTGAGATGGTTCTTCTTTTTGGTCCTTGGCTGCCGAATTGGAAGAGAGAAAAGAGAAAGAAATTTGGTTTTGATCTTGTTTTTGTGAAATGTAAGAAATGAAATGAGTAAGTGATTAGTATAATACATATACTTGGAGATATTTTACAAATATCTTTTGTGACTCACATGAGTATGTCGACCATACTAAAAGAAAATAAAGAGTTGTATGATTTTTTTATTACTTAGTGTATAAGTGTTGGTTAAGTGTGTAATTATTTAAGGATTGTAGGTAACTTGTGTATTTATTTAAGCATTTAAGGTAGCGTTAGCTAAAAATAAATTTTAACGGATCAAAATAAAATGTATTTAGGTCATAAAAAAATATAAAAATACATTTCTTGCAAAATTTGAGTGATATAATAATAATCGTGTCGAATTTAAGAAAACGTCGTAATTATATAAATATAACAATTTATATACGAAATAAATTTAAAACACTGGGTAAACTCATAATATTATTTTTATAACTTAATATGAGTATAAAAATATATCGGGATTATTTTTGGAAGTAATGGATCAATTGTTCAAAATAATTAGTTACGCGATAACGTTTATTTAATAAAAGTTATACGTTTAATGAAAAATGCAAAACCATGCATGAACTAATATGATGACAATGATGTTAATGAAATGTAGACTAAACTTAGTCCATATGAAATGTTCGTGATGATATGATCATGAATTCGCCGCTAAACCATTAAGGTTACGCGAATTTGGAACACGTAAACCTAGTTTACGATAAATGATGAAATAGTGAAACTTGAGAAATGACTTGAAATTGCGAGTTGTCACACTAGCGATGGATAAGAATCCTCTTCCTACTAACAATGGGCATGTTGGGTCTTTATTCATGTCTAGCACATGGAAATCCGCCAAAAGAGTCAATTGACCTACGTGCACTACCATGTCTTTTATTATTGTTGGGTTCAGTAAATACCCAAACCCCTTAATCTAGGATGTGAATAGAAAATAACCTAAGTGTTCAATCCATTAAACACTATCAGGTCACTGAGTGCACAGACTCTCAGTGAGCCATCTTCAGGATACTCAGTACGAGGCGAAGAAGAAGCCTCTCCACTCAGCAAGGCGGAACTTAATGGGTGAAGACTAAGTCAAGAAGAAGATGGTGGATTCAGTGAGTGATGACAATAACTCACTGAATCCCTAAGACTCCTCTCCAACTGTTAGCACTGAAGAAAAACTGAAGGAAGAGACTGAAGGCTTTGAAGACTGAAGAATAAGCGGGACTAGGCGGAAAAAGTTTACCCAGATAAAACTAAGTCCCCAAGTACTTTATCCAGATAAAACTAAGTCCCTATCTACTAAAGCCATATCTTCCCATTTATAGTAAGCGGCGATACTAAAGGATTCTCTGTTAAGGAAAGAAGCTTCGCCGCCAAACTACTAATAGCAAAGTAAACAGTAATCGAATATATCTATATTCGTGATTACTGTGATCAATGTATTTGTCTTCTAGGTTAAAGTTAAAATCATACTTGTATAAATAGCATAAGAGAATGAGTGAAAAGTTTAAGCTTGTGAATTGTAAAAACACACATACACACAAACCA
Organism: Chrysanthemum seticuspe; assembly: GCA_019973895.1. Classification (NCBI taxonomy): domain Eukaryota; kingdom Viridiplantae; phylum Streptophyta; class Magnoliopsida; order Asterales; family Asteraceae; genus Chrysanthemum; species Chrysanthemum seticuspe. The sequence continues at coordinate 17,252,834 of BPTQ01000007.1, read as the reverse complement.
ACTTTTCACTCCTTCAAATACAACTTTATCCTTGAGCTAGCTCAGTGGGTTCTAAGAGTTGTGCTCAGACTTAGCCTGAGCTTAGAGAGGAGTCACCCAAACTTTGTCATTTCAATCCCAAGTACTATTCCTCAAGTACTTGGGTAACGTATTCTTTTGATTTATTTCTAATAAGAATATGATGTTGAAAATTACTTAGTGTGTTTTACTTAAGTTAATCTCAATCATTATTCACTATTAAATTTTTTTAAGTACTTTATTGTTTTTAAACGATAGTGAATAGGGAACAACAAGTGGTATCAGAGTCAGGCTGATTATAAAACCTTTTAAGCCGCTCTAAAACGTTTTTAATCAGGATTCCTATGGCTGAAATTGATGTAACCCAACTAGTCGATAAAAAGGGTGGAGCTTATTCAGTTGTTGCCCCTAGACTTGAAGTTGCCAAATTCAACAAATGAAAAAAGCATATGCTTTGCTATTTGATTGGGATGGAACCTTATTATATCAAGTGTATTAATGAGGGTCCATTTGTCCCAAAGACTGCTGAAGGTTTGCCCAAACCTGAAGCTCAGTGGACTCAGGATGAAAGGAGAGTGGTCAACCAGGACCAAAGACTCAAAAGTATCATCATATCATGTCTTCCTGATGATATAATGGAGTCAGTTATAAGCTGTAACACGGCTAAGCAAACCTGGGATGACCTGGTCCATAGCCATGAAGGTCCATCTGATACCAAGGAAAACTGGATAATGGACCTGAAACTTGAGTATAATACCTTCAGGGCTAGGGATTCTGAAACACTCTCTCAAACTTACACCCGTTACAAAACTCTTTTAAATGAACTGGCTAATGATGGTGTTAAGTTATCCAAACATGAGATAAATGTTGGTTTTGTTAATCGTCTCCCTGAGAAATGGTTGAACTTCTCTCAGGGACTTAGAAATGCAAATCACATCCAAACTCTTGAACTTCCTGAAATTTATGGGAAATTTGTCTATGAGAAAAACCTCATCAACAGACGATACCCTGACTTAAAGAAGTCTCAAGAAGTCCCTGACCATCACCTCACCTATATCAACTGCCTTCTTTTCTAACAATGTGGTTCAAGATTTTCAAGAAAATTCAGATGATGAGCCTGATGAGAGATCAAGTGAAGAGTACCTAAATGACCTGAACGTTGAATTTCAGGAAAGGGCACTCCTTGCAAACTCTCGAAGGCTTATTAAAAGAAACAAAGGTTTTTCAACTGCTAAAGCAAATGAGGACATTGAATGCTTTAAGTGTCACAAAAGAGGCCATTTTGCAAAGGACTGTTTTTCAAAAACAATTTCTGAACCCTCTTACAGACCATCAGGGTCAAATCAGTCCTCAGGCTTTAGCAAATTTCAACCTAAAATCTATCAGTCTCATCAAAACTTTCAGAATAAATCTGACCAGAACAAAACAATAGATTTTGAAGCTAAGTATAGGAAGATCAAAGCTAAGCTTGCATTACTTGAGGCCAGTCTCTCAGAACCAAACAGTGTTCAATCTATGCAGGGTAAAAACAAAGGTCTTGTTGCTGAAACCTTCGACTGGGATGAAGAGCCAGTCTCATCAGATGATGAAATGGTGCATGTCAGCGCACCGATGTCCCTCTCAGAGGAAGACAAGCTAGTTGTTGGAAAGAATCATGCTAGAAATGGAGAATGGGTCAACATCACAATGAAGAAGGTAAATATTCTACTTTCTATGGATGATGATTCTGATTGGCAGTCCTATATGAACTATATCAATGTTGATCTTAAGTTTGTAGAGGAGCAGAGACTAAATATTTTTTCTAAGTACAACAAGCTAAGTTTTGAATTGAATAAGTGTAGGGATGAGTTACTTGTGTTAAAACAAAACAAGCTTGAGGCTATCACCTTACAAATTCAAAACACTGAATTAGTTAAAAGAAATCAGGCTCTTCAAGACGAACTTAAGAAAGAAAAAAAAATCATTGATAGTTGGACCAACAAGAATCCAAGAGTCTTTGATGCTGTGGGTGCTCCCAGTATCAAAAAGAGAGTCATAGGTGAACATCATCTTTCTGACTCTCACAACAAAGACCAGAGTCCTAAACCATTTGTGTCTGGTGGCATGATTACCAACATGTTGTCTGTTCCCAAGCCCAGTGATTGGATTGAAAGACTTAATCCTGATAGTAAGCTTCCTAACTTTGACTCTGGAATAATTATAGAGCCTGAAAGTCAAGCTCTAAAGAGCATGCTTAGACTCCCAGATGTGCCCAATAGCACTGAACATATCTCTGAGTCTGAAGATGAATCTCAAGCACCACTTCCACCTTTGGAACCTCTTCAGGGTGTTGATCCTAGCTCTGAGCTTACTCCATTGCATTACAATCCACACTCTCTTAAATAAAGTTCTGGACTTGGTAGAACCATTTTGAAAAGACCATCAAAACCAACTCAACAAGAATCCACCCCCACTGAAAATTCCACATCCTCAGTCCCCACTGAAGCTGATCAGATTCAGCAACTGACTGAACTTGTGAGGAAGCTAACTGACAAAATGGAATCTATTGAAAAGGTCCCTGAACCAATCAAGGAGACAAAGTCAGCTTCCTCTAGTTCCTCAAAGTCAAAAGCCACCACCAAAAACAAGCAGAAGTGTGATATGTGCCACTATACCTGTCATACCACTGATAACTGTTATAGAATCCTCTTTTGCATGATCTGTAAAAAGGATGATCACAGGACTGCTGACCACTTGCAATATGTGAGCTCTCTCAGTCAAGAAAACTACACCAAAGTTGGTCATCAGTATGCTTCTTCATCCAAAGCTCAAAAATTGAGAGCAAAGCCTTTTTCTCCTTGCCCACACTGTGGCTTTAATGATCATCGCCCTGATGATTGTCTTATGAACATATGCTGTGATATTTGCGGTAACACAGCTCATAAGACATCTCAGCATGACAATGTCATCCATGCAAGGAGAAGTTCAAAACAACCAAAATCCACAGAGTCATCCTCAGTCTCTAAATGCAAAACCTGTGGTAGCTCATTGCACTCCACCACTGACCATGAATTGATTGCTCAATTCAAAGAGACCATGAGACCCAATCCCACTAGTAAGTGGGTCACGAAGAGAAACTAATTCAGTTTACTACTTGTGCAGAGACATGTCAGGGAGCCTATCTGGCATCTAGACAGTGGATGCTCAAGAAGCATGACTGGTGTGAAGGAATATCTGCACAAGTATGTAAAGGAACCAGGGCCCAAGGTAGTATTTGGTGATAACTCATCATGTCCCACAGAAGGTTATGGTTCAGTAAACTGCAATGGAATAGTTTTCTCTAGGATTGCTTATGTCAATGGTCTCAAATACAATCTCATAAGTGTTAGTCAGCTATGTGATGCTAAGTACATTGTACAATTCAATGACAAACAAGGTACCATTTTCAATGCCAACAAGGAAGCTGTCTTGATTGCTCCTAGGAGAGACGATGTTTATGTTTTAGACATGTCAACTCTCTCTAAAGATGGAACCTGTTTCTTTTCCAAAGCCACTGAAACTATCAATTGGTTGTGGCACAAGAGACTCTCACACTTAAACTTCAAAAACATCAACAACTTGGCAAAACAAAACAAGGTCCTTGGCTTACCATCACTGGTTTTTGCTAAAGATAAACCATGCTCAGCCTGTGAAAAAGGCAAACATAAAAGAGCATCTTTCAAAACCAAGCAAAACTTCTCTATCAAAAGCTGCCTTCACCTCTTGCATATGGATCTCTTTGGACCAGTCAGTCCTAGATCAATCCAACATGAGAAGTATACACTTGTCATTGTTGATGAGTATTCAAGATACACTTGGGTATACTTTCTTTCCAAAAAGAGTCAGGCAGCTGATACTATAATGTCATTTATTAGGAACATTGAAAACCAGAATGACATTACAGTGAAACAAATCAGAACTGACAATGGTACTGAATTTAGAAATGCTGAGCTTGAGAGTTTCTGTGATGAGAAGGGAATCTCCCAAAATTTCTCATCTCCTTATACCCCTGAACAAAATGGGGTAGCTGAAAGGAAAAATAGAACTCTCATTAAGGCTGCAAGAACCATGTTAAATGGCTCAGCTCTTTCAAAGCATTTATGGACTGAAGCAGTTAAAACAGCCTGTTACACTCAAAACAGGTCAATCATTGTCAAAAGACATAATAAAACCCCATATGAGATATTCAAAGGTAGACTTCCTGACATCAGCTACTTCCATGTGTTTGGATGTCATGTGTTTATTCATAACCACAAGGATCATCTAGGCAAGTTCGATGCTAAAGCTGATGATGGATACTTTCTAGGTTACTCACTGATCTCCAAAGCCTTCAGGGTATTTAACACAAGGAGACAACAAGTTGAGGAAACCTATCATGTCACCTTTGATGAAAGTATAGAAAGCATCAGGTTCACCAACACTTCAGTGGAAGAAATAGGAATTGATAACTCATCAAGATATCCTCCTGATGAGTACAACACTGTAACCAATTCCTCATACCAAGCTGATGCTGACATCTCATATTATGTCTTGCCTCACAACCTGTCACAATCAACTATCAGTGAATTCATTGATAATCAGTCAGTCCCTACTGGGATAGGTAACACTGATCCAAATGATCAGGATCCTATAACTCAAGAACCTCTACCAGAACAAGTCACCTCAACAGATGATCTAAATGATCCTGTGGCTCTTGCACCTGAACTCACACCTGAACTCCCAGTGACATCTTCAAGCTCAGATTCGAGACCACAAAGTAAGTGGACAAGATCTCAGGACATTGAGCTTGTAAACATCATTGGTGAACCCACTGAAGGCATGCTCACTAGAAGCATGGCTGCTAACTTAACTGCAGCTTCAGCCAATGAATGTCTATATGCTGATTACCTATCAGAGATAGAACCCAAAAGTGTCACTGAGGCTCTAAAATACCAAAGCTGGGTTCAGGCTATGCAAGAAGAACTGCAACAGTTTGATAAAAACAAAGTCATGACCTTGATCAAATGTCCTCAGGATGTAGTAGTCATAGGAATGAAGTGGGTTTTCAGGAACAAAACTGATGAAAACGGCACTATCATTAAAAACAAAGCCAGACTTGTTGCCAAAGGTTACAGTCAACAAGAAGGCATTGACTATGATGAAACTTTTTCTCCTGTTGCAAGAATGGAAGCCATCAGGATCTTTCTTGCATATGCAACATACATGAACTTCAGGGTCTACCAAATGGATGTTAAAAGTGCATTCTTAAATGGTGATCTCAAGGAAGATGTATATGTTCAGCAACCTCCAGGCTTTGAGAGTAGTGAATTCCCTGACTATGTCTGCAAGCTTGACAAAGCCCTTTATGGACTTAAACAAGCTCCCAGGGCATGGTATGAAACTCTCTCAGCCTTCCTGATACAAAACAAGTTTGTTAGAGGAAAGATAGACAACACTCTGTTTGTCTATAGAACTCAACAGGATGTGATTCTAGTACAAGTGTATGTTGATGACATCATCATTGGCTCAACAAACTACAAACTTTGCAAACAGTTTGAAAAACTGTTGACAAAGAAGTTTGAAATGAGCATGATGGGGGAACTCACATACTTTCTTGGACTACAAATCAGGCAAACTGATAAAGGAATATCCATCAGTCAAGAGAAATACACCAGAAATCTCTTGAAGAAATATGAGATATCTGACTGTGCCTCAGTGAAGACTCAAATGGTCCCTCCCAACAACCTTGGACCTGATCTTACTGGCAAATCAGTCAATCAAACTCATTTCAGAGGGATTGTAGGCTCACTAATGTATCTAAGTGCTTCTAGACCAGACATCCAGTTCTCAGTCTGTCTAATAGCTAGATATCAGTCCAATCCTAAAGAATCCCATCTCACTGCAGCCAAAAGAATACTCAAGTACCTGAAGGGAACCCCAAACCTTGGACTCTATTATCCAAAATCTCAGGGTTTGATCTCAAGGGTTACTCTGATTCTGATTATGCTGGCTGCAACATGGACAGAAAAAGCACCTCAGGGTCCTGTCAATTTCTTGGAGGAAAACT